>CM042318.1:31752294-32004794 GCA_023566125.1 Zingel zingel | reverse complement strand
GTGATCTGATATATCATAAATAAAAAAAATGAATTAGGATTTGTGCAGAACAAACATATGTTTCTAGTTGAAATGATCAGCTGCTTAAATACTTAGTGGATTGATAGAACTACGGTGATCATTTCCAGTTTTCTGTGTTGTTACTTTTAGTACTTGAAGTATATATTTTATGATACTTTTCTTACTTAGGTAATATTAATTTGATAGTAACATTTTGAATTAATGATGTTATAGGTTAGAATCAAGAAAACTAAAATGAGTATGATCAAAGAGAAGTAATGCTTCTTGGAGGTGTTGTGTTTTGTGTTTACTCGGTGGATGTCAGAGCAGACCTGTCTCACTCTCCCTACAAGCTGCGAGACCGGTGATGGACAGTACCAGACCCTGAACAACATTAGTCCAAAACAACAGACATAGTATTCAGCACTCCATTCTGTAGGCAACTTTGGCCCCATCCCCCACACACTTCTTGCACCAGAAAGCATCTAGACCTGGAGCAGCTGAGAAGGAGGGGCGACAGATTTACAACTGTCCATGATTGAGTGTTTGAAGTTGACACCCAGATGGTTTTTAGGGCATGATCAGAGACTGACATTAAGAAGCAACGTTACACATGCCTACAAAGTACTTTGGTGAAAAATTCACAGATGAACTAATAATTGAGAGAGAACAAGCTGAAACGACTATAAAGATGAATCCAAACTCCAAAAGTGAGAAGAAAATGAAACTCCTGGAAACTAAGAGCAGACAGAGGTTCAGGAGGATGGAATTTGAAGAAGATGATGATGATCAGAGTGAATCAGAAGAGATCATGGGTGGATATGACCCTGCGATCAGAGGAATGCTGGCTAGAGCAGAAAAGAGAGGTGATGAAAAATGGAAGAGACAAAAAGACATAAGAGGTCAGACCTCTGATGAAAGTGAAGAAGGAGACAGCGATGAAGATTTGGAGAGTAGAGGAGCTACAGGATTTCATCCTGCAGCGATTAGCATAGAAGAGATTGAAAGAGACATGGAGCGATGCGTGTCATACTTGGAGAAGCTGAAGATACAGAGGGGCAAATTGCTGAAAAAAGGATCCCAGAAAGTGGAGAAGAAATGTACATTGCGCTCAAGAAAAGGAAAAGCAAGCGGGAAGATGCTTCCAGTGATTATTCAAGGACAGAATTTGGAGTATAAACCTTTACAGGATGCAGAGATGTCAGATATTCTTGATAAGTTGCCTACTCTTTAAGAGGGAGCACATCCTTGGATTGAAAAGTTGGAAGAAATGTCGACAGGGACACAATATGCCATAGGAGATATTAAGAGACGTTTGGCTAATCTCATTGGGGTTCCATCTATGGGAGAAGTTTTTCAAAAAGCTGGACTTAATCGATGTATGGGGACTTCTGTGTATGATCCTGAGTTGTTGGCTGCAAGTAGAGGTTGACTGTGGAGAGCGCTGAGAGATGAGTTTCCGACAAATGTGGATCCAGACAACATTTTGATTGAACCATTGGGACAAGAAGAAAATCCGAGAGCGTATGTGTCAAGAGCTCACCAAACTTGGAGGAATGTTACAGGAAATGATCCAGATGCAAGTCAACTGGAAAAGTCAGTTTTGCGAACCAAGTTACAGAAGGGACTGCCCCTACCAGTAAGGAGTAAACTGGCAGAGGTGGTTGGACTTGGAACCATGGAAAAAACTGACTATAGAAATCATATAGTCCATCAAGTGGAGCTATATAGAAATGAGCAGAAAAAACAAGACCAAGAAACTCCCAGAAAACTCATTCAAATACAACTGGTGGAGAATAAGAAGAAGGAGAAAAAGCAAGCTTTGCCTATGCAAAATCAGTGTTCATCAAATCAACAACGTCCACTAGTGATTCCAGTTGTTTTATATCCACAGCCAGTTTTTGGACAGATACAGAACTGGAGAGCAAGAGGACGAGGAAGTTTAGGCAGAGGAAGAGGAGGAAGATGTAATCCATACTTTATGCAATCTCCACAAGCGTGTTTTAATTGTGGAGAGGACGGACACTTTGCCCGTGATTGCAATAGACCAGGAGGAAACTCCAGAGGAAACTACAGAGGAGGATACAGGTGCCAAAGGTCATCTGGAAGACTGGTGAACCCTTATAGGAGCCTGGAGCCAGGATTCTAGAGATGCCCAGAAGACCTGAAAGGGGGGTGTCATCAGGCCGGAAAGAGATCCAACAATTGAGCTCAAGGACAAGGACAGTCACAAGTTGGTACAGATCTCCATAGATGAGCGTTGATGTCAGCAGACCAGAGAAGGAGGGAGTGAGAGAGACTGGATTTGCTCTGACGCATCGACGCAGCGACGTATTGACGCATTGACACATAAAAAGGAGGTAATGTACCGACAAACACACATTTTGAAAAAAACATACTCTAAACAAATAATTATTTCTACTTTTTAAAATAGAGTTACTCCTATGTGAATACACCTATATGAAGGGTTGAGACATGCATCTAAATTAAGCAACTTGGTATGAAAACCTTTTCTCAGTACCTGGTGATATACATTCTGTTAATTTTGTAATGACTTTCCTGTGACAGCTTCTAACAAGACTAGTGACAAATATGTTACTTCAGCTGGTGTGTCAGGAAATGTTAAAGGAACATTTCACCATTTTATTTTTGTGCTCTAATGACAGGCAACTTTTGAACAGGCTTCTATTATTTGAGTGCTGCCTAGATAATTTATTGTGAAGTGATCTCAGGTACAAATTTGAATTAGATTAATGTAAAGTTGTTACAAACAGCAGATTGAGAGTGCTGTTCTCAGAATTTTGTTAAATAAGCTTAGAACAATTGTGTGACTCTTCGTAAAAATAGCCTGATATTAACATCAGTAAACTGCTCTTGGATGTAGTTTGTAAATGCACCTTTTATCTTTAACAACAAAGAAAGGCAAGGTGTATTACAAGTGTCATTATGACCATATGGAGTGCATTAAAAAGTGGTGATGGTAATGGGGAAAAACAACAACAAAAAACAAAACAAGAAAAGCTGTAATCAGAGATATATTTTAGTCAAATGAAAAGTTTTTTGCATTGGTTAATTTGTTGTTTACAGTGTACTAGTCATCTGTTCGTGTCATTCTCTAAGTACAGATTCACAATTGAAAATCAGTTATTATAGCCCAATGATGGATCAGCATCTTTTGTCATTTATATAGAGGTTTAGAAAATTTTATTTGAATTTCACTATTCTGCATAAGTTGCAGTGGTGTTAATTTACAAAGACTCCAGAGTGAAGCTGTGCAAATCATTGAATTTTGATAGTGATTACAATTTTGGTTTATTAATTACAGGAACAGCTTAATGGAGAGGAACGATTGTTCTGCACAATTACATTTGCAAGTAGACTTGGCTTGTCTTGTGTTCAGAATGAAAATGTAAAAGATGTTAAATGTGAAGAGTTTAGGATAATTTTCACAGTTCAAGATGTTTACACGTATGTGTTGAGATGTTAGTTTAAGTATCAGTTTAAAACAGGAGTAGAAGTCACGGTTGTAAAGAACATTTTAAGCTGTTTATGATATTTTAACTGATGGTTCTTGTTAAAAGTAAGACATTTGAGAATACTATGATCTCATCTACTGAAGACCCTTTAAGTGTGAGGATTACCAAGGATTCATTTATTAAGACTCAGACGAATAGCATGACAATTGACTATGATACTTTTGATAATAGTTGGACATAAACTGAGAAGACTGAAGATTAAAGGTGATTGCAGTCTTTATGTGTATAATTCCCAGCAGGAGGATCAAGGGGAATATGTGTGTACTTATTCAGAGCCGGACTTTAAAATTGTTCCGTTTCAAAATCATTGGATAGCAGGTCATGTGACTCGTAAAGTGACGCTTATGAGGAAAGATTTAGAGCATGATGAAGTTCCTACAGTCACAAAGGAGTTCAGGAATAATATACTACAGTAATCACTTCAAGAGTAACTAATACACAGAGAACATTTGTCACTTTGCCCTCAGAAACAATTGAGAGTGTCAATACATCGACTGAAGCAGCGACACTGAGTACGACTTTACCTCTTTGCCGGTGGTTGGGATGTTTAGTGTCTCCTTATTAATCAAAGGGGGGAAATGGAATGTGATTCATGTTATACAATTTTTGATACTTGATTCATATTTTTATTTTTATTTGATGTTTCATTTTCATGTGTTGTTTTGCAAAAAGATACTGGTCAGTGTTTTATTTTCTTCCAGAACATATGGGGGAATGTGCAGAAGGGGTTCAGATACAAATATGGACCAAACATGGACAATATGAATGGACTGAGAACTCTGAACTAGGACGGTGTGGAAGTGTTCAGATTTCATCACATCAATACTGCATTGATAATCAACACTGCTGAGAAGCTGCAGTGTTGTGGACTACATTCCTGTGTTTGTCTGATATATATACATGTTTGCATGAGTAACACATACTTTGTACCATATTATTGCATTAATTGTTTGAAGAATGATGTTTTCTGTCATGGAGTGAAGAATGATGTTTTCTGTCATGGAGTGAATATATGAGAACCTCAGATATTTTTCTTTTTTTCCTTAACGCTTAGGGAAATGGGTGCTAGGCAGGGAAAGGTCCATCGGAAGGTCCTATGGGTTGACTAGCCTGAATTTGGACATGTTTGATTTTATTTCACTTTCTGAGGTTTTCACATGTATTTGCTCAAACCATAGCTATACAATGAATTGATAAAGATTTATTTTTTAATTGATCTGGAGTACTGAGGTGGTCGCCTAGGGCGGAGGGGCCGTGAGAGAATTTTCCTATTGTGAATGATTGATGGTTATTTTGAAAGAAAGCTGCCAGATGGGTTTTTCGCTCTCACACTCCATAAATTGAATCTTGTTATACTTTATATCTATTTGTGTATACCCCAAAAGGTTATACAATAAGGAACCTGATGTAATAAGAGGTGCTATTTTGTGGTAATCTTATTCTTTTTGTTTTCGAGACTTTATTAAGTCTCGAAGGGGGGAAATATGAAGTATCTAATGATTTACAACTTTGACTTAAGTTTAATTACGCCTGCATATTTTAATTCAAATGTATTCCATACAATAATGTGTTACTGAAGTCATGGTGGGAAGGACAGGCCCTATACAGGAAAGAGTTTGAGGAGGATACAGATGTGGAGTCTAAGAGAATAACAGGAAAAGGGCCCTAAAACAAAAGAGACTCTGTTTCTTCTAGTCCATGTATAGGACACTCGTGGTTGACCTTTATCTCAACTCATATATACACCCTCCCACTAAATGCACAGTATATATACCATGTGTTAACCGCAGAACTTCAGAACGACTTATTGGAAGAATTCGGGTTGGTTGTTCTCCAAGCTCTCTGCAGGAGTTTGTTAAAAATGATGCTGAAAATCTTGAATTGTAATAAATCCTTTTATAATCAAGAACAGTGTCGGCGGATTCCTCTTCATACAGCATCACAGCATTACTATTAAAAGTCACCACAGTATCTTGTTCATTTTAGCCGAGACTTCAATTATTGATGAGAAACAGAGCAATAATGGAGACATTACAGAGTCTACAGGTATGAAGATTATTTTCCAATTAAATTCATGTTTCAAGCGTTAGTGAATAAACCCCACATGTATATGTTTAAAAAGGAAGCAATACTGGGGCTTTACATTGTGTATGGTTAGGGTTGCTCAAATTGTTTTACCATATAAATGAATGCATAAGCTGCACATTATGTATCCCTGAACAGGAGAAGGCCAAGCCTGACTTGAGTTAGAAACAACAGTGACTGTTCAGGTGTTAAATCAGTATGTTTAATAAATGATAAACAGACAAGAACACCCCCTACACACAGAAAAATGATGGGTTAAAAATAACCCAACTTGGGTTGTTTCATAACCCAACCGCTGGATCACTATTGCACCGGACCAACAGTAGTTAATTTGACCCAGCAAGATGGGTTGGTCATTTTTAACCCAACAGATGAGTTAAATATTCTACCCAAATGATGGGTCAAATTAATTACAATTCTGGGTTGATTCAACTACATATTTGTTATATAGTGTACCCAAATTCTGGGTCAAATTAACCCATATGCCAGATTAATTCTAACACATTACAATAGACTACCCATAGCTATAAAACCATTAAATTACAAACCTAGAACAGAATACATGCTAGATTTATGCATATATTATGCAATAAACACTTAAACAATACAAAAGCAAAACAACATAATGGAATCTTTGAAAAAATGTATTATAGTACATTAATTAATAACAATATAGTGGAACTGGTGCAGTTCATATCACTCAGGTAGGAAAACATTCAGAGCAAAACAACAATTACAAATTAACTTGCTGAACAATTAAATAGGCCAACAGTCAACAGGTCTATAGTGAACAAATTCAAGAAATTCAAATTCCTATTAAAACACTATTATTAAGAGCCATTAGCTCTACTTGCAAGCAAGTATTCTGCTTTGAATAAACTTTACCATTTTAGACTCCCCTCCTGGCATTTCATATATTACAGTCTGTATGAATTCCCACACATGTTCACACTGCTTCGGGTATTTAATGTCAAAGACAAAGAATGCCTTGAAGCAGACATCAATGGCCTGAAGCAGTGCTTCTTGTTCCAGGGTCTGTCCAGCTATTATGACGAAGGCCTGAAAGGCACTCTGATCATTTCCCAGCGTCAGGATGTGGGGGTATGGTTTGCATGCCTTGGCCTCATGGAGGTACTCCACCATGTTTATTCCAGGCTAAAAAAGAAAGAATACAAGACGGTAAGTGAGAGAATGCGAGTGAGTAAGGACCAAATGTATATCGACTACTATAGTAGAATTAAAATATAGACATTGCGAAGACCATTTTCCTAGTCCTCACTAGAGAAAGGATTGTTTTATGATAAAGTCTAGTTAGCTTTACAATTTGGAAAAGATTCAGTGCATCTCTAATTCATAAAGTTGAACTGTAATAGTCTACATTTCATTGCACATAACAAAATATTCCAAACATTTTTTGATTAAGTCTTGATGGTTATGGCATATAGCTCACATTACAGAAAACAATTTAAAAAAGGATTCAGACCTCAATTGACCTAAAAAGCCATAAATCGATTAATAATCTATCATTACAATAAACATGCTCAGAAAATGTGTGCGGCCCACCTATCTGACTATGCTATCTGGCCGATAGGCAGCCGGGTTAGGTGGTCAGATAGGTGGGCTGCAAATGCTTTGTAGATATAATAGGTTAAAATACAAAAGTGTCAACCTTCTGATAAATATGTTAATTTCTGCACTCAATACTTTGTTGGTGCCTGTTTTGGAACAAATGACTGCATCAGTGCGGTGTGGTACAGAGGTAATCAGCCTGTGGCACTGCTGAGGTGCTCTAGAAGCCCAGGATGCTTTGATAGTGACCATTGCGTTGAAAGCTTGTAGAACGGCTATTTTCCAAATACTGTCAGGCTATATTTGATGCCTGTCCCCAAAAGTATAGTAAGACGAACCTGGATATGCATGTGTGCGTGCACACATTCTTGGGGTCAGATATGTTGATAAAATGAATAAAGTTTCCCCTTTAGATGTGCTTGAGGACTTACAGGCTTATGGTCGATGAAGGCCAAGCTGCATTCCTGAATGGTGTGGCGAACCACTTTCGCACCGCGGCCACGGCTAACTTTGTTAGTTGAAAGTGGAAGCAAGGCTGGCAGCCATCTGTAGGAAGACATAGGTGTCAATACGATGTGGAATGGCATACTTGTGATGTCCAACTAAAATAAAACCCATGCTAACTGTGCAGTTAATTCCTGCCCTGCAGCTGGTTAGTTTGTAGTTTAGTTAATCCTCCTATTATTGGGCCGAATTAACTATTCAGATGTTACCGTGCAAAAGCAATGCAGACTAGCAGCAGAATGTAATCCAATGTGACGATAACAGCCATTTTATTTAGCATCACAAAATATAGAGAAAACAATCCTCCCTCTCTCCCTATAAAATTCATGTGACAAATTGCATACATGTAAATTGTCTATGTTTTTACTTCACAAGAATATTTATGGCTGCTCACAGCATAGCCTTCTGGGCATGACTGTCAGTATAACAGTCTACAGCAGTGGTTCCCAAACTTTTTATTATATATTTCTTAACCCTTCACTCAAGTGGCCCTTGTCATTTGCCAGGCCGCCATTTTAAATAAAAATTTGTTCTTATCTATTGTGGGTCACCACATTACTTAAATAAATACACATAAATACATTTAGTCAGACATA
Source organism: Zingel zingel (assembly GCA_023566125.1). Classification (NCBI taxonomy): domain Eukaryota; kingdom Metazoa; phylum Chordata; class Actinopteri; order Perciformes; family Percidae; genus Zingel; species Zingel zingel. Next base: position 31,996,504 of record CM042318.1, on the reverse strand, counting down.
TCAGGTTATCTCACTGTTTTTACATACTTTAATCAGTCAAATACTGTGTTATGCCTTCACATTTCACATTAAAAGCTTCAGGGGAAAAAAGCGCGTTCATTTAAAGTTAAAATATTATAGCTAGCAAAGCAACTAACTGACAGCATGTTGGCTAGTAAACTAGCTAGCTAGCTAACTTGCGAATCACCTGGCTAGCTTGAAACTAGCTGGCAAATTAGCCGGGTGAACTCAATAAACATGACCATATGCCCATGTGCATTATGAACTTGTTTCATTAATTCAGTAATATAATTCAGACCAAACTGATAAGCTGTAGCTAGGCTAACCGTGCTTCCATGATAACGGCTAAATGGCTAACGTTAGCTACGTTGTTAGCCAAACCAACCAACTAACCTCGATAATATAAATATACTACTTTAATAGGTAACGCAACACAGACAATGTGAATTAGTTATACATGTAGCTAGTGTACACAAACCTTTTATTACTTATTTGCCTCGCTGGACGACCAGTCAGGTTCTCTGCTGTGACGAGCGCTCGGTGTGTGGACTCTGGTGGACTCTGATGATGATGTGATTACGTTCGAAGCACAAACAACCCACGTGCTGGGTCAACCGATGTTTGTTGGGTTGATGGATTTTGACTCAACGCATGAGTTGCACAAAACAACCCAAATTCCACATAAATAACCCATAATGGGTAAAACATTTCATAACCCAGCGGTTGGGTAGTTGAAATAACCCAGCAGTTTTTAGGGTGTAGCGGCTGCCTAATGGACATGACATCATCAGATTCCCCTTTCTGTTTTTTTCAATAAAAGGCAATAAAACTAAAACTACATGAGGAAATGTAGCACTGCAAATAACAAAGTGAAACCAAAACATTTTATGCAAACTTAAACAACTTGTAGATATAATGTGTTGTATGACTAATACAACCATATTTTCATGAAACCTTCCCCTAACTCAAAGTTAAAGGGTAATTTGTGATAACTTAACTCTGACTAAGAACATTATTCGTTTTACAGAAGAGTCAGGAGATGGAACATGCAACTTGAGTGATGCCAAATTGTCTGCAACTATGGAAGCACTAGACAAATCCTTGCCCATTGAAGAATCGGCCACACCGAGTAACCCACCAAGATTATGGCAACACCAGTCAAAGAGAGACCCAAGAAAGAATGATGCAGGGGAGATGAGATTCCTTTCCGTTATGGTTTTGGTGTTTTGTCCTGTCATATTTAGTTTTCTGTCATGTCTTGTCTCCTTGTGATTGTGTGTGTTTTTGTGTTTGCTCGTTCCTGTCGTATCTCCCAGTGTCAGCTCCCGTCAGTTTCTGTGCTTCTTGTTTATTCCAGTTTTTTGTACTCCTTTGGGTTTTTTTTTATTCACTTTGTCTTCATTTTTGGTATTGTTTTTTTGCCTACTGCTTCGCTTATTTTTGTGTTTTATCAATAAATCATCGTCTTAACTTTCTCCTGCCTGCCTGCTCTCTCTTTGGGTCCTCAACTTCCTGGAACCTAACGCTTTCTCGATCAACAATGTGAGCAGGCAGCACAAGATAAAAAATCATTGGAGTCCATCACCACGGTCATTTCACAGGCAGTTCAGTGTCTTGAGCTGTGTGACAATGCAGCCGAGAGGCATGCAGAAGCCACTCAAGTCATAGCTGGGATGAGCCAACAACAAAGTAGGGGCAATTACAATACATTTCAAGACCAACACCAATTTACCTACCACCATGCTCCCCACCCACCCACTCCCCAACCACCCACATCTGATGCTGCACACTCATCTCTTCACATGGAACCTAACTTGCCATTCACTGCTTATCTTAACTTACAGTAGAGTAAGTTGTTAAAGGTGGAGTCAGCGATTCTGGAGAATGCTTGTTGTCAACATCAGTAAATATCTCACGATCCGCTATCTGTCCAAACTGTGTGTGCTAAAAAAAACCTGGTGTTAATGCACAGCCTAGGCTCTGTAAACTTGTATGTAAACAAAGGGGCCATCGTAGCTAGCAACATGCCGATTTACAGAGCCTAGGCTATGTATTAACACTGAACTTTTTTTCAGCGCACACACAGTACGGAGAGGTAGTGGATCGTGAGGTGATATTCACTGATTTTGACAACAAGCTTTCTCCAGAACTGACTCCACCTTTTAAAGAGCCAAATCACTGGGTGAGGGGAAGGTCAAATGTTGTCTTTGTCATCCGAAAATGCTTCAACCAAAGGGTTTCCGTGAAGTGTCTCTGAACCACGATCTCCCAGAACAGTTTGGAGTGCTGTCGTTCCCACATCACAGGCCGCCTTCGTTGTCGTCGGGCATTTACGTGCATCTGCATCTACATCATCATAGTAATGTGTTGATAGCGTCATTGTTTTCTTATTATAGCTTAATATGTCACTATCAGCTGGCACATAAGCACTATTACAACTTGTGCAATATTGATCATTTGTTGGTAGATGGCACGATCCATCTTGTCTAGCAAAACTTTGTTCACAAATGTTTGCTTGAATGTTGTGCAATTCATTGTGAAAATGAATGTAAACACCTTTAAAATATCTCAAATCAATTCGATATACCAACTTGACCTCAAAACAGCATGTGACGTCATTATGCACAGGTTTTTATTCGCTTTAAAGCTGTTGAAACACACTTTCACCAGCTTTATTCGCCTGAGTTTTTTTTACCAAACTTCAGATAATTCGATTGACAAGTGGATGGAAACTTAGCTACAGATATACTGTTTAAACAACAAGTACCCACCGTAACATTTCCACTGGCCTCCATACTGCATTCTACTATTTAAATTAGCTGGATACATGGTTAAACTTCATTGGCTCTTACCAGTGTATCGCCGTGTGTACTTCGTCCACAGCAATCCCACCAATCTGTAGGAGAGTAAACGCTGTAAACATATTCTTTGTAAATCTTTACAATCATTTACAGAAAGAACCAAGCAGGCCTGTCTTGTTACACGATCCAAATGTTTTTCAACACTTGCCATTTTCAGCATGCGGCTTGCTAGCACAAAGTTTGTTGTTGTTTCCTGAAGAGAATTGAGTTATACAATGGCAACACACATCATCGTTGATCCAGACTGCTGCAGATTCTGTGAGATACTTGAACCTCTCCTCTCTCACTTATTCCCATCACAATGAGGGAAATTCACAGTTTCCTGGCGGAGTGCTAGGGCCATGGAGGTGCTGACACTCATCCTGGCCTGTTGTCTTTTGCATGCAAACCTGCCTCATTGCGCACTGAAAGTAGCAGGTTGTAAAAGCCAGCAATACATCTATCATCAGCAAAAGTCTTAGTACTGTGCTCAAAGTTTAAATGATTTCAACCGTGACCTTGTCGCCGCTGACCTTTCAAGGCGCAACCAAAGTCAGAAGCAATGATGCTGTATACCTGGGCTGCGCTTTGACTCTGTGCTCTGCACCCGATCTTGCAGCTTTATCTCTGATCATGTGTATGCAGCTTTAGTCCAAAGCTCTGCAACTACTCACTAAACCTCATATTGCTCTCACATTACCGCGGTCTGGTCTCTTCGCTGCCTTCCAATTAAATTTAGGTTACAAGATCTTCCTACTCATCAATAAGGCTTTGAGTGGTCTCATTCCAGACTTTTAGTGAACCACTAATGCTGTATACAGTGCCTTGCGAAAGTATTCGGCCCCCTTGAACTTTTCGACCTTTCGCCACATTTCAGGCTTCAAACATAAAGATATAAAACTGTAATTTTTTTGTGAAGAATCAACAACAAGTGGGACACAATCATGAAGTGGAACGAAATTTGTTGGATATTTCAAACAGATAAAAAACTGAAAAATTGGGCATGCAAAATTATTCAGCCCCCTTAAGTTAATACTTTGTAGCACCACCTTTTGCTGCGATTACAGCTGTAAGTCGCTTTGGTTATGTCTCTATCAGTTTTGCACATCGAGAGACTGAAATTTTTGCCCATTCCTCCTTGCAAAACAGCTCGAGCTCAGTGAGGTTGGATGGAGAGTGTTTGTGAACAGCAGTTTTCAGTTCTTTCCACAGATTCTCGATTGGATTCAGGTCTGGACTTTGACTTGGCCATTCTAACACCTGGATAGGTTTATTTGTGAACCATTCCATTGTAGATTTTGCTTTATGTTTTGGATCATTGTCTTGTTGGAAGACAAATCTCCATCCCAGTCTCAGGTCTTTTGCAGACTCCATCAGGTTTTCTTCCAGAATGGTCCTGTATTTGGCTCCATCCATCTTCCCATCAATTTTAACCATCTTCCCTGTCCCTGCTGAAGAAAAGCAGGCCCAAACCATAATGCTGCCACCACCATGTTTGACAGTGGGGATGGTGTGTTCAGGGTGAGGAGCTGTGTTGCTTTTACGCCAAACATAACGTTTTGCATTGTTGCCAAAAGGTTCGATTTTGGTTTCATCTGACCAGAGCACCTTCTTCCACATGTTTGGTGTGTCTCCCAGGTGGCTTGTGGCAAACTTTAAATGACACATTTTATGGATATCTTTAAGAAATGGCTTTCTTCTTGCCACTCTTCCATAAAGGCCAGATTTGTGCAGTATACGACTGATTGTTGTCCTATGGACAGAGTCTCCCACCTCAGCTGTAGATCTCTGCAGTTCATCCAGAGTGATCATAGGCCTCTTGGCTGCATCTCTGATCAGTCTTCTCCTTGTATGAGCTGAAAGTTTAGAGGGACGGCCGGGTCTTCGTAGATTTGCAGTGGTCTGATACTCCTTCCATTTCAATATTATCGCTTGCACAGTGCTCCTTGGGATGTTTAAAGCTTGGGAAATCTTTTTGTATCCAAATCCGGCTTTAAACTTCTCCACAACAGTATCTTGGACCTGCCTGGTGTGTTCCTTGTTCTTCATGATGCTCTCTGCTCTTTAAACGGACCTCTGAGACTATCACAGAGCAGGTGCATTTATACGGAGACTTGATTACACACAGGTGGATTCTATTTTTCATCATTAGTCATTTAGGTCAACATTGGATCATTCAGAGATCCTCACTGAACTTCTGGAGAGAGTTTGCTGCATTGAAAGTAAAGGGGCTGAATAATTTTGCACGCCCAATTTTTCAGTTTTTTATCTATTAAAAAAGTTTGAAATATCCAATAAATTTCGTTCCACTTTATGATTGTGTCCCACTTGTTGTTGATTCTTCACAAAAAATTACAGTTTTATATCTTTATGTTTGAAGCCTGAAATGTGGCAAAAGGTCGAAAAGTTCAAGGGGGCCGAATACTTTCGCAAGGAACTGTACCTCAGTCTTAAAAGTGTGTGTGTGTGTTACCTGCATCATTTGTGCAGAGGAGCGATCTTAGGTTCACAAAAAGCCAGAACACTCTTTATCACAGACAAACACGAATGTCTGTCTTTTACTTTTCACCAGCAGCACATACACACACACACTGATGGGAGATTGTCCTCTTTGTTGAAATGAGGGTTCAGGGTGAAAGGGTTTGAAGGCAGTGGGAATTGATGTGCAACCATCATTAGGGAAAATGAAACTGCGGTTGTTATGGGAGCCAAGATATCATGCTTCTGAACAGCCTCTGGCCTTCTGTCATTTCAATGCTAACTATTCCACCGTTGCAGGGGAAATGTCCCCCACAATATTTAGAAGAGGTAGATTTGTCGCCTTTTAAAAAATATGAAAGACAACCCAATCCCCAAAAAAGGTTGCATAAAAATGCACCAATGAAGTCTTTGACGCTCAAAATTTTCTGAGGGAGGACGCCAAGACCCCCCAATTACAAAGTTGAAGCAAGACCCACACCCTTGCCACTACATCAAGCAGGTTGTGACAGCGGCTAGTATGTAAAGTGGCTTTGCGTTCTCACTTTTTATTCAGAGTTTAGATAAGAGTTTTGGGGGAGAAATCTGCATGCATATGGTGACGCAAAAGTATGTGAAATTCGATGTAGTATGCACGCCAGGCGGCACTGCCACACAACACCACCAAGGCCACACGCCTACGTAGAACCTTCCTTCTACTTCTCTCCTTAGTAGCGCTAAAACAAAACATGTCGAAGTGAACGACCAAAGCTGACAATTTTGTCTGGACAGGTGGAGTTGCAGGTTTGTCTGATGATGACCGGCACAGTCGACCGTGATAAGCCACAGCACAGCACCCACGGGAGCACTACCAATATACTGGGCCTCGTAGCCCTTCAGCCGCTGTTTGAGAGCTAGCCGCTGGCTGCTGCCACTTGCTCTCTCTCTTTCTCCGTAAAGTTGTAGCCTACTCTGGCTCAAATGAATAGCCTACATATGGTCATCGAACTATAACAACCTTATCCACATTTTCGAAATCATTTAAATATTGAGCCATTACATTGAAAATCTTTTAAATAACAGGAGCCTATAATTTCTGTAGCCTACTCTGTAACAACAGACTACCTGGACGCCTTTTCCTCGTCTCTCTCCACACCGCTGTCTTCAGACTTTTGCGTTTTTACCCTTTAGACGGTAACGCGACGGTGGAGCGTTTTTAAGATTTCCACTCTGGAGGGTGGTTTCACTTTTTTGCATTTTTAAGCCCCAAAAACGCCGTCTCCGTATAAACAAAAGGCACATCTGATAAAATATTTTGACGTTTTCACCTGCGAGCGTCATCGTGTAAACAGGGCCTAAGTGACTGATAGGAACAACAATCTTTGAAATTGGTCCAGTATTAAGCATGAACGCTGTAACTGGCAGCCGCAGACCGGGCTTCAATGTAACCCTATGGGGCAAATGTGCATCCTTAATATACTCCCACTAAAAGTGCTGTTTTTTGTCACTAAAAGGCCCAGATTATTATTAATAGTGTCTGACAACATTACAGAAAGGATCCCTACAGAGATGGGCCTTTAAGACCTTTCTGTTTAACTAGAAACAGCTCTGAGGTCGCTAGCGCTAAACCCACCGGACTCCATTTAAAAAGACAGAACTTTTAGCGTGTAAAGAGCCAACATATTTTCACATGTAAATCAGTAAACTATGTGTTTATTTCAACCAAAACTAGAGTTGTGATTGGATGAAGTAGTTTCATTTTGTTTCTGTCGACTTTGAATGAAGTGTATTTTACAATGCTAAAATTACTGTTTATTTACATGGAGTCTGGTGGCTTTATCGAACGCAATTTTGCAAATGTTTTAATGTTAAAACAAAGGATCTTACTCTTCAACGGAAAGGTCAACCTCCTAAGAAAATCTTTCCATAATGTTGTCAGACACTTAGAATAATAATCTGAGCCTGTCAGTGGCAAAACAAGCACTTTTGTGAACGTCAATACAAGTGTGCACAGTTGCCCTATTAACTTACATTGTAGCTTGTTTCTTTTGTTTGTTAATACTGGACCAATGTCAAATATTGTTGTTCCCATCAGTCACAGACACAAAAACATAGAAAAATAGGGTGCAAGTTGAAAAAAACGGTAGTTACCCTTTAAAAGCAAGTACATCTCCGGCCTAACACCATCTAAAATGAAAGTAGGATTTTGTTTGTTTTATTTGGATCCCCATTAGCTTCAGCATAAGCTAAAAGCTATTCTTCCTGGGGTCCTACAATCTATCATGTGACAATACAATCACAGATGTCATTTATTTTCAGACGCAGGGTTTCAGCTAAACCTGAAGGTTTATGAATCCAGAGCCCTTCAAAAGCCACTTCAGATAAACAGTTCAGCACGGCCAAATATAAGTCAGTGTTATATTCAAAACATGGAAGGGGCTGGCCACATAAAGAGCCAGATGCTGCCTCACTGCCAGACTCCATTTTCCAAACAATGGCAAGTAATTTGGTCTGCAGTCGAGGACAGAACAACTCCGCTCCTCGTCTCTGCAATATTACTCCCTCTGACACTGTTCTGATTGAAGACGCTGAGGCCATCTGCTTAAAACACACACAGATTTTCCTGCATTTGGTTTCTTTTTACTAATAACCTTTTTCTTACTGCTTGTCACATATCTTTTTAAATACTGTACAGGCAATAATTTTGCACGCCCAATTTTTCAGTTTTTTATCTGTTAAAAAAGTTTGAAATATCCAATAAATTTTGTTCCACTTCATGATTGTGTCCCACTTGTTGTTGATTCTTCACAAAAAATTACAGTTTTATATCTTTATGTTTGAAGCCTGAAATGTGGCAAAAGGTCGACCAGTTCAAGGGGGCCGAATACTTTCGCAAGGCACTGTATACTTGATTGACAGCTCCCTCACTTTCCAAATAGGGTACATCAGACAGATTACACTGATTGGCCGCCAGCCAGGAGCTTGGTTTCAATGCACAACCTTGTAAAAAAAAAAAAAAAAAGAAAAAAAAAAAAGGTGAATACCTTAGCCTCCTTCCTTTGCCATCCAAAATGTTCCATTTAACAGGCCTTTGTCACAGCTGACATTTTGACTTGTCATAGAGGGAAAAGTGTTACAAAGAACATTAAAGATGACTCCATTCTAGTCAACTATCCCAGTAAGTCATGAGAGGGTGACAATGAGAAAACATCCACAATAACAGGACCCTGAAACAACAGCTAAATTCAGCAATCATTCATTTAATTATTTACACATTTCCAGGATTGCTCCAGGGCTGCAGAAAATTCCACCGGATGCATATATTTTCCGTTTCCTTCCGCTTTCTTTGTGTTGGAATTTTAAATTCGGTCGATCTCTGCAGGGTAAATCCAGACATCTAGCCAGACTATCTGTCCAATCTGAGTTTTCATTCACACGACTATTTTGCAGCGGTTCTGGGCAGAGTTCCATGACTATTCTAATTATTTTAAAGAAATACTATTAAACCAGAGCACATTTTCCTCCCATTCCCGAATGCTATGTAGAGTAGCCAGACTCTCCTTCAGCGTGCTTTGGAGGAGGGTCTGGCAAAGCGAGACAAATACCAGACGTACCGTTCTCCGCGCCGGTCACAAAGCTATGCTTCATCTCTCCACTCTACAGAACAGCTATGTCTCTCTCTCTCTCTCTCACTGTCTCCCCATGAGTGTTTGGTTGTGTGTGTGTGTCTGTGTGTGTGTGTGTGTGTGTCTCACCTCTATCGAAATGTTTTATTTTTGTAAATTATCCGGCTGCGCTATGGCCTTCCTGTATGTACCTACCTTGCTTGACACATAAGCTCGCGTAAGAAATAGAGGAGACCCTGAAACAATGGTTGCAGCCGCTCCGCTCCTGATGGCAGCCGCTGTGGCCAGACATATTGGATAACATGGCCACGGCAAAGCGAAGATTAGTGCCCGATCGTGAGCCTGGCTGTTCATACCAGACATTTCTCTGTGGCGGTCACAAAGCAATCTTCTCCTGTCCACTCTACATAACGTCTCTCTCTCTCTCTCTCTCTCCCCCCCCGTATTTGGTTGTGTGTGTTTCACTCAGTCTGTCTGTCCTTCCGTCAGTCTCTCTCTTCTTGTGACTGATCACGTCTTGTTGTAGACACACGGACCTAAAGATATGTCCGACGTTACGTTGTAGCACACATTTTTTTTAGCAAGTCAAATATACAAATGTCAGTTTTAGGCTAACTATCTGTCTTTAAGCCAACACATGTAATGTCGGGCAAAACTTTAGCTTAGTGTCAGGTCTGTATACACTTTTGTCTTCATAAAAACTCACTTTTTGGGTTGCCAGCAAGGGATATTTCACCGCTGGAAAGCTGAATATATCTTTTAAATTGGGTCACTTATATAGTATAAATGTGATTTTTTTTTTTTTTTTTTTAAATTGGTGCCTTCTAGGCCGAGAAAAGCCAGAAAATGTGTTTTTGGCTCATGTGGATGAAAGACCCCAAATCCCAGAATGCACTTGCTTCGCTGCTCTGAGTACACCCCCAAGCCACGCCTACCGTTTACAGACAGACAGATAGTGAGACGGTCAACTCAATTCAACTGTGTTTTATTGTCATTTCAACCATATAGCTACACAAAACAACGTTTCAAATATATAAAAACATTATATAAAAACAACATTATATAAAAACGACACACGAAACACATTATATGCTCCGTAAAGTTCAGCTAACACATACTAGCATTAGCGCTTGGTAGGCTGTAAAACACATTGGAGACGAGACAGCAGGTCTCATATTTCAGACACTGCAAAGTTATACATTGTTTGTCGGGCTATTTCGTTATTAAATTCACTTCTGAGACTTTTTTAAGCGAGAAATCAACTATATAAAGCTCAATGTATGGCTAATTGCAAATTTGGTAAGACGTGTCGGACTTTAGGAGCTCCACACAGTCTGACGAGAAAGCGGCAACCTCCATACCCAGTGAAAGTCACTGTTTCTCGGTGACTTCTCGCGGTCGGGGCTCTGCGGAGCTCCGGAGCTGCAAGCTAAGCTACACTTTCGGCATAACTCGTAAATCGTATATTTACAGTTTGAATTTCGTCACGCCACTTACATAACATATACCCCAATGTCTTATAAAGCTAACAATGGTGTTCGATTTCAATTTAATGACTTTTTGTGAACATTTGGGGTTTTGTTGGCTGCGACTGTCCCTCCAATGGACACACACGATATGCTCCGTAAAGTTCAGCTAACACAGCTAACTAGCTACTAGCATTAGCGCTTGGTAGACTGTATCACCGAGTATACAAATTTGCGTGTAATGTAGAATGTAAATACTGACCAAACTCCACCAGCAGTTAGCAGTTAGTTGGATACAAGCACCAGGCAGTCCGTGTTAACACAGCTCACCTCCACTAGCTAGTCTTACCTGGCAACAGAGCTAGTAGAGTAGCTAGACTGGTAGCTGGATAGCCCGATACAGCAATTGTTTCCACAACATCAAATAAATACATCTATCTAAAGTTTTGATGCTGAGAAGCCACTATCTACACGAGGATTCAAGATGGCTGACAGTCGTTTTGGTTCGTGAAATTTCGGAGAATGCCGGAGTCCAACCCCCTATGGGCTATGCGGAAGTAGCTCCTAGTACTGGCTGTAGTCCTTTGCCTATGGGCAAAAATCGGAAGATGACGCAAAAATCGGAAGATTTTTTTGCAGACCCACAATACAGAGATCTCTGGTCTCAGGGGGACATGAGGGAGAGAAGCACGGTCATTCAAAAATACTACCGTGTTTCTACTGATACAAAGCTTAATGCTAAATTGGTGAAGTATCCCTTTAAGTTATGGATTCTTTAAATTGTCGGTAATAAATATCACCACACAGCATGTTACAAACTGCAAGTGTTTTTGCCCTCCCCACCACAAGGAGGCTCTGGTGGTTCAGTATCTATGAGTACCTCCCACATTATAAGTAGAGGGCTGGACTGGACTTCCTGTCCCTTTGTCTCCAAACATTTCACCTTGGCTGCAGCATGTCGATGTTGCCGTGTGTCTTTTGATGACCCTTCATTGTAAATAGTCTCTTTATATTAACTGAAATTGTATTCATTGAAATGAACATTAAAGCTATAGTGCGTAATTTCCCATGACAAATTTTAAGTAATGACAACAACACTATCGGCACATCCACATGATAAAAGCCTGACGTGATCACGCACCACCCCCACCCCTCCTCCACGCAGTTGCTAGCCTTCTACCTTCAGAAGAGGTAATTATCTTCACTTGAGTTTCTGCGTGGGAAAGAGTTTGTTAGTTGTTTATGTCATATGAATGGCTAATGTTATGTCAATGTCTAATCTTCATTTTGAAATATTTATGATATATCATGACTTAAATGTATAAATGTTTAAGATGTTTTAAAGACTGGATTTATGAGTTGTGGAAATATTGTAATTTGCATCTTCTTTATTTAGAACCACGGCAATCATACATGCAAGAAAGGACTGAAATCATTCTATGGAAAAATTGACTTTGACTGGCAATCCCTGTTTCCTAGTGGTTTGTGGCTCCAGTTAGAACCCTTTTCCCCTCTGTTGTAACCTGGAAATCCAGACCCAAATCCGAAAGATTAAGGGTCTGGCAATGAGTAATGAAAATGGCCCAACTCAAAGGGCGGCACCAAGCATGCATTTGAAAATCTCACTGCACGCAATTGGATAACACTACGACCAATCACAACAATACACGGGGTGACATATCCAGAGCGTACCCATACGCTTAGCTACAAACGGAGTTAACTGGTAGATTAAACTCTTGCTGTATCCGGTCGGCAAAACAGCAAAAATGTCCTTCTTGCAAAGTTTTGATTCAAGCGCTGTCTTCTGTTCCTCTTTTAGATAAAAAGCCACGTCTAACTCATTCATTGTAGCGGCCAAAGCTGTTTCAAAAAACGGTTGTTCATCCATAGCCATCTTGCAATGTTTACTAATGACTTCCATGTCGCAGCGCTGTCATCATCTGTTTAGCTCGCCTCTGGCCTGCCTAGATCAGATACACCGATGTGATTGGTGCAGCTCGGCTACAATGGCATAATTAATGAGCATCATTACTGAATGCCAGATGAGCAAATTCAAATTGTGCTCTCGCGAGAACTCTGGATTTCCAGGGTACCTCTGGTGGGGACGGGACTAAAATGTGCTCTGCCTCTATAGGTGTTTCAGCAAGATTTCAACTCATCTTCAAAACATCCTGTCATATGTGTTCTCTGAGATTTCGAGAATAAAGCTGTATTACCTTGAGAAAAAAGTCGTAATATTACAACAGTGAGGTTGGGATTTAATGAGAATAAAGTCTTAATATTTCAAGGAAAAAAAGGACCTGCCCTTTGTCTGCTCTGCATTATGGTATTCAGACTGTGCAGACACAGATCCCCGTCTGGGAGTCTGCTCTCTGGATGAAACAAAGTTTTGGAAAGCGGCTCTATGCTGCTCTTCATCGAAGGTAGAAAACCGTAAACACTTCTGATCAGCCACTGTGTGTTTAACTTAACAGAAGTTAACTTGACAGAAGGCAAAGCACCTGGAAGCCTGGATTATCCTGTGCTCTGGCTTGATCTCTCTCTCCTCTGACTAAGCGCACTGCTCTGTTTCTCATCCATTGACGGACAACAGTGCTTATATTTTAATTTCTCGATCAAAATTATTGGTCCCACCGTCCCTACCAAATTCTACACCCTTGGTCAACAGAACAGATTTGTGTGGCAAAGTTCATATTTACTAGTCTCGCAATGCTAGACCTTCCTCCGCAGCGCTGATGACGAGGGTCTAGCTACTCCACGCAGCATACCGGGATGGGAGAAAAACAGGCTCTGGTTTATTTATTTATGGCATTTCTTTAAACCAATTACAATCATCTTGGAAACATATGTCATTCCCAAAGCAAGGACTGTTCTCTGTAGCAGTGCTGTCTGTGCAGGCTGCACATACACCACCTTGTTGTTTCTGCATTTTATTGTTATGCCGTCTTCTCTTTTGTTGTGTCAATCACTGTTGTAACAAAGTACAAATACTTGGTTACTGTACTTTAGTAGAATTTCATGTATCTGTACTTTGTTAGTCATACCTCTGGAAACTTTCACTTTGACACCCCAACATTTCCTGAATATAATATATACTTTTACTCTGATACAATTCCCCTAAGCATCTTCGTTGCTTATGCTACAAAATAAAATCAGAAGAAATTTGTTTAACTGCTAAAAAGCAGTTTGGCTAAATCATTGCTCCTAGATTGCAAGTTAATGAACACTCCATTCCAGTTAGTGACGTAATGGGTGTTCGTTGCTGTCAAATAATACTGCTGGCGAATACAGTTTATTTGCTCTTAACTTGGCTTTCTTTATTGTCTCACTGCAAACATAACGTAGGTTACATACACCATACGATTGCTGCCTGAACACTTGCTGTTCTTTGAGGAGTGGCTGCCTTGCAGCTCGATCTCTGATTGGTCACTGAGATGTCCATCTTTATTAACAAACAATGTCTTGACATCTCCCCCTCAAATTATCCCTATCCTTAGAACCCTTAGGGATATAACAACAGTATCCTACACATTAACTTTCCATCCTGCACATGCTGATTGTAAGTAACTGTTTCCCTTCTCATTTAACTCAATACATTTATGACTAACACAAACTGAACTAAGTTCAACCTTAGACTTCTTACATTAAATGTCCATCCTCACCACAGGTTTACACACTCTACCAAACCTGGTCACTGGCAGTCCTTCTGGTGTTACTGTTGGACCTTTATTGGACCCTTGATTTTGTTTTACGTTCCTGAACGCACCCCGTTCCGGTTGCCGGGCAACGAGTGAAAGGCGGGAATTCCAGGATCACCTGAACCTGCTCTCACCTGTTCCTCATCAGCAATCTACACACCTGGTCCTGAGCATCATCACAACACTATTTAAGCTGTGACCTGACATCCAGTCCCTGCCGGATCGTTAGCCATACTCGTATGTTGTGCTTGCGTGTCGACCTAAATCGTTTGCTAGTCAGTCTCTGTTCGCTTTGTTCGTTTATGCTTGTTTGCTTAACTGATTCAACACCGGTATGTAACAATCTGCAGCTGCTGTCGGAGAAACAACACAGATGGTGCGTTCAATGAAACTGATAAACTACAGCCTCGTGGTGCATTTGGAGTTATTGTAAATGTCCTTTTCCATCTGGCGGTTGATTTTGTTGTTCAACAGCAATTTACTATTGAAATAAGTTATTGTTATACATTATTATTAAATAATAACATTTTGACCATATGGCCTTAGCAATAAACAAGCCGTTCTTTAATGTCACTGACTGTTGTTTAGTACCTTTTTTTTAATTTTTGTATTTTTTAAAAAGTATTGGTTCAGGCACCGTTAATTATGTATGTGATTAATTTCAATTAATTAATCACAGTATGTAATTAATTAGATTAAATTTTTTTAATCGATTGACAGCCCTAATAAATACTCACCTTTTTTTCACCACCTACCTTGTCCTGGTCTGCGTTTGGGTTCAGAACCTGAGAGGTATGACACAATTATTGCTTACAAGACTGGTGTCAATGAACTTCCCCGCCAGAGCTTAACACGTCAATATGGGGGAAATCACATCAATTATGAACAAAAAATCTAGAAAAGTACAAATTACTTGTATATAAACATACCAAATAACACAATAGCATTTGAATAATTTACACTTAAGGGCCCAGTGTCTTTGTACCTTGGTAGACCCAGTGAGATTATAAATCTCTTGTTTAAAAAGGTACAATATGCAACATTTCTACATTAAAATGTCTAAAAATGACTATACCTATGTTATATATTTTGTTGAGTTGTGTACTTACACTATGCTAAATGTTTCCAACAACGTTCAAACACAGAGAAATCTGTTATTTTAATGACACGGTCCGTTTCAGATGATACGTTCAGAGTAATCGTAAATCATACAATTTCACAGAAAGAATAACACTCAGTAACTGTTATACAGCTTGCTTTCTGCCACACAGCATCATTTTGTCATAGATTACATGCCACTTACAACACATTAATACAGCAGAGATCTTATTTATTGATACATTTAAATCGTATTTATTGATACATTTCAGTCTTATTTATTGATACATTTCAATATTGATTGATCCAGCTTAACGTAATGTGCTACGTTGTCATGTAACGTTGGCGTTAGCTCATTTTAATGCTCGGTGGGGAACGTTATAAGGTTACAACATCGTTCAAGAAGTTATTTTAAGTATAATTGTTTTGATCAGTGTGTAGGCATCCGAGGCTCAGTACTTAAATGGTTTAGATTCTATTTGACAAATAGAAGCTTCTCTGTCATGATTGGTGACTTATCCTCGGCAACTGCTCCTCTCTCGTGGGGTACCCCAGGGTTCTATTCATGGCCCCATCCTGTTTTCTATATATATGTTGCCTTTAGGGGCTATTATAGGAAAACATAACCTGTCTTTTCATTGTTTTGCAGATGATTTACAAATGTATCTGCCTATGAAACCGAATGACAGTGCCGCTCTAGACTCCCTGCTTAGCTGTATTAATGATATTATGTTGTGGCTTTCTCAAAACTTTCTTCATCTGAATTAAGCTAAAACTGAGTGTATCGTCTTTAGTACTTCAGGTATGCCAAACGGTCCAGCTGTGAGTTTGGGAGCCCTGGCGTCATACCTTAAGCCAGCTGTCAAAAATCTGGGGGTTACTTTTGATTGCAACATGAAATTTGATAAGCAAATCAACAATGTTGTTAGAATGAGCTTTTTCCAGCTTTGTCTACTGGCTAAAGTTAAATCCTTCCTTAACAGGCATGATCTAGAAAAGGGAATTTATGCTTTTATTAGTACAAGGTTGGAATACTGTAATGCTCTCTATGTTGGTCTGAATCAGACCTCCATCTCACGACTTCAACTTGTACAAAATGCTGGTGCTCGCTTTTTAACAAATACATCTAGACGAGAACACATCACTCCTGTTCTCTACACCCTACATTGGCTCCCTGTGCATTTTAGAATCGATTTTATTGTTTGTTTTCAAGGCCTTAAACGGCCTGGCCCCGGAGTATTTGTCCGAGATCTTAACCCTGCGTGAGGACAACCGGTCCTTGCGGTCCTCAAATCAGCTGGTTTTAGAAGTCCCAAGGTCAAAGTACAAACGGTGGGGTGATCAGGCTTTTGCAGTTGCTTCCCCGAGACTCTGGAACAAGCTACCCCCTGAAATTCGGACGACTACAGATGTAGCGCTTTTTAGGTCTAAACTCAAAACTTATCTGTTTAGAAAGGCTTTTAATACATAGTAGTGGTGTGACAATTTCCTTCTCCTATTTATATGTAACCTTTTCTGATTGTATTGTTTCTATGTGTCATTCTTTTTATTGTAGGATATGTGTGTTTTAGTCTTGGTTCTGATGTTAAGCACTTTGGATACCTGTTGGTTATTGTAAAGTGCTATATAAATAAATGTTGATTGACTGATCAAGGTAAAGTTGCCGTTAAACAGCACTGGGCTAACGATTACGTTTGCCAGCTAACGTTAGCAGCTGTATAGATAGAAGACAAATCTAATGCTAATTTAGCCAGCTATCCCATCCTGTTTTTTCTGCCTCACTCACCGCCGCTAAGGGACTTGTTCAGTCGGGATGAGAGCGGACAACAGCCCCAGGGACACAACACATCCACAGTTAGCCAGCAGCCATATAACCTTATAAACTTAAAGCAATCCGAATCCAGCCAGCACAAACTCCAGCACCGGTTGATAACGATGCTAACGTCAGTAACAGAAAGTTGTATGTTCCGTCGGGGAAAATATTGCCCCAGGTGTCTGAGTCTGGCTGGCCGTGGTGTGCTGAAATTCTCCCCCCTTTAGCGGTCTTCTTTACCGTTACGTTTGACCCACAAATGGTGACTGTCCTGTGGACAAAAGGTGAAGGTGGGGGAGAGTCCGAAAGCAACACCTGATGTAGCTACGCGTATCCTTGGCCGGTCCGGGTCCACGGCTCGGCACCAGAGATACTTGGTGGCCAGCCACAGCTGCAAAGTAGCTAAGTCTCTCAGAGGTGTTGAGTATCATTACAACAAACCCTTTTCCCCTCTGTGCTGAAAACATCCAAAAAGTGACACTGAGGTGAAATATATTGTGATATTGTTAGCTGCTGGCTAATGTTAGCTTGCTTGGTCACTAACTAGTCAACTAGCTAGCTAATGTTAGCTACCAATACAAATCGAATCAAGAAAACGTAATTATGTGGGGGAAACTGCAGCTATTTTATCAGAATGACATGAATGGACGTTGCTAAACGTAACAAGAATAAAACTGTAATGGATAAACCTATCCGTGAACAGATTATTTTAATCGGCAATTGTATTAAACTACAACTCCCATAATGCCACTAAACAACGTCATCAAAAGTCCGTGTTTACATCCCTTGTTTTGATTGAGAGACCCCTAGTGGCAGAAAATTACATATTGTACGTTTAAGGGCAGCCTGAACAAAAATGCAACATCATGACAATCAGAACTACAAAAATACATTAAAAGGCAGAACGCACTTCAAGCATTAAACAGCCAGGACTTAAATAGCCACAAAGCAGTAACAGGCTATAAAATATACAAAAGTCAAACCAATGAGAAAACAGTTTACATGAACAGGTTTCTTCTGCTTGCAGCTTAAGCCTTGTTAAACAGATACTTTGATTAAGACGGTGAAGCTGTCAACATACTAAATTAAAGTGCCTCAGTGGCTTTGTCATCACCTCTTAGGAAAGATTAGGGCTGGACATATTGAAAATAAAACCATATGTGGCACATTTTTCAGTGATATCTCTCCCAGAACATGCACTCATGTCAGTTTGAGTTTTTCTTAAAACAATATGTTTAAACCAAATGTCCCTTCTAGTTGGTATGTTAGTCTTTGCAGCTCAGCCTGAATATACAGAGCTTGAAAAATGGGCTATTTTACATAACATGGTGAAATGTATCCACAGTACATTTGGATTTGCTGAGTTGTTAACTCTAACCCTGAGCATCAATTTACCCTGAGTAACAACTTTCCTAAACTCTTAACACAGTTAGCACAACATCAGTCTGTGTAGGCTATACAATTAATACATTTCTTGTTGCCTTGGCAAAAAATGCATACAGTTAATACAAATTTAAAATGCTTGAATTTCTTTTACACACAAGCTCAACCAAGACCAAAACAATGGATCTTTACTGAAGTTACTGAAGCAGGTGTTGAGGTTCTTTCAATCGCATGACCATATGGTAGTACATACAGTAAAAGAGGTCCTATTTGAACAATATAGATGAACACAAAGAAAGGAGAAAAATGCCTGCACGAGGGAGAGGAAGATTACTCGGACAATTGACCCTTCGTTAAGCCCCGCCCTCCTTAGTTACTGTTGCTACGCCTGTCAAGCTTTCGTGCCTGTCAGACATTCCCAAGGAGATAATTAGTAATTTTTGGCGAACAGGTGAAATATCTGAGAGAGCAAGACAAAAGGGACTGCAGTATGCATTCGAGAGATATATCCACGACACAATATGCAACCGATTAGAGAATAACGCACACAAATTGAGGAACAGCTATGTTCATGCACAGCAGGGTAAGTGACATTTGAAAATAATCTAATAATTATAAATCAAACAGCTTATCCATAAATCTTGTGGAATAAACACAAGACATTAGCTTGAACACTTTGCAATGATAACATTCTCCTGCTTATATTTTTAGCAATTAATAAATACTGAAATATATTTTAAATTATGTCAGTGTCCGTCTTCAAATGTGTTTGGAGCTTGAAACAAGCTAGCGCGGACCGCTGATTAGCTTACAACACTAGTATTCGGGGCAGAAAGACAGTAGCTCCCAAGACGGCGGCCACCTGTATAATCTCTCTCTTTAATAAACTGTCTGTACACTTACAAAGTTCTCAATGCTTCGGTGAACATTTAGGGACCCTCATTATGCTACCATTGAAGTGTGGTGATATTTTGAGCCTTTTTAGTGGTATAAATAGCGATTTGTTGTACTTTCCCTGTGCCCCGAATACTAGCGTTGTAAGCTGATCAGCGGTCCGCGCTAGCTTGAAAACATGTGCCAGAGAGCGACAGAGTGGGTACACATCTGTTATTTAAACCCTAAGTTCGTTTTGCACCGGAATTGTCTTTATTTTACGTTCAAATATATGCAGTATGAACAAAGAACCGTCATTATTTCCAAGCAATGCTGTGCTGAGTTAGCTAACTAACATTAGCATGTTCTTGCCTTGGAGCAAACGTATGTGTTTTTGTTAATACTGTCGACATTTAGCTAGTTGTGAATGGTGCCTCCCACACTACTTGATCCACGCCCAGCCTTTCTCCCCTTGGGTTTTAGGTTTCGGGAAGGGAAAAATTCCACCACCCCGTCCAAACTTTTAGGATACCGGGTATCGGATTTGCACAACGCTTCGGCGTACGGTGTTTCCCTCGCTCGAAAGCTTGACAGACCTCCCGCGCCTATTTACGGTTGCTAAGCCACGATTGCTAAGCCACGATTGGCCTGTGGCGGTTTTCGGGCGTGGCTTAGCGAAGGGTCAAATCTGTCTCTGTCTTCTTTTTTTCATAAAGCTACTGAGATGGGTCATTCATTTTCGGTATTGAATTTCTGCAGCAAAAGAAACAAAATGCATGCATTTACTAAACCCAACAAAACAAAAATGTAGAAATGCTTCAAGAGAAACTGCAGTGCAAAACACAATCTATGGTCAATACATACTACTGTCTCTATTATTATTGTATAAGGGCAGACCTGACACATATCAAATAATGAAGTTTCTGTAATTCCATGTGATGTTAGTGTTTTGTATGACACTGTGCAGTGATTGACTAAAGAGAACATGTGTAGTGTTTTGGAAGAATTATTTGATTTTGAGACATGATTGCATTTAGAGGTTAAAATTAACTCTATGTATTAAGTTTGACAAACAGATT
Organism: Zingel zingel; assembly: GCA_023566125.1. NCBI lineage: Eukaryota > Metazoa > Chordata > Actinopteri > Perciformes > Percidae > Zingel > Zingel zingel. The sequence goes on along the minus strand of CM042318.1, from coordinate 31,976,171 downwards.
GCGGCAGTGGTTAAAGCAGGCTTTTTCCAATTACGGCAGTTAGCCAAAATAAAGCAGATTCTTACTAGGCAGCACTTTGAGACAGTAATACACAACCTTTATGACCACTCGGTTGGATTACTGTAACGCCCTATATGTAGGCATCAGTGCCGCATCTGTTGCTCGTCTCCAGATGGTCCAAAATGCTGCGGCGCATCTTTTAACTGGAGCACGTAAATATGAGCACATTACCCCCGTTTTAGCTTCACTCCACTGGCTGCCCATATATTTTAGGATCCATTTTAAAATGAATTTACTTGTGAGATGCCTTAAATCGTCTTGCCCCATCCTACATGTCCGAGTTGCTTCACCCCTACACTCCGACCCGCTCACAGCTGCGCCTGAGTGTCCCTAAAACGAAGCAGAAACTTAAAGGGGATCGTGCCTTTGCTGGGGCAGCTCCAAAAATATGGAATGACCTACCTCTGCATATTAGACAGGCTTCTTCACTGTCTAATTTTAAATCTCTTCTTAAAACCCACCTTTTTTCCTTGGCCTTTCCCAGCTGAGGCTGACATGTTTGTGCAACATTTTTTACTGTAATACTGTTTCATGTTTTAAATGTTGTAAATGTTTTAAATGATTTCTACTTTGTTCTGTACAGCACCTTGTGCAACGTTGGTGATTTTTTAAAGTGCTTTCTAAATAAATTTGATTGATTGATTGATTGATTGAAGAATCCAAAAGCCTCCCAGGAAACATATTGATATCACTCAGTATGACTTTCCAAGGATATAATTATATTTAATGTCAACTGCAAACAAACATCCATAAAAAAATCTACTTGGGAAATCGCAAAGAAAAAGACACTTAAGAGCTTGCCTGTTAAGTATTTTTAGGGTGTCTTCAGTATTAAAGTATAACTAAAAAAGAATGTCAGTAAATACCTATAGCTGACTTTATAACAGCCCATTTGATGAGCTTTTACATGGCCTTGCTCTCCTAAAGACTTGGATTCTTCTGTCGCAGAGTTTCTATAGGTTTCACTAAGTCAAATTTCAAAGACTTTTTAAGATCATTATGAATGAAATTTAAGATATAACATCAACTGAGTCCTAAATTTATTTTTTCAAGCCAAGTGTCGCTAAACTTGTACTTCCCCATAGCTGAAGAATAAAATCTGTTTCATGTCCATGGTACAATCGGAAAGACTCGCGCCGATCACATGAAAGCTGCAAAATGAGTTGCATGTTGGTCTCATTTGTAGTCGTAATACAGTGAAATAATATTTGGATTAGAGAAAGACAAGAACTACAACACCACGGAAACTTAAAAAAGAACATTAGAGGTAGAGTTACATGGACGTAGGAAAATTAAGACTTGTTTTAAGACCTGGAACACAATACTTGAGCGACTTTAAGACTTTTTAAGGCCTACAATTTTGATCTTGAAATTTTAGACTTTTAAGACCCCATGGAAACCCTGCTCTATCATACTGCCTAGAGGCCTATATGTTGGTGTTAGCATATTTCCATATATCAAATTAGTAAAAACATTTTTGACTTTGAATGTTCACACAAAAGTCAGATTTCACACAGATAAAAAAAGGAAATAAAATTTAACAACAAGCAGCACTTCACACGGAATAAAACTCCACTAAAGCTCATATTATGCTTTTTGGCTTTTCTCCTTTGCTTCGTTGTGTTATATATCTTTTTTGTGCACGTTATAGGTTTACAAAGTGAACAAGCCCAAAGTCCACCCCAAAGGGACTTACCATCTCCAACAGAAAACCCTGTTCACAAACTGCTCAAAACAGCTCTATTGTAGTCCAGCCTTTACTTCTGTGACGAACGTGCGTCACTTTGTAATGTGGCACTCCCTCTTACTCTGCTTCTGACTGGCTAGTAGTCCTTACTTAGCTACTGCGCATGTGCAAATCCCAACAAAGATGGAATAGAAGTGAGATGCCTCACTCTGTAGCTAAAACAGAGAGCTCAACACACAGGGTTAAAAGAGGAGCTGCAGCAATGTGCAGTACAACAAAAATATGGTGTTTTTTGAAAATTAAACCATGTAAACCTAGTTTGGTACAACCTCTAAATATAATTATGAACCTGAAAATGAGCATAATATGAGCACTTTAAAACAAGGACGTCGCTCCGGATGGGATAAAAATCAATCAAATCCTTGCATCTCTCCTCAAGTAATGAAATCCATCCAATAAAACCCAGCAGCTTAATGTTCTGTTAAAAACTTACAAACTCAACAAAAGGAGATCTCTTATTAGAGATATTGGGCTTTCTGAGTTCCCTATTGTATGCCAGGCACAAAAGAATGGAGGGTCACTGTGAACTTGGAAGAAGACTATGAGGAAAAGATAAATGTGTTATTCAGTCACAGCCCTGTCAGAGAGTGAAAAATCCATTTATATGTTGGGTTTTTTACGTCTCCGTTCAGCTCCCATCTGTAAAACAAAATAAATAGAAAAATAATTACTTTTACCTAATCACTTCTGTCGATGTGAAATAAATGATGGGCAAAGCAGAAATTGGAAAATTAAGCCAGTCCCATGATATAAAATGTAAAGCCTATAGTCAATAGTAGATGCACATCATAGTCAGGCCCGTATTAAGACAACGTGGTGCCCCTGGGCACTATACCTCAAAGGCCCCCCACCCCCTCATACACCACCCCCTTTACCCGTGCTATCCTCCTGGCAAAAATATCAAACATAATCAAGGGGATTTCTCAAATGTAATTTACTAACTTGTCCAACTACATACATGTAGGCATATGAGCAGTGAGCACTATATTCAAATGTCTCAATTCAAAATGTCGAATTCAAAAAGCACAGCACTCAATTCAAAATGTCAAAATCAATACACATCAGTACATCAGCCCAGCAGACAAGCCAAAAGAACTAACAAAAAACATAGCATTTTCATTATGCAAAGAGAAACCAACACTTGCTTTCCCCCTGCCAAAAATATCAGACATAATCAAGGGGATTTCTCAAATATAATTTACTAACTTATCCAACTACATACATGTAGGCATATGAGCAGTGAGCACTATATTCAAACTTTCTCAATTCAAAATTTCTATCAATTCAAAAAGCCAAAATCAATACTATGTATTGCAGCCTTGTGGTAGGTCAAATATGTATTTTTCCGACTTTATTTCACGGGCCCTGAAAGCAACTCCTCTGGTCAAAAACTTTCAAAAGCATCAAGGGAAAGCTATAACTGCTTTAGCATCACAGCTAACGACAATAAAAGGACCTAAAATGAATGAGATATGGACAAAAGACTATCAATATTAGATCTAAGAATATGGATTTATTGCGCAAAGTCCTCTGAAAGAAATAAGAGTTCTAGGAAAAGAAGCGCAGACTGCGGACCGGTCTTTTACTTCTCTGCATACTGAATAAACTCAAGCGCCGTGCTGGCCGTGCTATGGAACGTTGGGCGCAACCAAGTCTCACCCAGAGCAATGTAATTGCTTGCCAATTACATTGAATCAAGAAAGCCAACCACTTATAATTTTTTATAACAATTAATATTTTACATTCATCATTATGATAAAAAAATTTTTTTTGGGGGGGTTAAACTGGCCACTTTTGATTATTGTTAAACCCCCCCCCCTAAATGATACATTTGTGCGTACCTGTGGACCAACTCAACTCTGACAGATTGGTGAGGGGAGTGATAGTGGTTATGTAATATTGATTTATTTATAATATATTATTATTGTGAAATTAGTGTTCATAAACGAATAATGTATGGTCTTTCAACAATTTCAAGTGAATAATATAACCATTTACGGAAAATATTGTTAAAGCTTGTGTCATGTAATGCCCCCCCACTGGTTGTGAATGGTTGGTGCCCCTGGGCACTGGCCCAAGTGCCCTTATGGATAATCCGGGCCTGATCATAGTTAATAAATTGAAGGATGCAGACAGTTTTTGATAATGGGTGCTAAAACCAACAATAATCTTCTCTCTGTTGCATCTGGATTTGATCCAGATACATTAGACTTTTCAGTTAAAGAATAAATGGGGCCTCTGTTCTCTATAATAAAACCAACATTACTGAATGGTATATTAATCATTTTTGTAATGACAATGTGCGTTTTGGATTAGCAATGTCATCTTGCTCATAGGAGTGCAAGTTCGGAAAACACTTATATGGGTTATTGTGGCAGGCACCGACAACTAACCTGTTCCGTTCACTCAGGTTGGAAGGCTTGTTGGTTTTTGAGCTGCAAATCACCAAATGAATGCTTACTACTTCCTTCTAGAACCATAGCTCAGGTAGATTATATATGTTTGAATTGGAATCTTGGGCTACTCCAAGCAACTCTTAACCATACCATTTAAGCCATGAGTGTCAAACTCATTTTCATTGAGGGTCATACTGGAAAATGAGAATCACATCAAGGGTCAGACATGTGTAATTTGACATGCTTTTGTTTCATTGAAAAAGTTAAATATATTTGACTGTATTACTGCATATTGCTTTTTGACATTTGTATAGCTTTTTTGTAGTTTTTGTAGTTTTTCTGACTTTTTTGTGGCTTTCTCAGACATTTTGTCACTTTAAAAAAAAAAAACTTGCTTTTCCCAAATTTTTGGATGCTTTATGTCGACATAAAGCCCTGTAAAAGTCAGCAAAAAAGTTCCTTAGCTATCATAGAATTTAGCAAATCAGGCAAAACAATGATAACATATTTTAACAGCAAACTGTTTCAGAGCCTCAATATGAAAACTCTCTGCTTCTGGGGGGATTTCTGAGTCTCAAAGTTTTGCTTTGAATGTCAGATAATTGCAGTAAAAAACACTTTCCTGTGTTTTTGGTTTGGCGCACAACTAGGGAGGCCAAAATCTATCGTCAACCTAAATTGATATACAGGCCGGCTCTAAACCTGCAAGGGGCCAGATTTGGCCCGAGGGCCTTGAGTTTGACACGTGATCCAAGCCTTTTAAAATGTGTCTGGGAAAAAAAAGCCACTGAGCTGAGTAGTGGCCTTCAACAGTCTGTTCACACTGCAGGATAATCAGACCTGCCTGTTGGACCTCATGCACTTCTAGCTGGATGTACCTGTAATGTGTGAACATCAAAATGTCAGAGAGTCTATTATCTGCAGCTTATGACACCTCTTCCATAGTCCTGCTATTACAGCTTCCTTTCATATTGCTGTTTTTCCTCCATCCTAATTTGAAATCCCCACCCTAACTAAAGAAGAACCACGTTCACTTCAACAGCCCCACAAGGCCTCGGGTTCTGTGTTTCTGTGCAACATTTCACCAACCATTTTTCAGCCTCACTTCCCAAAAAGGCCCAACGGAAAGTAAAAATTGGGTACATATATATATCGTTTTGTTCTGTTGGTCTGCTTTTATGTATTTTTATTGCAGAGAGAAAATGCCCCAAAGTGCATTTCACATAATATTGCTTTTTACCTGGACCTGCAGTGACGAGACAGATAATAGCAAAATGGCCTCTAAAAGCAATCCTATAAACCTTGTCCCGTTTTCCAAAAAAGACAGTGTTGACGTCTTGAGCTCTGGATGTGTTTTAACCTTTTGTCAGCCACTCCAGAGCACGTTTCTATTTCACTGAGGAAGTTAACACTGATGTTGACAGGTGATTAGTGAGATTAGTTCTAATTTTAAACTTTTTTACATCCTTGTTCAAGCTGGTCCTGGAACATAAGCAGACTGACTGTAAGCAATGATCAAGCAAATATTTTGTTATTTTAGTAGAGATTTAAGTAATATTATGATTAATTTATTCTCAAATGTGGTCACTTGTCAGTAGACCACATTCCAAAGTGCAAATCTCTAATACTACAACCACTACAAATAATAACAAAACATAAATAATAACAAAACATAAAAATCATTGTCATCCGTTGTGAACTAAAAACTATGAGGCCAGCCCTGTAATAAATAATCTGCTTTAACCTTGTAGCAGGGGATTTTTAGTAACGTTGGAATGGGGGACCATCCTAGGAAATCTGGATACAAGACAAAGTATTGGATTCAAAACTTTACCAATAAAAATACAGAGTGGTGAAGCAATATGCTGCAGGTACAATTTATTTCCCTTTCCCTGAAACCACAGCTAAGAGTCTGGGCTTTAGAAGCATTCACTTTTATTGCCCTGATCGATCCAAATCTAATCCCTGCCCTTACAAAACTACTGTGTTATCACTCGCTCCTCTCCCACTGATCCAAATCAAATCAGAGACAAACCAAAACCCTTTCTGATGTTGTATGAAGGCCGCAGAAAATCAGGTCAGGATCGACCGGGACTCTAAGACTTACAAAGCTACAACGGTGCAGAAATGTCAAAAAGTCTGAAAAGGTAGACAGTTAAACAGCGATTGATATTTTCCAGGTGGATACAGGCTTTCTAAGGGAGGCTTTCTAAATACATCACCATTAACTGAAACTGAAAAGTTTTCCTAATTTAAGTTTCAGACTGATCAATTTGGTTCCACTCCATTATTTAGTCTGACATTGGTTTCTCTTTTTCTGATTGTTTTCCAAACGTTATATAGTGTGTGTGCAGTAGCCGTAAGCAGTTACAGTGCCTTGCGAAAGTATTCGGCCCCTTTGAACCTTTCGACCTTTTGCCACATTTCAGGCTTCAAACAAAGATATAAAACTAATTTTTTGTGAAGAACAAACAACAAGTGGGACACAATCATAAAGTGGAACGAAATTTATTGGATATTTCAAACTTTTTTTAACAGATAAAAAACTGAAAAATTGGGCGTGCAAAATTATTCAACCCCTTTACTTTCAGTGCAGCAAACTCTCTCCAGAAGTTCAGTGAGGATCTCTGAATGATCCAGTGTTGACCTAAATGACTAATGATGGAAAATAGAATCCACCTGTGTGTCATCAAGTCTCTGTATAAATGCACCTGCTCTGTGATAGTCTCAGAGGTCTGTTTAAAGAGCAGAGAGCATCATGAAGAACAAGGAACACACCAGGCAGGTCCGAGATACTGTTGTGGAGAAGTTTAAAGCCGGATTTGGATACAAAAAGATTTCCCAAGCTTTAAGCATCCCAAGGAGCACTGTAAGCGATAATATTGAAATGGAAGGAGTATCAGACCACTGCAAATCTACGAAGACCCGGCCGTCCCTCTAAACTTTCAGCTCATACAAGGAGAAGACTGATCAGAGATGCAGCCAAGAGGCCCATGATCACTCTGGATGAACTGCAGAGATCTACAGCTGAGGTGGGAGACTCTGTCCATAGGACAACAATCAGTCGTATACTGCACAAATCTGGCCTTTATGGAAGAGTGGCAAGAAGAAAGCCATTTCTTAAAGATATCCATAAAAAGGGTCGTTTAATGTTTGCCACAAGCTACCTGGGAGACACACCAAACATGGAAGAAGGTGCTCTGGTCAGATGAAACCAAAATCGAACCTTTTGGCAACAATGCAAAACGTTATGTTTGGCGTAAAAGCAACACAGCTCATCACCCTGAACACACCATCCCCACTGTCAAACATGGTGGTGGCATCATGGTTTGGGCCTGCTTTTCTTCAGCAGGGACAGGGAAGATGGTTAAAATTGATGGGAAGATGGATGGAGCCAAATACAGGACCATTCTGGAAGAAAACCTGATGGAGTCTGCAAAAGACCTGAGACTGGGACGGAGATTTGTCTTCCAACAAGACAATGATCCAAAACATAAAGCAAAATCTACAATGGAATGGTTCACAAATAAACATATCCAGGTGTTAGAATGGCCAAGTCAAAGTCCAGACCTGAATCCAATCGAGAATCTGTGGAAAGAACTGAAAACTGCTGTTCACAAACGCTCTCCATCCAACCTCACTGAGCTCGAGCTGTTTTGCAAGGAGGAATGGGAAAATATTTCAGTCTCTCGATGTACAAAACTGATAGACATACCCCAAGCGACTTACAGCTGTAATCGCAGCAAAAGGTGGCGCTACAAAATATTAACTTAAGGGGGCTGAATAATTTTGCACGCCCAATTTCAGTTTTTTTATCTGTTAAAACAGTTTGAAATATCCAATAAATTTCATTCCACTTCATGATTGTGTCCCATCTTGTTGTTGATTCTTCACAAAAAATTACAGTTTTATATCTTTATGTTTGAAGCCTGAAATGTGGCAAAAGGTCTAAAAGTTCAAGGGGGCCGAATACTTTCGCAAGGCACTGTACCTTAACTTTGCTGACGTTACAGCTGTTTATGTGGTTAAAGATTTGGCATGCAAAACGTTCAGCATGCCAACCCGTTCTCACTCCCAACTCGACAAATAAGGACGCTTGTTCAGTGTCTCTGAGCGTCAGATGCCGACGCAAAACTCCCCCTTTAGCATCTGTATGGAACACAGAACAGCAGCTCCACTGCGGCGCTGTAAGATGACATAGTATTAAGAGAGACAACTGTAGAGAGTAGTATGTAACACCAAAATGCTGCGTAGAGATGTTGGTTAGGGTGGTGGATGGGTCAAACACAGGACTTTCATCCGGGAGATCGGGGTTCATGTCCCTTGTGTCACTGAAATGTACATTTTGTAACCCCACCCACCAGCTGTCACTGTCTAATACTTGTGCTGCATGTCAGTTAAATGTACGTCCTGACCCAGAGCACCAAAAAGTGATGCCAAGAGTCTCGAGCAAGTGCGTCTAAATATGATGCTAAAGGAGACTTTTAACATAAATAACACACGGCAAATACAACACCAAGTGTCCGTATTTGACGTGATGGGAGTGAGAATGTGTTGAGTAGGCCTCAAATTATGTAGTTCGTGAGAGGGATCGTCCGAACACATCTAAAGTGCCACGTTCAAAGGAGGGACAAGAAGCCTGCCATCATGAAGCCAGGTAATATGCGATACAAATGAGGATGAAGGTGCACACTTTTTTTATTGTATTTCGTATAGGCTTTGCCCTCTAAGGCTACGCTTTTTGTGCATGCGCAGTCGTGAAGACTTTCCCACCCTTGCATCCAGCACGGGCGTAAAACTACGTCCGCAGATACTGTATATAAACAGAGCGGACCCGTTGTTCATCTCCCAATTATTCTTCAAGCTAGCAGTATGAAGACCTCCACCTGCCTCGGTGCCGCTCACGCCGGCTTGGCACTCACCCCCAGGCCTCCTGCCAGTTCTGCACCCACCTGCCATCTAAAGAGCTTAAACGGTGGGCGGAAGCTTTTCTGGCTTGCCAGGTCGACGGCGAGGGAGATGGCAGCTGGGCAGGCCAACGGGTCACCGTTGACACCCTTGATCTGCTGGAAAACTTGAAAGTAAATGGCATTCCTCCAAACTGGAAGAATCTCGTTTAGATTGGCAAGACAGTCTGAAAACCTATATGAAGGTCCTCATAAATGCCAGATCAGACTATTACTCAACACTAATAGAAGAAATTAAGAACAACCCAAGGTTTCTTTTCAGCACTGTAGCCAGGCTGACAGAGAGTCACAGCTCCATTGAGCCATCTAGTCCTATAGCTCTGAGTAGCGACGACTTCATGAGCTTCTTTAATGATAAAATTAAAACGATTAGAGATAAAATTCATCACCTTTTGCCCTCAACTTCCAACGGTTCTCCTTTAAAACACAGGACTACTAGAAAGAATGACAAGACCTGACATATACTTAGACTGCTTTTTTTCCTATAGACCTTCAACAATTAATGGTAAAAGTCTCTTCAGCTAAGCCATCTACCGGTCTCTTAGACCCCATCCCAACGAGGCTACTTAAAGAAGCGTTACCCGTGGTTAACACTTCATTACTATATATGATAAATATGTCTTTAGTAACAGGTTATGTACCACAGTCATTTAAAGTAGCTGTGATAAAACCTCTTCTGAAAAAAACCACCCTCAATCCTGAAGTCTTAGTCTAGCCAACTATAGACCTATAGCTAATCTTCCCTTTCTTTCCAAAATCCTTGAGAAGGTAGCCACTATCAGTTATGTGATTTTCTACATAGCAATAGTTTGTGTGAGGACTTTCAGTCAGGATTTAGAAAGCATCATAGCACAGAGACGGCACTGGTGAAAATTACTAACGACCTTCTAACTGCTGACGACAAAGGTCTTGTCTCCATACTTGTCTTATTAGATCTTAGTGCTGCATTTGACACTATTGACCATACCATCCTGTTACAGAGATTGGAACATTTAGTTGGCATTTAAGGAATCACACTAAGCTGGTTTAAGTCCTATTTCTCTGATCAATCTCAATTTGTTAAGATTAACGATAAATTCTCCAAGTACGCTAAAGTTAGCCATGGCATTCCACAAGGCTCAGTGCTTGGACCAATTCTATTCTCCTTATATATGCTTCCTCTAGGCAATATTATTAGGAAACACTCAGTTAACTTTTGCTGTTATGCGGATGACACCCAGTTATACTTGTCAATCAAGCCAGACAAAACCAGTCAGTTAGCTAAACTTCAAGCATGCATTAAAGTTATAAAATCCTGGATGACCTACAATTTTCTGATATTAAACTCAAACAAAACTGAAGTTATTGTGCTGGGCCCCAAACACCTCCGAACTTCATTATCTAAAGATATTGTGACATGGTGAGTGAAGGTGGACCCAAATGCAGAGGGAGACGGCAGGCGGGAGATGGCAGGCGGGAGATGGTGTGAGCTCAATGATTTTAATAAAGAAAAAGCAACGGCAGAACTAAGGCCTTGAAAATCCACAGAACGGAACACAGAGAGGTACACACGGGCAGCACGAGGACACAAAATGATCTGACACGAGACAAAGGGAATACAGGGGTTAAATACAAGAGGTAATGAACAAACAAGGGACAGGTGATACAACAGGTGAAGCACATTAGGGCGGGGCAGGACAATCAGACCAGGCAGGAAAACAGAAAGTAAAACTAGACAAGACAAGATTGAACACAGACTATCAAAATAAAACAGGAAATAGAACATAACCCGGGGAATACACATGAGGAAATTCTACATAACAGAAAAATATAGAATAAATATACAAACACAGGAAACATACAGAAATAACTAAACCAGGCAACAAAAATACAAGACAAAATACCAAAACCATAATAGATATAGCTACCCTGGATGGTATTGATCTGGCCTGCAGCACTACTGTCAGAAGTCTAGGAATTATTTTTGATCAGGATATATCCTTTAACGCCCATCTAAAACAATCCTCAAGAACAGCCTTTTTTCATCTTCGTAATATTGCCAAAATTAGGAACATCCTGTCTCAAAACGATGCAGAAAAACTAGTCCATGCATTCGTTACTTCCAGGCTGGACTACTGAAATTCATTACTATCAGGTTGCCCAAATAAGTCCCTTAAGTCTATCCAGCTAATCCAGAATGCTGCAGCATGTGTTCTGACAAGAACTAAGAAAAGAGATCATATTTCTCCTGTATTAGCTTCTCTGCATTGGTTTCATGTAAAATCCAGGATTGAATTTAAAATCCTTCTCCTGACCTACAAACTCTAAATGGTCTAGCACCATCATATCTAGAAGAGCTCTTAGTACCTTATTGTCCCACTAGAGCACTACGCTCGCAAAATTTATAGCTACTTGTGGTTCCTAGAGTCTCTAAAAGTAGGATGGGAGCCAGAGCCTTCAGCTACCAGGCTCCTCTCCTGTGGAACCAGCTCCCAGTCTGGGTTCGGGGGGCAGACACTGTCACCACATTTAAGAATTAACTGAAAACCCTCCTCTTTGATAAAGCATATAGTTAGGGAGTGAGGAGATCCAGAAATGCTTGTTACTAACTTAGCTCTGGGGAGTTTACTCCCCGGAGTCCTTATGTTTCTTTTTCCCAGCATATTTCATTGGATTAGGATGGCACCAAGATCTTGGTTGCAGCTGTTGCCGTGGTCCTGCTTCACTACACCCTGCTACACTCTACGGTGCCCTGCTGCGTCCTGCTGAGCCTGCTACATCCAGCCATGCCCTGCTGTGCCACGCTACATACTGTTACGCCCTGCAGTGCCCTGCTACGACATGAACTACTACGACTACCATTTTCTAGTCACTGTTCCATTAACCAACCGACACCGTCAGACACCGCCTACCAAGAGCCTGGGTCTGGCCGAGGTTTCTTCCTAAAAGGGAGTTTTTCCTCGCCACTGTTGCACGAAATGCTTGCTCTTAGGGGAATTACTAAAATGCTTGCTCTTGGGGGAATTACTAGAATTGTTGGGACTTTATAAATTATAGAGTGTGGTCTAGACCTACTCTATCTGTAAAGTGTCTCAAGATAACTCTTCTTATGATTTGATACTATAAATAAAATTGAATTGAAGAGGACGTCTTCGACAGACACGAGTCCGCTGACTCGTCTCCCCCGAATGACGACTCTCTCACCGGTTTTCCCTCTTCCCCTCTGGGAGAACTGGACCGCGAGACAGGGATCGATGACCTCGCTCTGCGGCTCTCTCCATCTCCGGAACGACCAGGGGCACCACTTCTGCAGTCTTCCCCTCTGCCACAGGCGGCTCCACACTCCACCGCTAAGGCTCTCTTCCTGGATCTGCCAGACATCATTAAGAAGGCGGCAGACCGGAGAGGCATGGCGCTCCCGGCTGAACTTACAGCCCCCTCGCGGCCTCTTGAGCGGGATGTGTACGTCCAGGAGCTGCCGTCCAAACGGGCTCCACTCCGGCCACGCTTTACGGAGCTTCAGCCATTTGTGGAGAAGGCTCTCTCCCAGCCCAGGAAACTGAAGGCTCCGGTCTCTTGCTAACATCTGGCTCCACATGTCGCAGCTACCCACGGAGGTCAGATGCAAGCTTCTGTATGGCCCCATAGCACCCAATGGACTATTTGGGCCCCGCCTACAGACAGCCACGTCCCACCTTCACCAGGCGGGCCGAGGAGGCAGAGCGGCTCGGCTCTTGGAAGGCGGCTCCTCCACAGCAGCGCCGCCGCCACAACAACCGTCATAAGAGGAAACGCCCCACAGCCTCTGCTGTGGACTCCCAGGCTTCGTCCTCTGCCAGGTCCCCCCCTCCGCAGCGGCAGCCGGCTCCTGGCAGGCTTCCCGGGGCAGGGGGACCATGAAGACGGCCCCCACCTGGTCTAACCAGCCCCCCGAGCCACCCAGCAAGCAGCGGCGACAGTGGCAATGTCGGGGCGCAGGGAACGTCCGTCCCACCACGGTTGAGAGATGGAACCACAACAGCCATTTTAAGGGCCACTTCCATCCATCTTAAGAGCAGTTTCCCCTCAACCAAGCAGCCCTTGTTCCCATCCTTTCCTCCCCGGCTATGCCAGCGGGATGAGGAAGACAATGACCACGGCGGTGACTGGCTGCCGCCCTTTCGACAGAGCCCTACCATGGGCGACACGATCACACGTCTCACTCAGCAGCGGAATGGGCTCTGCACTCCTTGCTGACCATGTCTGTAAACAACACACAGACATGCGCGCGCCCGCTGTCAGAGCACAGTGCAGCATGGATAAGCCGGACACACATGGACTCATGGATGTCAAAGCTGACATGGGGCTACACACTCCAGTTCACCTCCCCCCCGCCTCACTTTGCAGGCGTGTTGGAGACAACGTGTCATTTCAGGCAGAGACAGATGCCTTGACGTCAGAGCTAGAGGAGCTACTGTCAAAAGGGGCAATTTCCCACGTTCCTCCAGGGGAGGAGAACGAGGGGTTTTACTCCCACTACTTTCTCACTCCGAAAAAGACAGGCGGGTTGCGTCCCATACTCGACCAGTCCCAATTTAACCAGTGCATCACGGAGCGCCCATTCCACATGCTGACTGTCAAGCACGTGTTGGAATGTGTGCGCCACCACAAGTTGTTTACGTCTGTGGACCTGAAAGATGCATACTTTCACATCCAAATTATTCCCAGACACAGGAAATTCCTGCACTTCTTTTTCCAAGGGGTCCATTTCCAGTACAACCGGCTGCCGTTCGGGTACTCACTGGCCCCCCGCACTTTTTCCAAGTGCATGGAGACGGCACTTCAGCTGTTGCGGAAAAAAGGCGTCAGAGTCCTTTTTTATCTGGACGATTTGCTCATTCTGGCCCCCCTCTCTGGAAAAGGCGGTGCTGCAAACTATGGAAGTTTTGGGACAGCTGCAAACACTAGGCTTTGCCATAAACTGGCAAAAGAGCTCACTGGTCCCCGCACACTCGATAGTTTATCTGGGCATGGACATAAACTTGATTGTCATGAGTGCCAGGCTGTCAGCACCAAGGCGAGACGCACTGATCTCTCTGTTGTCGCACACCACGCCACACGCGACAGTGTCATGTCTCCTCCACATGAGGAAAATCCAGAGGTGGTTTCATTGTCAGCGCCTCGACGCCATACGCCACAAGTGGCTAATGCTGTCCATCCCTTCTCTTCAGTCAGACCTGGCATATTGGGGAAAGCCCCGGACCCTGTCAACCTGGGTTCCCCTGGGCAAAGTGACGTCATACATGACAGTGTACACAGACGTGTCCCTTACTGGCTGGGAAGGAATGTGCGAGTCACAGGTGGTGGGAGGAGAATGGCCACCTCCCCCTCTCCCCCACATAAACTGCCTGGAGCTGTCCACGGTGCTGAAGGTTTTTAAAACACTTCACCCCAGTGGTAGCGGGGAGACATGTTGTCATGCGGACAGACAACGTTACAGCAGCAGCGTTCATAAACCGTTAATAACTTTTCATCGTTGAGGTCTTGAGATGGCACACACCAAATTTGAAGTTGATCGGATGAACTCTCTAGGAGGAGTTCATTAAAGTATAGTACCTTGACTTTTAGGTCTACTTCCTATTGCCACTAGGGTGCGCTATGACTTTGAGTAAATATCTGTCTATAGATGTCGTCAGGGTTGGACTCTTATGAATCCTGAAAAGTTTTGAGCCAATTGGACAATGTACACTCAAGTTACACCCACTTCCTGTTTCGAGGGCGAAACGCACAAAATGGCCGCCCCGCCACTGCCATGCCCTATGACGAAATGTTTTTCTTTTGATCATTTTCATCTTTAACGTCTTAAGATGGCACAGACCAAATTTGAAGTTGATCGGATGAAATCTCTAGGACGAGTTTGTTAAGTACGACATCTGGAAATGGCCAAAATCACACTAATTTCAAACTTCGAACTTCTTGTGCGTTAAGGGTATGGCTCCAATGAGCTTTTTTGTACGTCTTGACATGATACATAATACATTACATTCGTTAGTCTACGTTAAACGTACTGCAGGGGCTCAACTTTTTTAATTTTGTAGGGGGCTCTAGCAAGCTATTTTTGTGCGCCTATTCCCGAAACCCTTAAAATACATACATTTTCACAAAGCTTGATGCGACCGGCAATTTTGGTGAGTTTTTGAGTATGATAAGACGCCTGACAGTAGAATCCCACCAAAGATGGACCCAGTGGTTGTCAGGTTTGTGCCGATTTTTCACCCCATGGATTCTGTGGGAAAATCTTTGATGGATTTTTTTTACGGTCTTCATAATGATGATCCTGCCTTCGCTAGGCACCTTATGGAGGTCCGTTGGCAGGCTACAGCGAGTGGCCCAGTGTTCCTGAGCCTGAACTGACCTGTGTTTCTGAGCCTGAACTGACCTGTGTGCCTGAGCCTGAGCTGACCAGTGTTCCTGAGCCTGAACTGACCTGTGTTTCTGAGCCTGAGGTGACCAGTGTAACAGGGCTAATCAGTGTTACCAGTGCTCCAGAGCTGACCAGTATTCCTGGTACTCGTGGAGGTCGTAGACGGAGGAGGGGAAGCCATGGCTCCCAGTGCCATGCCCTGCATCAACCTCTTATCGGGCCTGAGCTGATCTGTGTACCTGAGCCTGAGCTGACCAGTGTTCCTGAGCCTGAGCTTACCTGTGTGCCTGAGTTGACCTGTGTACCTGAGCCTGAGCTAACCAGTGTTCCTGAGCCTGAGCTGACCAGTGTTTCTGAGCCTGAGCTGTCCAGTGTTCCCGAGCTGACGTGCAACCCTTCTGTCCCCGAGCTGACGTGCAACCCTTCTGTCCTCGAGCTGACGTGCAACCCTTCTGTTCCCGGGCTGGCGTGCAGCTCTCCTGACCCTGGGCTGGCGTGCAGCTCTCCTGACCCTGGGCTGACGTGTAGCTCTCCTGACCCTGGGCTGACGTGCAGTTCTCTTGACCCTGGGCTGACGTGCAGCCTTCCAGAGCCTCCGCTGACGTGCAGCCTTCCAGAGCCTCCGCTGACGTGCAGCCTGCCAGAGCCTCCGCTGACGAGCAGCCTCTCTGATCCCTGGCTAGCTAGCAATCTTCCTGAGCCCCGGCTAGCTAGTGATCTTTCTAGTGCCCCCGAGCAGCTTTCTAGTGCCCCCGAGGAGCTCTCTAGTGCCCCCGAGCAGCTCTCTAGTCCCCCCGAGCAGCTCTCTAGTCCCCCCGGGCTTCGTGTCCCTGAGTTTCCTAGCGTCCCTGAGTTTCCTAGCGTCCCTGATTCCCAGCTGCCTAGTAGTCTTCCTGATTCCCGGCTGACTAGCAGCTGTCCAGATCATCAACTGGCGTCTAGCTCCCCAGAGTCTGCGCTGACGGAGCTTCCAGAGTCTGCGCTGACGGAGCTTCTAGAGTCTGCGCTGACGGAGCTTCCAGAGTCTGCGCTGACGGAGCTTCCAGAGTCTGCGCTTACGGAGCTTCCAGAGTCTGCGCTGACGGAGCTTCCAGAGTCTGCGCTGACGTTCAGCCGCCCAGAGTCTCCGACGGCAGCACTTCAAGAGATTTCCAGTCGTACTGAGTCTACGTCGACGACTGACTTCCCAGAGTCTACGTCGACGACTGACTTCCCAGAGTCTACGCTTACGGGCAAGCTAGGGACTATTCCGGTCTCCGGCGCCTCTGAGACCTCCCCAGAGATTTTGCCGGTCCCCGGCGCTCCTGAGACCTCCCCAGTGACTTTGCCCTTGTTCTGTTTCCCAGAGACCTTGCCTTTGTTTTCGGTCGGCCTTACTCCAGCCCCTCATGCCCTGTCGGCACCTCTGTCGACCTCTGTTCCTGTTGCCTTGTTGGCAGAACTGCCGACACCTGTTCCTGCTGTCCTGTCGGCGGACTGGCCGACTCATGATCCTGTTGCCCTGTCGCCTGTTTCCAGCCCAGCGGACCCGTCGCCTGTCTTCTGCCCAGCTGGCCTTTCACCTGCTCGCTGCCGGCCTTCAGAAGGGATTCGCCTTCGCTGTCAGTCTCCAGAAGGGATTCGCCTTCGCGGACGGCCTCCTGAGGGGATTCACCTTCGCGGACGGCCTCCTGAGGGGATTCGCCTTCGCAACCGGCCTTCAGAAGGGTCTCGCCTTCGTCGCCGCCCTGAAGAGGGATTTTGCCTTTGCGGCCGGCCTCCAGAGGGATATCGCCTTCACAGACTGACTCCTGAAGGATTCTGCCTTCGCCGCTGGCCGCCTGAAGGATTCTGCTTTCGTCGCCGGCCGCCTGAAGGATTCTGTTTTCGCCGTTGCCGCCGGCCTTCAGAAGGGTTTGGCCTTCGCCTCCGGCCTCCAGAGGTGTTTCGCCTTCGTCGACGGCCGCCCAAGAGCCCTCGCCGTCTTGCACGGCCGCCAGAAGGGTGCTGCCTTCGCCGTCGGCCGCCTGAAGGATTCTGCCTTTGCCGCCGGTTCCCTGAAGGACTCTGCCTGCGCTGCCGGTTCCCTGAAGGATTCTGCCTTCGCCGGCGGCCCCCGGAAAGTTTTCTGCCTTTGCTGTTTCTCTCTGTCCCCTGTTGCCGAGGTCTCTCTGTCCCCTGTTTCCGAGGTCTCTCTGTCCCCTGTTGCCGAGGCCTCTCTGTCCCCTGTTGCCGAGTGACCTCGCTCTGTTCCCCCGAGTGACCTCGCTCTGTTCCCCCGAGCGGCCCCTCTCTGTTCCCCCCCCGAGCGGCCCCTCTGCTTCGTCGAGTGGACTCTCTGTTTTCCCTGTGCACCCCAGTGACTTTGTCCCCTGTGCCCCAGGGCACTCGTTACTGTGCCCCAATGACTCTCTGTTCCCTAGCCCCGTTTCATTTTTTTTTTTTTTTTGTTCGTCCCTCCTCCGGTCCCCCTCCGCCCTCCCTGGGTTGTCTTTTGTTCTTGTTGTTTTTTTTTTTGTTTTTTTTGGACATCTGGGATCTGTCCCTTGGGGTGAGGTACTGTCAGGGTTTTGGTATTATGTTCTGTTTCCTGTTTTATTTTGTAGTCTGTCTGGTCTCCCTTGTCTTGTCTAGCTTCTTCGTGTCTTTGTTGGTTTTCCCGCCTTGTTTGATTGTTCTGCCCCGCCCTGATGTGTTTCCACCTGTATCACCTGTCCCTTGTTAGTGTTCATTAACCTGTGTATTTAGTCTCTCTGTTTCCCTTGTCTGGTGTGGGATTCTGTTTTCTTAGTGTTTTCTTCATTTAAATAAATTTCAAGTTTGAACTGCATTTGGGTCCTACCCTTCTCTACACGCCTGACATAGGGCCTTCAACACACATTTTTAAAGACAGAGACAGACAGACATCAGAGGCAAACAGGTGGAGGTGGAAACAGGGAGAGAAAAAGCAAAAGATAACAGACAGCTAAACAAATTAATCTCCTTGTTTTATCTCCTGCACCCTCATTACTGGCCTGGTTTGTAGCAAGCAGCACTTTGACCCGTCAGTGCTCCAAATGAAAGTCTTTTCACTGCCTAATAATGACATAGCAAGATATTGCTGCAGCTTGAGCAAAAAAATTAGCTGAGGACAAAGCACTCGATGACTAAAGAAGAAAGACGGCGAGAGAGTGATGAAACACATCTCATCCATTTCAATGTCTGCCAGTGCTGAAACGCTTCAAGGAAGGAGAGAATACTTTACGTACACTTAAGCCTGTTTTATGGCTCTGCAGAGGCTCCACGCAGAGCTTTCACCATAGCCTATGTAAGTGGCCTGATGTTTATACTTATGCGCTGGTGTGTGCGTTGAGCCGGGCGTGTGTGTGTGTGTGGGAAGTGGGTGAGCGAGGGAGAAGTGAGAGAGTGATGGCAAGCTTCGGAGCGAGTACCGACTCTAGAGTCATAGTGAGAGAAACAAAGTGTATCCCCTGTGTTTTCTGACCAAGGTGGGACATCTTTAGCAGGAAAAGTTAACCCTCTCTTTGATTTCATGTTGTTTATGGAGAAGAACCAGGAAATAGGCCACGGCCGAGCGAAGTGCGTCGT
Organism: Zingel zingel; assembly: GCA_023566125.1. Taxonomy (NCBI): domain Eukaryota; kingdom Metazoa; phylum Chordata; class Actinopteri; order Perciformes; family Percidae; genus Zingel; species Zingel zingel. The sequence goes on along the minus strand of CM042318.1, from coordinate 31,957,052 downwards.
TGCGACGTGTAGTTAAATTTTTCGAGAGGTGCACGTCAGGCTACGGGTGAAGGGTCCGGCGTAGACGCAGAGGGGTCTGCGGGGGTACGCTGTCGATTCGACGCGGAAGCATAAAACAGCCTTTACACTTACAAGCCTCTCATCAAGGAGCACAACAAATGTGATGTTTCAACCATCGGCCACCAGCAAGAAGTAATGGCCAATTCTATATAACAATTAAATTAAATTACCTTGTTCATTTTGAAGAAAATTTCTCATGCGCTGCCAGATTATGTTAATTTGTATTTATCACATCCTTCTGTGTGTCCTACAGGAATTTCCCAAGAATCCCAAGATGCTCAAGTGCCAAAGGTTTCTTCTCACTCCAGTTTTGTTTGAAGCTGAATATATATTATTTTGTATATTTCACACAAAAGCAAAGAGCATGGATTGGGAATTTCAAAGGCTGCCTCTTTGGCTCACGGCATTTGTGTACTGTGGTCAGCAGGCTGAAAGCAGTGCTCAATCATGGATCAAAGCTATTCAGAGAGAGAATATGAAAGTGATGGAGATGGGATTTGGATGGAGACATTAGCATGCCACCGGTATACGGGAATAGGTCTAGTCATACTGGTTTATATGCAATATGTGTCACATTCTCATGGAACCTGTAAATGCATTAAGCTTGGATGCTTCCTTAAAGCGTAACTTTCACCAAAATGCAACCTAGGGTCTTTTTGTGAATGTAAACTTGAATGAAAACTTTAGTTTAAAAGCATATTTAGGACGGAATCGCCACTTTTAAGATTGACCATATTTCCATTTTTCGGTCAAATGGCCTTTTGAATGAGAGTGCTAGGGGCACTTTTATGCTAGCCTCAAAATAGCTATTTTTAAAACACTAAGAAGGCTCAACACAACATGAATCTTTGCTCAAATTATCGCCAGGGGCTCTACACCTTAACAAAAGCATTGACAACATTGTTTGTGTACCCAGAGTTTACTAAATACTCACGTTAGCAGTTTACGCTATTCGCCATTTTCCCAGTCAAAAATAGGCGATCTCCGAATGCAAATGAACGGACTCCATAGGAGGAAATGTCATTCTTATATGAGGCTCCTTTTTCAACTACAAGTTCAATATAGTGTTTCACTAACGACAAAACAACGAATTATCCGTGCATTTATATGGAACTAAGCTTTTGGAGCTTTCCATCTTTACTCTCCTCCCTCAACTATTTGACTGGCTCGATAGACGGCGACCGGAAGAACAACAGCTACAGTGAGTTGCTCAAAACCTTTCTTTTTAGTAAACTCTGTGTACACAAACAATGTTGTCAATGCTTTCATTAAGGTGTAGAGACCCTGGTCATACTTCGAGCAAAGTTTCATGTTGTGTCGAGCCTTCTTAGTGTTTTAAAAATAGCTATTTTTAGGCTAGCATAAAAATGCCCCTAGCACTCCCATTCAAAAGGCCATTTGACCGAAAAACGAAAATAAGGTAAATCTTCAAAGTGGCGATTCCGTCCTAAATATGCTTTTAGGGTCAATACCCACCTTAATCTTAGACAATCTATCCTTGGTCCAATGAAGTCGGTGCACTATTTTAAACTGAACCACAGCGTGTCTGATGCATATAGAGGAAGAGTAGATTCTCTGTATAATTTTTTACCAGATTTCTTCTGAAATTGTTTCATCTAGGTCTGTTTCCCATTTAATTCTAAGGCTATCGAGACTATTCATGTTATGTATATTGAGCAATGTATAAATTCTGCCTATGACTTGTTTAATGTTAACTTTACATTTTAAAATTATTTCAAGCAGAGATTCAGAGGGGCTCAACGGGAAGCAGTCAGAGTTAGAAGCCACAAAACCTCTAAGCTGTAAATACCTGAAGAAATGCGATGAAGACCATACTTCTGATGCAATTGTATAAAAGTGGCAAAACTATTTCCAATGTAGAGGTCAGATAATGTACCTATTCCATTTCTTGCCCAAACATTAAAAGCTTCATCCATCATTGATGGGACAAACATATGATTCTTTATCAATGGTGCAGCAAGTGAAAGATCAGTGAGATTAAAGGTCCTTCTAAACTGGTTCCGGATTTTAATTGAATGGATAACAACTGGATTAGTGGTGAAGGCTGAGATAGGCCGTTTGAAAGGTAATTTGGAACATATTAAAGCTGCTGGGGAGGTAAATCAATGGATGCCCTCTCTAACACCATCCATTCAGTACTATTGACATCCGTGCAATCATTTCTCAACCAATACAGCAGTGCTCTTATATTAGCAGCCCAATGGTAATACATAAAATTTGGAAGTGCCATACCTCCCATTGCGTGGGGCCTCTGTAATATATTGATATTAATCCTGGGCTGCCTTTAATGCCATATAAAGAATGAAATCTGACTATTTAAACTGGAAAAAAGATTTTGTTATATAGAGAGGAAGACATTGAAATGAATATAAAAACTTAGGGAGAATATTCATTTTAATCATGTTGATCCTCCCTCCTAAGGAGAGAGGCAGAGGGTCCCAGCGCTCAAGGTCTTGTTTGAGGCTACTTAAGAGAGGATGATAGTTAGCCTTAAAAAGATCCTTGTGGTTACATGTGACCCATATACCCTCTACCTTTTTAGGACTAAATTTAAAAGGGATTGACCCAAGATATATATATATATATATATATATATATATATATATATATATATATATATATATATATATATATATTATAACCAGATATTCTTCCAAACTTTGTGAGTAGACTCGCTAATTCAGGAAGACTTGATCTGGCCCTGGAGATTTGCCACTTTGCATGGCACCGATTGCTGATATTATCTCCTTAACTGAGAAATCCCTTTCCAGTTCAGCCGAGAATTCTACACCCACAGAAGGCATTTTCAGGGATTTAAAAAAATCTTCTAGGACAGCAGGGTTGGTGGGCCCATCAGAGAGTAATAGGCAGCAGCAAATGTCACCTTGGAATGTTAATGATGATGGATGACCTTTAGGTCAAGAGGTCCCAAGAGGCCACAAGAGGTCACAAGAGGTCACAAGCTGTCAAAAAGTGATTAATATCGTCCAGATGTTTCTGCCATCAGTTTATGGAACATTCTAGAAGGGTGGAGCCCGGATATTACCAGGGAGGAGACAGGAAGATGCGTATTAATGTCCCGAGACCGGAAATTGCGTATTCAGACGAACCAATGAGCAAGAATTACGGGAAGATGCATTTTCGAATTAACCAGTGAGAGAAGAGGGTTGGATCAATGAGTGGTTTGTTTCGAGCATAAAAAAGGGTGTCTTTTCTGGTTGAGACATAGAAAGACGGCATTTCATTCTACTCACCATGAATGTAAACTTGAATAGCGTTGCTTCAGCGATGGTTGATGAAGACTCTCCACTGAGTCCGTACCGAGGAGGCACCTCCAGCGGGTGGTCTTCTTCACTGATCTGCGAGACTCCGATAACGATATTCCAAGACGCTCTCACGGCACCCGGAGCCCCAAAGAAATGCACATTGTATCTGTGTCGTAGCCAGTTGCCTCCGACTGAATCTCTGCACGAGGAATGGTCTCTACAATCGAGTGGCATGTGTGGAGGTTGGGGTTATGTCTTCAAGTACGAAGAAGGTGAACTCTGCTTTTATCAGCTGAAGGAAGGGGAAAAATTGTCTCCTTCAACGGTCATGGTGAAAATGACCTTCGACGACTGGGGTGTGATGAAGACGTTGCTACAATTTGGTACTTCTCAGAGTAACGCCGATAAAGAAAATGAGGGTGTGAGTGCAGCGACTCAGGATAAAGAGACTCAAACGGCTATGATGGAATGTAAGGAGGAGGAGGAGGCGTATGTAAGCATTTGTAGCAATGATGGAGAGAATCCCGAGGCGCTGCAGCAGCAGCAGCATCCTAGATCGGCCAATTACCCCAGCGATAGCGACTTGGCTAAGATGAACATCATCTTTGGGTCAACATGGCCGTCCGTTACCACAACCTCAGGCCGTTGGTGGTTCCAGGCTCTCCTGCTGTCCAGGGATTCGGAAGTAAAGAGAGCCTGTGACCTGTTTGTTTTGCAAAGATTTAATCCTGACTGCGGTTTATTCCGAACCGTGCTTGTCTTACCAGCGTTGGAATGGGCGGACCGTATGACGGCGATGGGGGATAGGGTTACCAGTCTCTTCCTTAGCAGCCGTGGATGGAAAAATACCCTGGTTGTGAAAAAGACTCTAAACTTTTGACCACGCCTCCATTCCGGAACTTTCCTGACCCCACTACCTCCTTCGAGAACATTCCTAACCACACCCCCTTACAGTATTATAAAGACTGAAGCAGACAGCAACAGAACTCAGCAAGATGTTCAACGGGGAACAGAGGAAAATCACAACGATGTTCGACTCAACAACAAAGAGACCTCTTACCCCGTGGATGAGACCCCTTACCCCTCGGGTCCTCTTTGCCTCCTCAGAAGTGGACAGTCAGAACCTGGTATGCCCGCCGTCGCCGCCGCCCTCTCCCGAGACAGCGACTCTGGACGTGTGTGACTCTGATGAGGACTACGCGAATGTGCAGAACACCGGGGTAGCAGCTACGCCTCCGGATGAGGAAAACCATGATTCATCAGAGGACCGTGATTCATCAGAGGAGGAGGAAAACCCTGGATCTTCAGAAGATGAAATGGATTCGGAAATCCCTGATGAACAGGGTAAGGAGAGTCCTCCAAACGCTCAGGAGGAGAGCCCTCCGTCTGACCAGGAGGAGGAGAGCCCTCCGTCTGACCAGGAGGATGACGTAGACGGTTGGGGCTCTTCTTTCATCATCGACACCATCAAATCGGCGGTTTTTCATCTTCTCAACCTAATTATTCACGACGACAGACGCTCTGAGTGTCATGGCTGTAAGGTTGATCATCCTAGCCAGCGGCAACACGCGTGTCTGGAAGTTCTTGAGGACGACTTTTACAAACGCCGCTTTTACCGGCTGATGAAAAGACTCATCACACCTCGCTTTATTCCCGCTATTCAGAAGCTGTTACTCGCCCGCAACATCGAGACAGAGGATTTCAGAGTCCGAGTGGTGGCCGAGACGTTGCTACACAAACTGAAATTAGCAAAGAAAATCTTTGACCCCATCACGGACATGTATGATAATTTGATCGGGCAAGATTCTGTGAAAATCTTTCAACTGCGGTTGGTCACCGAGTGTTTCCAGGGATCGTAAGGGGGGATATATTCCCCATGCTTTTTGAAAAAAAAAAATTGCTTTTTAATCGCAAACATTTTCATATATGTAACCAATTTATGTCCTTGAAGATGTACGTAACCAGAATTGTATTTTCCTTTTGAACAAAAAAAAAAAAATGAGTGATGTCCTTGAAGATGTAGTAGTAGTAGTAGTACTCATGTTTTCATATATGTAACCTGTTTAAGAATTGTATTCTTCTTTTTGAAAATAAAAGAATAAAAAAAATGAATAAAGAGTCATTCTTGCGTACGGGTTTTCATTAGCGGTTTCAGAGGAAAGGATGTCGGAGAAACGGGTGATGGAAAACATCTATTACAATCCGCAACATCCCGGTAGCTTTGGTGGCGTACAACGTCTCCGACAGGGTGTACAGGATGAAACTGGCGAAAAAGTTGGTGTTCGGGAAGTTAAAGATTTCTTATCTGAACAAGATGCTTATACATTGCATAAACCAGCACGAGTACATTTCAAGAGAAACAGAGTGTTTGTTACTAAGCCTTTAAATCAGTTTCAAGCCGACCTATGTGACATGCAGGCCTTGGCTGCACATAACGACGGCTTTAACTATTTACTGACGGTTATCGATGTATTTTCGAAAAAAGCATATGTGCGACCCTTGAAGCGGAAGACGGCTGCCGAGGTTGTAAAAGCGTTTGAATCAGTGTTTCGAGAGAGTTTAATACCCGCCAAGCTACAAACTGACGCCGGTAAAGAATTTTTCAACAAAAGATTTGAGGCTCTGATGAATAAATACGGCATCAATCATTTTAGGACGGCCAGTGACTTAAAGGCATCGGTCGTTGAGAGATATAACCGTACCTTGAAATCCCGCATGTTTAAATATTTCACGGCACGCAACACCAGACGTTACCTCGACGTCTTACCTGCCCTGGTACACAGTTATAATAACGGTTATCACAGCTCTATAAAAATGACGCCTATGGACGTCACGTCGGAGAACGCCAATCAGGTGTTTCACAACCTGTACGGCACCTTCGCCTCTCGTCACAGGAATAAAATAAAGATGTCATTTAAGAAAGGGGATTTGGTACGATTATCCAAGGTGAGAGGCGTGTTTGATAAAAAATACGAACAGAGTTTTACGGACGAAGTCTTTACAGTGTCGGATCGTATTCCACGTACACCTCCCGTATACAAATTAGAAGATTATGACGGCGAACCTATCGAAGGCTCATTTTACGAAGCGGAGCTGCAAAAAGTAAAAATGACCGCAGACAAAATGTTTCAAGTGGAGAAAATCTTAAAACGTCGCACCGTCAAGGGGGAGAAACAGGCTTTTGTGCAGTGGAAAAACTGGCCAGAGAAGTTCAACAGTTGGGTTAAATTGACGGATGTGGTCGGTATATAAAAAGTCGGGGTGCAAAGGACTCTCCGTCACTCGATTTCAATAGAGAATCATGGAACACACTGTCGCCGAGGGCTTTTATGTGACCCTGCCTTCCAACGCCAGTAAGGAAATATTTAAAAATAATACTAGTAGTTGTTACACAATCGATCTGGCTAAACCGATTGAACTGAGCGGCGAATGGGCGGTGGGTCTGTGCGAAATCATATATCCTCGTACGTGGTATAATTTACCGGCAGACTCGTCCTATTTCGAACTGAACCGAGTGACTGATGAACCTCAACCGTTGGTGACGGTAAAATTCAATTGCGGCGCGTACTATAATCGCCCCAAAGATCTCCTGGAATACTTGATCCCGGCTGCCAAAAAGCACGATCCCTCTTTTGATGCTTCTTTCAACAATGCGACCAAATGCATCGACTTCAAAGGCGACGGTCTTTACAAAATTCGTACCTATCCCCCGCTGGCTTACATGTTAGGCTTAAAAGCCGGTGAATGGTGGACGCTCTCCCGACGTCCGTCTACCTACCCGTGTGATTTAAATGCGGGCATATATAACCTCTTTGTATACACCGACATTATTCAGTATCAGGCGGTCGGCGACAGCTACTCACCGCTGCTTTGTGTGGTGAATGTGAAAGGTGATTTCGGGGACGTGACTAGTATCAGGTACAATACGGTACATTATATACCTGTGTCTAAAAATTACATCAAAAACATACGCATTGAAATTAAAACCGATCGCAACAGGAACGTCGATTTTGTTTTCGGGAAGACGATTGTGAAATTACACTTTAAACCGGTCCAACGTTCTCTGTAAGATGCTACACATCAAAGAAGATCCTCGCCGCTTTGTAGCGTACTATGAAGGACAAGTAGGCGGGGCTTTACCCGGTTTTTACGGAGCCCCGGTTATGTACGGGCGTGGCATAGGGTCTATCTTTTCGAAATTGTTCAGGTTCGTATCCCCTCTGCTGAAAAAAGGTTTCGCTGTGGCAAAACCGCATCTTAAAACAGCCGCTACAAACATTGCGTCCGACGCCGTGAAAGGATTTATGGGAAAACTGACCAAGAATCAAGAAGGTTCAGGAGGTATTTCGGTCTTGTCCCGTAGAGCAAGGAAACGTCCGCCAGGCGAGCGTGTTGTTTCCGCCGCATTTAAAAAATGTGCGACGCTTAAGAAGAGCAAATCAGTCAGGAGACGCGCGCCTAAGAGAAGGAAGTCGCCGCAGAGCTCTGACATATTTTAGCGCAGCACACACACACACACACACACACACACACGCACACATACAATGGCTCTTTTACATCAGAAATCAACCGAGTGCACCCTGGCTGAACTGGACCTCTTTTCAGCACCCATGACTCAACTGTCTGTAGAGGATAAAACATATCAAGAATACCAGCCCCTCTCGGCACTGACCGACGGCTCACCCATTGAATTCTTTATACCCGGAGACGGTGAAAAGTATTTGGACTTGAACGACACGTTGTTACACCTCCGAGTTAAAATCACAGAGAAGGATGGGACAGACATCCCCGCCGATACAGCGGTGGGTCTAGTCAATTACCCTCTCAATACAATATTTAGTCAATGCGACGTTATTCTGGGGGATAGACTGATTTCACAATCTAGCGCCACTCATCCTTACAGAGCCATGATAGAAACGTTACTGAATTTTTCAGAGGATACGCTAAAGAGTCAATTTAGCGCCGGCCTGTTTTACAAAGACACTCCCGGGTCAATCGATTCTATAGTAGTGACTAACGGACCGAACAAAGGATTTGTCCAGAGAGCGCAATTCACCGCCGAATCTGGCGAAGTTGAACTTTTAGGACCTCTCCACAGCGACATCTTTTTCTGCGAGCGCCTGTTATTAAACTCTGTTGATTTGAGGATTAAACTTATTCGTAACAGCGACGCGTTTTGCCTTATGGGTGTCCGTGACTCGGAGTTCACCCTGAAGATATTATCAGCCTCTCTGTTTGTTAAAAAGGTCACCGTTTCCCCTGCCGTACGCCTGGGTCACGCAGCGGCCCTGATGAAAGGAAATGCTCTCTATCCACTCTCGCGCGTCAGTGTGAAAACTTACTCTATCCCTGAAAATTCCCGAATTTGTAACCAGGAGAATCTCTTTCTGGGTGCTATGCCCCGCTATTTAGCTTTGGCCATGGTACACCATGACTCTTTTTTAGGCCGTAGAGATCTATCACCCTTTAATTTCAGACATAACGATGTAGAATATCTGGCCTTGTGTCAGGATGGCAGACAGGTTCCTGCTAAAGCCTTTCAGCCCCGTTTCAATAGCGGAAATTCAGTCAGAGAATTTTACAACATGTTTACGGCCACGGGACGCCATCTGAAAGATTTACCTCTAGCCATCAACCGCCGTGAATTTAACGAAGGTTATTCCCTGTTTGTGTTCAATCTTGGCGCGACCGAAGACAGCGACGCCTTGTCTCCCATTTCCAACGGAAATTTGCGTTTGGAGATGCGGTTTAGGGTACCACTGCCTTACACTACAACGCTCATAGTATACGCATGCTACGATTCCATTCTGGAGATCAACGCCAAAAGACAGGTGCTGGTGGATTATTATTAAAAGGATGGATAATCACCGACTAGAACGACTGATGCATCATCTTGTGGGTCATTTATTTCACGGCGTGTGGGCCTCTGATCAACTAGCCGCGCTGAGTCAAACCTTCCGTCTACCTGCCTACTTTATCGTCAACACTCACCCGTCCCACAGACCGGGCGAACATTGGCTGGCATTGACGCTGGAAGAGGGCGGCGGAGCGACTTTTTTCGACTCTTACGGGCTCCCCCCTGATTTTGCTCACTACCCCTCAAGCATCCTGCAGTTTCTGGAAAACCGTTCACAGAACATAGAGTATCACAACCGTCAACTACAACACTCATTCTCGGTAGTATGTGGGCAGCATTGTGTTTTCTATCTCTGCCACCGTGCCTGCGGTTTATCGTATAGAGAAATGTTGACTCTGTATCACAATGATGTCTATAAAAATGACCGAATGGTTTCTAATTTTGTCAATAAATATCAAAGGTGCGTCGGTCGAAACCGTTCATCAGAATCTTTTCACCATGGCGCATGCTCTCTAGACATGTTTAGAGATTGTTATCACTTGTAAGAAAGACTCTGTAACCATAAACTTGTGCTTAATAAAACATTTTATTGAAAATGACAGTGTATGGTAACGTTAATCCAAAGTTGACCATCGCGGGGATAATAGCAATGCCTTTTTTCCCTGCGGTAATTTTTCATCAAAATCATCTCCGTCCATTCTGAGTCGAGTGTACTGGGCGCGTGCTTGAGGGTTTTTAAACATGGATGCTGGTATGTTTAATCCATCCAGCACATTTAAGAAACTAACCCATCCTTTAGGTGTTGTTTGGATTTTTTGTTTATTAGTCAGTGAGAGTGTTTTTATCAAGTCGAGCATGTGAGAACCTTTGACAACGCGTCCTTTATAAACAAATTCGCCTCTCGACGTCCAGCCCTCGTCACTCGCGGCTAATTTCTGCATAATATAGAGAGCATTTTTACGGTCGCGCTGGGGTAGGTTTATTATCACCTCGTTTGCCGCTTCATCCAAAATGGTATGGTGGTCAGCGGTTGTTACTACATCCGCTGCTGCTGCTGCTGCTGCTGCTGGCGCTGCTGGTACTGATGCTGATGCAGAGCGTTCATCTTCTGCTGCGTCATCCTGTCGCAGACTGAGAGTGACGTTGTGCACATCTTTCTTACTTTGTTTAAGCAAAGTGAGATATCGTAGTAGCAGAGCTTCGTATCTTTTAGCTTTTTCATATGAATTCAGGCCAGGATCATTTAGCACGGAGGTCATTCTCTCATTCAAATCATCTTCAGCCGTCTGTCTGATGGTCTGTTCCGGTCTAGTCATTTTGCTCAGCTGCAGGGGTGAAATCAAATACATTTTCTTGACTGCCCTCAGAGACATCTTTTATTTTTTCTTATGTTTTTGGAAGCAGACCGCCTAAGAGATTTCCTAAAATAGGAATGGCTGCCGAGAGTAGTGGGAGAATAAAGCCCCCCGTCTGTTTTTTCAGAGCCTGATGTTTACGTTTTAAACTGGTTTTTTTATCGGCCAGCAGCCTGATGATCTTCTTTTGACGTTTCAGTTGTTTGTATTGAGAAGGCGATACAGGCAGATTCCCTTTTAGCAGGTTTAAAGCTACCTCACACAAGGCCTGGAGAAAGTCGGGTGAGCAGTGTTTCAAAATGTCTTTACGTTTTGGAGGCGTCGCGTGGTACAGGGCTTTTAGTAACAGAGCATTCCGTTTTATACGCTCTGACATAGTGATGTCCTACTTTGTTTTTGCTAGGTAAATCGCCGTTTGCTGGTGAGGCAGTAGTCCTGTACGAACCCTGTAACGTTCTGGGCACGAAGGCGTGAGGTCCAGGATTATGTAGCCGTGTTGCTCTTTTGTAGCATCATCAAAACTTTCCAGAAAAAACTGTTTTTGTGAGGGAAAGATCTGATGAGCTAGTACCCTAATCTGAAGTTGATCTCTGGGGTTTTTAAATAGCACCAGATAATTGCTGTTTAAACTTATCGTGCGGCTGTATCTACCTTTGTGAAACACATTTTGCGTCAGCAAAACGACGCTCATGTTTCGATGATGCCTGTATTGTGTGAAGATCTTCACCACCTCAGGGTGATCGGATGCCTGAAATATGACATCGTCCAGGATGACTAGATGCGATTGCTCGGGAGGAAACATGCTTATATCTTCAAAAGAATCAGGCAGGCCTTCGACAAACTTAATTTTTTTATTCATTTTCTTCATTTCATCGTACATGGGTTGATAACTTGTATAAATCCAGACAATATTTTGAGGTACAACATCCATCACACGCTCACAATTTTCCAGTACAGATTTCAGAAAATACGTCTTGCCGCATCCACTGGGGCCAACTACCAAACATGAAAATGGCACCTTTAACCTCGGATTAAAATCAATCTGTTCCATCCTAGTAGCCAAAAGGTAGAGTTGTGCCGTCGGGAAATAAACGGCGTTTGTCGTACACAACCCTAAACTTTTTCCGGAATGTCGAGTTTTTCAACAGAAACCCTTTTTTATCACGTTTAATGGTGCGTTGAGGAGTCTCAAGGGTCATTTCTCTAGATCCCCCGAGGTAGCCCTCCACCAGCTCTGACACGCTATCAAAGTTGATTTGTTCGCAACATTCACGAGTTTGAGTAATACCCTTCACCTTCATCACAACTTTTTTCTGATTTTTGGTTTGGTACGCATAACTCTTGGGACCGGCGGCGACATATTCTTTAATAGTGTCCCCGTCCAACTCGTCGGTAAGATCCCCGAGAAAATTACCCAGCTCCAGAGGTGTCTCGCCCTCTTTTGTCACATATATCAGACTGTCTGTATCTGTATAGAGAACGTTCTGTTGCAACTTTTCTAAATAACTGTACAGTTTTAGACGCCCGTAAGCGGTGGTAAACGCCGCAATGAAAATGTTGTTGGTTCGACCGGGAGGCACGAAGCAACGTTCATTGTACGTCCACTGAATCAGGGCCACGTCATCCTCGGTGTCGTTTGTCGGCAAGAAAGACACGTGTCTTAGAGTATATTGTCCTGAAAACGCTAAACTGAAAAGGTGTTCGGGCGATTTGACGAGCGTGGTTTGAACCAAGTTGCTTCTTTGTGCAAACTTTCCCCAAAAATGATTCAAACAAGATTTTGACATCTGCCTCTTGGCCGGATTTACCTCAATTTTTTCGGGGTTTAAGCGGATGCCTTGATGCAGCTCATAGTCTTTTATGTATTTCTGCCTACTCTCGTCGTCCACGGCCTCAGATGGAAAGCCTGAGGCCTCCTGCTTCCCCTTTAAAAAGGTATGTATATACCCCACAAAAAGAGTGTTGCTATGTGCTTCAAAGTGCCACACTTCCGTGACTTTAGACACAGTGTACCCCAGCTGTATGGCTTTTTGTAACTCGGCAGTCACCCAGACCCCGGTCAAAGCTCGGGCTTCCTCGTCATGAGTACATGAGCTGTTTTGATTATTGGTTTCCGCGCAGGCAGAGCAGAGTGTAAATACTAATTTACCTTGAGTTGTTTTATAAGGCAGAACGGGAAAATACAGACCACGTGGTGGGTACACGACCGCTCTGACCAGACCAAAGTAGTTTTGAATTTCCTCAAAGTCTCTATGAATGATGACCGGATGTCCTAAAGGGTAGGAACCAGTGGCATTGACGTATGGATACAGAGAGGTAACGTCGACATAGCGCACAGTTTCGCCGGGCGCCGCAGTGTACCGTAGTCGCATAGCGCTGGTCCTACCCCCGTAAAGGGCTGCGCGAGGAGAGAGAGGTTCTGGAGAATGAAATTTCTTCATAAACTCTCTCACGCCCGGGTGTGTTTTTTTCATTTCGGTCCATACGTGCTCTCTCATCACCACCGTACGGAGACCGTGAGCAACCCTCAGCTGATGCAATTTCTCCTCGCTAGCCGCGTGCATCTCCTCAAAGGGGATTCCCGTCATAGGGCAGATATCGTGAGGCCTAAAACAGGTGGGACAACCGTGGAAAAAGCATCCTTGAAACTCCCACGCGTACTCCACCCCCTCTACATGCGCATGCCCGTCTACAAAGTACGGACCGACCTTTTTTTCCCCGCGGTTTAGAGCATGTTGAATGAAAATGTTTTTCGAAAACATCACCCATTCCAGCCACTGAATCGAGCTGCACGAGTATTTTTTGAATTGACGTCTGTAATCGTCGGGTGAAGGGATCGCGAGTGTCTTTTCAGGCAGGAAATTTGTCTGGAAAACCTTCATACAGGCGGAGGATATCGTGAGGCTGTTAAAAGGATCCACGCGCGTCTCGCGTATGAACTGCTCTCTGAATTTCAGGCACCCCTCAACAAGAATGTCAACGTCATTTTTACAATAGAACACAGACTCTTTTTCAAAGTTGAAGACACCCTGAGAGGCCTCTCTGTACCATCTGTAAAACTCTTCCCGCAGAGTCGGCGTCATGCTTTCTACCCCATAATCTGATGGCGGTGGGTAGGCTCCGATGTAGTTTAGATGCAGACGTGAACTGAATTTGTGAGGAAAGTGGCCTTTTGACTTGTCTGCAAAGCCCAGAGCCTTGGGCATTGCGGCGAGTTTCATGCTAAGAAAAGATAGAGAGTCGATAAAACGTAGCCGGTAATCAGTTTCCGTGAAACTGATAATCTTACTTCCCTGCATCAGGACCGTCGGGGTCATACCTAAACGGATCATGCTTTTTAGGATCAGATAACTGTCGAATCCTTTTGCGTTGTGCGCGATAAATGTAGCGTTACGATAGCAGGGTTTCCTGAACTTCACAAGGAACTTTTCGACGCAATCTATGCCATAACACTGCCATTCTTCACCCTGTAAAGATTGTGTACACACTAGATAGGCCTGATGTTCACCGACCCTGTTGCTGAATGTTTCAAAGTCGTAAAAAACTACATTTTGCGCGTGTTCTTCTTCTACCTTCAGAGGTCGTATATAGCACTGGTGTGGTTCAGAATCATTAGTTCCCTCCCCACAAACTCTACATTTTTCACGCGGGCATTTGTGCTCTGCACAAGCATCGAAAAGGTATCTACATTTCGGACATTTGTGAAACTTTCGACAGGTACTGAGGTTTGAATCAGTCAAAGACTTTTTGTGTTTCTCATAACACGTGCGTGTACGGCAAGTCCTATTGCATTCCGCACAGTACACCGCGTCAGTGTATTCTGTAGCACATGTTGGGTCGAGGCAGAGATTGCAATGACCCGGACAATAGTGTTTCTCGCTCCGACAGTAACTTCTGTAGCAGTAATGACAGACATTATCAACCCCTAAAAACCCTTTAAGATTTTTTATTCCGTAGTAGTGGTCTTGAAGCAAGAATAAAAACACGGGATTGTCAGACTTTGGGTAGTCTGTTTCAAAATGGGAGATGGCACGCTCCTCTGGTCCTCGGTAAAACACTACAATTTTACGCTTTACTATCTGCTCAAATGTATTGACCTGACTGAGGGTTACATCTGTTTGATCGCTCAGACCCGCGCGATGCTGCAATTCTCTAGCCTCCTCAAAAGCTTGTATATCAGTGAGTTCAGGGTTGATAAGCAGAGCCAGGCAGATGGCAAAACATAGCTTGTTGTTGCGGTTGTGCGTTATATACAAATGTTTTCTTTTCTTTTGAATGATTTCACCGTCGATAGTTTTTTTAATTTTACGCTTAACACCACCACCTCCTCGTGGGTTGCGCACCACATGAATAACTAATTCTAGATTGGACGCGTCGTCAATATTTCGGTTAGACTGTATCAACCTCTCCAGTAATCCTTCAAAAACGGTCTGAAAGTCGACACCCCTCTCACTGACTCGAATGATATCATGTTCTTGCGCATTTTCGGCTATTATTTCGACCTGGACGATGTCATTAGGTCTAACCTCTGGTCTCACTCTCTCAGCTAAGCCGGCAAAATTCCCTGAAACCTCTTGATAAAATTGGGCTAGATCGGGTACATTTCCGAGGGGTGGTATGACAACGTTTTGACGGAATTCTAAATTACCAAAGCGATCGCGTCTTCTTAGCAAAATGTCCTCGTTCTGATTTTCCGCATGTTGCAGCGCGTCTTCTACAGGTTGAACGTCAGGAGAGTTAATCTGACTCTCTGCTAGCGGCTGTGGCTCGGTGTTTGCAATATTTAAAGCAGGGTCTGCGTTGGAGGCATTTAACGTTTGTGTGGCCGTAAGTAGCTCGGCCTCTTGTGTCCGCGATGGCTCGGTGTTTGCAATATTTAAAGCAGGGTCTGCGTTGGAGGTATTTAGCGTTTGTATAATGGCAAGTAGATCGGGTGGTATGTACTGTATTGGTCCGCCATTTGATTCATCGATAGCCCCTAGTAATTTGAGCGGTATGTACTGTATTGGTCCGCCATTTAATTCATCGACAGCCCCTAGTAATTCGAGCGGTATTATACAAGGTTGCTCAGGATCCATTTGTGGGTGAAAAAATTATGAAATATGAAAAAAAAAAAATAAAAAAAAATAAAAAAAATAAAAATAAAAAAAGTCACACCTTACAACTTTTTACATATCTGAAGAATTGTCTGGAAATTGGTCAACAACAATCTGATGATATCCAAATTGTTTTCACGGTCTCTCCCCCGTCTCACTCTCTGGTCTCTGTGAACGCTCCTTCGTTCTGCATCTGTTCAGAGAACATACATCTTCAAATAAATATATTTAATTATAAATACAGTAATAATAATAAAATATATAAATAACATTACCTCTGAAGGGTTCAGTCCTCCCCCTAACACGTCTAACTCGAGGGCCTCGATGAAACTGTACTGGTTCTGTCATAAAACAGAGAAAATACATTTGTAAATAAATATATTTAATTATATATAAATGAATAATAAAATAAAAATATCAATAGCAAATTACCTCTGAATCGTGTAGGGGTACGCAAAGTCCTGGGTCTCTTCTCGGAGGGCACTGTTTCTGTAATAACATTTTATAACGTCGGTTTAAAAAAGTGTTTTCCCTCTACTCCTTCACACACACACACACATGCACCCACACACCCAGGCAGAGGGGCCTTATCTATCTCTCTCTCTCTCTCTCTGTTTCACTCTATCTTTTCCATAAAAATAAGAAAAACAGCATCGGCAGTAAGGGGTATAATATAAAATAACATAAAATAACTTACCCAGGCCTTCCTCTAACGGTTGTTCAGGAGTGGAAACCGTCTGCGGAGGTTGAGTTTGCACAGGGCCCGGTAACTCTGCTATTTCTGGCTGTCCCGGCTGTCTTTCGATATGGTCTGAAGGAATAATTTCCCCTGCATTATCATCAAATACATTCAGAATCCCGTCATCTTCTTCTTCTTCTTCTTCTTCTTCTTCTTCTTCTTCTTCTTCTTCTTCTCCCTCCTCCTCCTCTTCTTCTTCTTCTTCTTCTTCTTCTTCTTCTTCTTCTTCTTCTTCTTCGTCTTCAGAGATGTCAGGGGAGGTTGGGGCACTGTTCTCTGGGTATGTAGTTTCTATAAAACCATTCAACAATCCTGGTTTAAAAAGCGTTAACAAAGTTTTAAACTAAGTATCTCTCTCTCTCTCTCTCTCTCTCTCTCTCTCGCTCTCTCTCTCAGTCCCACTGTCTCTCTATCACTCTAACCCCTCTTGTTCACACCCATTCATCGCACTGCCCTTACACACATCCAACCCACCCTCACACATCTGTCTCTCCCCCAATCTCACTCTGTGTTTTAAATTGTAAGGCATTAATAAGTTAAAAAACCAACGTGGTATGCCTCTCCAGTAAGAGATATAGTGTTAAATAAAAATAGCTTACCCATTTGCAGGGGCGTCATGGGTTGGGCAGTTGGGGGAATTTCATCAGGTATTTCAACTCTTTCCAACAGAGGCTGTAGTGGCTGTCTGAATTCTGTCTCAATCGTCACAACAGGGACACTAATTGTCCGGGTATTGCGTCGTGGTACTGTTTCGACCCCAATAATTTCCGCAATTTCAAGATCCCCATTAAAGACTGCCGGATTTTGATAATATGCTCTGGCAACGTTGTCGATCACGTCTTGGGTGAAAGAAAAGGTAAGATAGATCAAGTTATTTTATTAGTGTCATTAATAAAGCATTAAATGATAAAACTTACCATAGTCAGCGTCTGTAATTATAATGTCTCTGAAGTCATCAATGCAGTCTGTTAGGAAGAATAGATATAGTAGTTGAACATTTTCAGAACACTTATATACTATAATATAATATAATATATAATATATATATAATATATATAATATAATATAATATATACTATAATATACTACAATAATAATAATAAGAGGTAATAATATAGAACTTGCCTAAAAGGCTGTGTGGATGCGTCATTCTGGCTCCAGGTTAAAAGTCCTTCTGTGACTGAAATGGTTCACATTGTGACGACCTTGGACACATTTTTTTTTTTTTTTTTTTTTTTTTTTTCACCACATGGTAGAAGAATAAAAACTTTAGGGACTGTTTGTGTGTGCGTCGAGATGCATTGACATGACCCATTCACGCTGATTAGAGTTACTTCCTTAGCCAGTTGTAAAAGGACCTCTTAAATCAATGGGCAGAGAGGGAGAAGTGTGAGTGTGTGTGTGTGTGTGTGTGTGTGTGTGTGTGTGTGTGTGGGTGCATGTGTGTGTGTGTGTGTGTGTGTGTGTGTGTGTGTGTGTGTGTGTGTGTGTGTGTGTGTGTGTGTGTGTGTGTCTGTGTTAACTGCTTCATTGGTACACATCTTCCTGTCTCCTCCCTGGTAATATACGGTCTCGACCCTTCTAGAAATTTCTGGGATAATCCTTGCAGAAACACATGTCGACCATAAATCAATGGGCAGAGAGGGAGAAGTGTGTGTGTGTGTGTGTGTGTGTGTGTGTGTGGGTGCATCTCGTGCAGAGATTCAGTCGGAGGCAACTGGCTACGACACAGATACAATGTGCATTTCTTTGGGGCTCCGGGTGCCGTGAGAGCGTCTTGGAATATCGTTATCGGAGTCTCGCAGATCAGTGAAGAAGACCACCCGCTGGAGGTGCCTCCTCGGTACGGACTCAGTGGAGAGTCTTCATCAACCATCACTGAAGCAACGCTATTCAAGTTTACATTCATGGTGAGTAGAATGAAATGCCGTCTTTCTATGTCTCAACCAGAAAAGACACCCTTTTTTATGCTCGAAACAAACCACTCATTGATCCAACCCTCTTCTCTCACCGGTTAATTCGAAAATGCATCTTCCCGTAATTCTTGCTCATTGGTTCGTCTGAATACGCAATTTCCGGTCTCGGGACATTAATACGCATCTTCCTGTCTCCTCCCTGGTAATATCCGGGCTCCACCCTTCTAGAATGTTCCATAAACTGATGGCAGAAACATCTGGACGATATTAATCACTTTTTGACAGCTTGTGACCTCTTGTGACCTCTTGTGGCCTCTTGGGACCTCTTGACCTAAAGGTCATCCATCATCATTAACATTCCAAGGTGACATTTGCTGCTGCCTATTACTCTCTCCCATCTGTAGAATATAATAACTGGTAGAATTTCCCAAAACAGGAATTTATTTTCTCATTGTCAGTGCATTTTAAATCACATTCATCATTAATTTCAGGAATGGTTTGGTTAGCAGTTCTTTGGCGCAACTGGTGAGCAAGTGATCGGCCGGACTTTTCCCCATGTTCATAATGACCATGCCTTGATTTGGAAATAAGGTATTCAGCATGTCGGGTGGACAGGAGATCAAACTCTGTCTGTAATGACAAGTGTTTCTTAATTACATCTGCTGAAGTGGAATAGCCATGTAGCCTGTCTAACTCTAATATCTCATCTGCTAATTTTTTAATACGCTCAGTGTTAGCCCTTCTTTTATTTGCACAGTATGAAATAATTTGGCCCCTTAAATACGCCTTTAGTGACTCCCAAACAGTAGATGACAACATCCCTGGGGTTTGATTGATGTTGAGAAACATTTTAATTTCAGATGATATGAACTTAGTAAACTCATCTTCTGACAGAAGCAGAGGGTTAAACCGCCATGAACGATATGTAGATTGTGTATCGGGAATGTACATTTTCATGATTAAGGGACCATGATCCGAGATGACCATAGCCCCGTAATCACATTCTTTCGTGAGATGCAGAATTCTTTTATTCCAGGAAAAAGTAATCAATACGTGAATACGTCTTATGGACCGGGGAAAAGTAAGAATACGCCCTGGAGGTGGGGTTGCGAAACCGCCACACATCCGCTACACCATAGGTCTTCAGGAAGAGCTGAATAGTGTGAGGTGACTTCGTCAGGAGTATTTCTAAGAGGGCATCCCTATCTAAAAGAGGAGAAAGTACACAGTTAATGTCACCGCCAAGTATAAGATGATGTGATGTCAGGTCTGGTAAGCGAGAAAAAAAAATTGGCGAAGAATGTAGAGTCATCCCAGTTCGGGGCATAAATACAGGCTAAAATAACTGGGAGCGAGTATAATTTTCCTACCACAATGACATATCGCCCTGCAGAGTCAGATTGCACATGAGATGCCGTGAATTGTAAATTTTTACTTATCATAATAGCAACACCCCTAGCCTTTGAGCAGAAATTGGATTGATACAGCTGGCCAGCCCATCCCCCAATCAGGCGAGAACTATCACAAGAACGTATATGGGCTGAATATGCTTTTAAACGAAAGTTTGACTCGGGTACATTCACAAAAAGACCCTAGGTTGCATTTTGGCGAGAGTTACGCTTTAAGGGAGGGGCTTCTAATTAAGGAAATATTGATTATCTATATCCTTTTCTATATACAAGGTGAAGAGGGATGGATGCTGCTTGGCAGCACTGACTGCAGAGAATAGTGACAGGGTGTATATAAGAAGATGCTCTGTAATTTATAACATCAGCAATTTTACTGTTAGCCCGGTACCCATGCTACAGCAGTATTTACTGTCCCACCTGCTGTTTGCCACAGCATGCAAAAATTTCACATTGTTCAGGCGATGGGAGGACATCCAGTGAAGATGTCAGCAAGCCATATAGAAATGTGTTTATAGACCAGAGATGTGGGGCAGCATGGGTATATTTGAGTATCATCTGCAGGTGAAAGAAATGTTTGGCTTCTTTTTTTTCTGACACAAATGGACGAACCCCCCTACACTCACACACTTTAGCCCTTTTCCTACTGGACAAAAAAAACACCCACACCCACTAATGTCTGCCTTTTGTCTTTAGTGGGAAAGGTTTCAATCAGCATTCATTCCCGGGACAAATGCAGTAGTCTTGAGTAGCCTGCAGTAACCAAAGGCATTTATTGACTCCAGCTTAGATTGGTAGTGATGGAAATATGACCCCTGTTAGTGATGGAAATATGACCCCTGGGTGGACAAGGTAATTATCAAATGTGACCCCACACCAGAAAACAAACAGAAAAGCATCCTTGTCTTCTGGTAGTGGGAAAGGACTTTGTTGCTTCTATTTAGCGGGTTTACAAAACCTGCATATACCTGCTAATGTTGGTGGAAAAAGGTTATACCAGTGCGACCCATTTAAGATCAACAGGTGATTCTTCAGCATCAAGAGGTGGTAACAAATACAGAAGGTTGGTAGACAAATAAGTTAGAAATCTTTTAAAGGTCATTAGTTGTAATTATTTAGGTACCCAAATGCATGGTGTCATTTGTTTCAACACACGTTTACTTCTGCTGTTAGACTGTTTAAACATTTAGCTTTGGAGATAAGATCCAAAACTAGCTTGTGGTTTGAAAGCTCCAAACCTAAACAAGTGTAATAGTGTGTGAGAGAATGTATGCAGAATTCTCATCATTAGGACAGAAACTATACAGTTCATCAAGTTTGTTTCTGCACACAGCAATGTAGATCGACTTCTGACACGTAACAAGGGCATGCTGAGAGACCTAAACAAGATCAAAGCACCAATTAAGGAGCAATTAACATTAATATACCACAACGGAATTGCTAGAGAGAAACCAAAACTGACATCATTCAGAGAAACAACAATAAAGGGTGTCTGTGTTATTAAATGCTTATGATGCATCAGCAATGCGGGTTAGAGTGTTCTGATGGAGGTAATGAACAAGAGACAGAATTCATGAAGATGAGGTGCATCAATGCATTAAAAAGTGATGTCAGCAAGTAATTTAAGTGAAGAAACAACTCTGAAACGCAGAGTGAGAAACTAAGCGTGTGTCTGTGTGTGTGTGCTGCTTGTTGCAAGTCAATTAATTCCCCCGTTAGCCACCAGAGAGTTGGAAACAAATATTTAAATCATTAATCACTAATTGGTAAGTGTTACTCAAGGAAAGAATAACATAGTTTCACAAGAGAGAACAATAATAAATTAAAGCTGCAAGCAGCAATGAACGGGACCTCGCCCTTCCCAGCACGTCGGGGGTACTTGCGGACGCCGGTCGTGCATTTGCATAGCACTCAGACACTGCAAATCGTCACCAATGAAAAGGGAACTCTCTGCAGAGTTCAATGATACCTCACACAATAGTGTACAAGAAACGGGTCATTGGTTATTAAAGGGGGCATGGCTTAAGAATATGGGGTGGGGCAAACCGTCACCAATTAAATTGGAACTCTGCTGAGTTCAATGATGCCTCTCATAAGAGTCTACCTTAAACGGTTCACAAGTTATGGAAGTGGGCGTGGTCTGTGTACATGGGCGTGGCTAGAGTATAGGGGGCAGCTCAATATCACATGTAGACCACACCTTTTTTGTATTTATTGAATTTTAACAGTTTACAAAAATACATGTTCATACATTTAACAAAGCATATAACAGTCAAACTATAAAAGAATCAACTCCCCCCCACCCCAAAGGGAAAAAACTAAACAAAAAACTGAGTAACGACATTATATAATCATACACAGCTTGGCATCATATGGTTAAGGAGGTATCGATAGTTAGGGATATATCACCTTCAAGTTTCCAGAGTTTCCTCAACTTCACAGTTCTCCAAGAATGAAAGAAAGGGATTCCAGATCTCTTTGAATTCGGCAGATTTGTTTTTCATTGTGTATGTTAACTTTTCAAGGACAAGGCATGCTGATAGTTCTTTCAGCCAGCGACCAACAGAAGGGCTCTTGACATCTTTCCAACAGAGAGAAATCAAGTGTTTAAGCATGTACTAAACATAAGTCTGTAATTTTCCTCTCTTTGCTGTTTAACATACAGTCCTTGGGATACAAATTAAGAATGCAAAGTGCAGGATTGTCAGGTACTGAATTTAAGGTCATCTGAGAAATACATTTTATAACTTCATTCCAGAACTTGCGTATCTCAGGGCAGTCCCACAGACAATGAAATAAAGTGCCCTTTTCAACATTGCATTTAACACAGATATCAGGAATATTTGGATTAATCTTATTCAGTCTTTTCCGGAGTAACATAATCCAATTATACTGAATCAGTTTGAGATGTGTATTTATTGTTAGGAGTTGTGCTCTAGAGCACACCTCTCTCCAGTCCTCCTCTGAGATATATTTTTGTAAGTCATTTATCCATTGATTATCCGTTTTCTTATGCTCAGTAGTGTCTTTATGGTTTTTCACCAGAATGTTATAGAATAAGGATATCTGTCCGTTGCCAGTACAATTATTCATTGCTAGGTTTTCTATCATGGACAAGTGGGGTTGCATATAGGAGTGTCTGTGCATGAACAAAGCTCCTTAACTGTAAATATTTAAATAAGTGTGTCCGAGGTATATCATATTCATTTCTAAGTTCCTCAAATTAAGCTAGTTTGCTTTCCTTATATAGATCCATAACTTTACAGGTGCCCTTTGTTGCCCACATTTTAAAACCTTGGTCTTTTTTTCCAGGAGAGAAGTTATCATTCCCCCATATTGGTGAAAAGCCTGAAAACAAAATAGATTCACCAAGAAATGACTGTACATTGTGCCAGACATTAATTGTGTTTCTCACAAAGGGGTTATCAATGAGCCGCTTCAGTTTTTTGACAGATGCAGAGTATAAATAAGTGTAAAGTTGCTGGCCTTTAGTGCAGATACTTTCAATTTGCACCCATGGTAAGTAAGGTTCAGGCGAAAACCAGTACATTGCAGCTCTAATTTGAGCAGCCCAAAAGTATCATTGTAAATTGGGTAATTGTAACCCTCCTCTCTCATAAGGCAGGTAAAGAAGTGACAGTCTCAACTTTGACCTCCTGTCATTCCAAATAAACTTAGTAAATAGTTGCTTCATTTTGGAGAAGAACTGTGGCGGCGGAGGTAAAGGGATGGCTTGAAATAGGTATAAAAACTTTGGTAGTATATTCATCTTGATTATATTTATATGCCCTAATAGGGAGATTGGCATTGATGACCAGCTATTCATGGATTCAGTTACTGTAGAAATCATAGGATCATAGTTACAGGATACAAAATCTTTAATGGTTGGGGTAATGGTGATACCGAGATATTTAAATCCATTTACCGCATTATTGAAAGGGTGGTTTATCACCGAATTTATTCGCTCCCGCGTATTCAAGAACATAAGAGGATTTTGTTTAATTTACTTTAATACCTGAAAATTTCCCGAATGTGTCAATTAAATTAGTCAGATTAAGAATTGAGTTACTTAGGTCTGTTAGAAGTAAAAGGGTGTCATCGGCATACATTACAATGTGAGGTTCGGTGTCCGATACTTTTATACCTGAAATTGAGGGGTGCGATCTCATCGCAATTGCAAGCGGTTCCATTGCCAAAACAAATAGCACTGGCGAGAGAGGGCAACCCTGACGAGTACCTCTTGTGAGTTTGAAAGGAGATCATATTATATAGTTGGTGGAGACCTCTGCCATTGGGTCAGTATAAAGTGTCTCAATCCATTTTTGAAAGTAGTTACCAAAGCCAAAGCGAGATAACACATCAAATAAATAGCTCCACTCTACTCTGTCGAATGCTTTTTCAGCATCTAAAGACAGAATAGCGGTGTCAGGGGTTCCCTCCCTCGCATGTATCAAATTCAACACCCTTCTGACATTGTGGAAAGCTTGACGGTTTTTCACAAAACCATTCTGAGTTTTATCAGGTTTATCACCATCGGGAGCACCGGTCTTCTAGCCATTACTTTAGCGATAATCTAAGCATCCGTGTTAAGCAGTGAAATAGGTCTATATGACGTGCAATTGGTAGGGGACATGCTGGGTTTCAAAATAAGTGTTATCAGCGTGCTCCTCAGGGAATCTGGAAGACAACCCTGTTGAAAGGCCTCCTCATACATAGCTAAAAGGGGTTCAATTAATTTATCTATAAATATCTTGGAGATATCAACTGGAAGACCGTCAGGGCCTGCGGCTTTACCTCCTCTCATATTAGTAATGGCGCCAGCAATTTCTGAGGCATCTAGTTTCCTATCCATTTGTTCTTTAAAATCGTCTGATATGGAAGGAATATAAAGATCGTCCAGGAACTCAGATTGTGTTTCCAGACTCACTGGGGATTCGGATGAATATTTTATAGTAGATGGACAAGTATCATTAATTCCCTGTGGGTCTGTTGTTATTGCTCCACTCTGTGTTTGAATTGCAGTAATCACCCTGTCTGTATCTAATTTCTTTATTCACCAGCATAACAATTGATCCTTCACCTTGATCATAGTAACTCTGTTTGAGCCGGATTAAACTATTTTCTGCTTTCGATGTGGAAATTTCCTCATAATAGGATTTACATAACTTTAGTTCTTGTTTTATTTTTGTTGAGCCATCCAAAAAGGCCTCTCTTTCCAATTGTCTAATTTTGTGGTCAAGCTCATTCATTTTCAACTTGAGTTTGTTTGTTTTTTAACTGGTGTAAGATATGATCATGCCTCTGATGTATGCCTTAAAGGTCTCCCATCTAACAATAGCAGAGGTCTCATCTGTATTTGTATTGAAGAATGACTCAATTTGGGCATCTAAAAATTGCAGGAAATTCGAATCAGAAAGCCATCTTGGATGAAATCTCCATTTAGGGGTCCCTTTAACGACCCCTTGGGCTCTATATACAAGTGAAGTAGGGGAGTGGTCTGACAGCAGTATGCTGTTATAGTTACATTCTATCACAGAGGAGAACATAGAGCTGGAAATCAGGAAATAATCTATTCGTGAGTATGACTTAAATCAGGGAGAATAACAGGAGAATTATAATTTATCTGAGTTCAGTCTTCTCCAGGGGTCACACAAATTCAGATCATTTATATACTGTAACAGTTTCTTCCTACTTTGTATATGAGAGGAATCCATCCCAGTTGACTGATCCAATTTAGGATCTAAAGTGCAGTTGAAATCATCTGCTATAAGAGCCTTCCCTTGGAGAGAAGCAATTAATGAAAATTAATTTTCAAAGAATTTGGGATTGTCTTTGTTTGGGGCATATACATTGATCATGTTTATCTTCTCATTTATCAATGTACCCTGGACAATCAGGTACCTACCCCCCATGTCACAGATGATGTTGTCCACTTTAAAGGGTATACATTTATGGATCAGGATCATCACCCCTCGGGTGTGTGATAAGTAGGAGTCTGATATTACTTTCCCTGGCCATCTCCTTTTTATCTTTATCACTTCATCTGACAATAAGTGGGTTTCTTGGAGATATACAACTAACAATTTAAGTTATTTAACCCTACTGAGGACTTGCTTAATTTTAGCCAACTTCACCATACCTCTAACATTCCAGGATGTAAACTTCAAATTTAGATTAGAAGACATATAAAATAAAATCAAGCATAAACTATTTCAACCAGGCCACATATGTAATAGCAAGGAATGATGTAAACTGTAATCTCGTTCTTAAAACAATTGGATTGTATGCCGTTATCCCGAATTGCAAAATAAAATGTACATTTATAACCCCTAAACTTAATCCCAGCACTGTCTCCCCAAACGAGATGGCTTATCTTCCCTGGTAGCATTAAGAGCAAGTTATTAGATGCTCAACTGATCCACTAACAATGAGGAGCAGTTATGAACTGATAAATCACACATTACCCTCCCCCCGCCATCCCACTCACAATCGGCTTAATGCAATAAGCGAACAAAATATACGATATATGTATATGTATATGCCCATCTGTCTGTGTGGAATTAAAACCACGTCAGCGTATAGTGACAATCAGGTGCAGCCTGGTAAAGCATCATTACAGCGTGCATGAGACAGACAGTGTTGCGGATATGGACATTTCGGTTGGGGTTATTTACATTTCTGTTGCCTGTTATTATAGTTTTACATTTCTGTTGCCTGTTATTATAGTTTTGTAGTTTTTGTTTTCTGTTTTGTATATTGTTTCTGTGGCCTGTGTATATTCCTGTTTTTTATCCAGTCAGTGTGTTAGAGCCTGGTGCCTTTGTTATGTATTCTTCCCTGTGTTATTTTGTGAGTTTTTCCCCGTGAATTTTTCCCCTGTGGTTTTTCCAGTCCCTGTGCTGTGTTTTTTGTTTCAATAAATCCTTGAGTTCAAGCCTTCTGCCTGCCTGCCTGCCTGCCTTCTCCCTGCGTTTGGGCCTTTAACCCTCTACTTCATGACAGACAGTACCTTTTCTTAGTAGGTGGAAAAACAAAGTTCAGGTTAAGTGATCACATCGTCTGCTGCCGTTGAAAAGTCCCATCACTGACAGAGGTCCTCACAGTGTAATCCCGTTAGCTAGACGTGGCTAACTGCTAGGTGTCCAATTCTTTAATAAACAACTCCACACCTGCAGGATCAGCAAACACGCGAAGTTTCCCTCCGTGGAGCAGCTTGAGTTTAGCAGGGTAAATTATACCGTAGTCTATCTTCAGGTCCCGTAGTCATTGTTTCACATCATCGAATCGCTTTCTTTTCCTGTGCAGTTCAGTGGATATGTCTTGGGAAAGCATGACATGGTGGCCTTCATACATGATCTTGCCCTTCTTTCTAGCTGCCTGCATGACTCGGATCTTGTCTTGGAAGTTTAAAAACTTCAGTATCATGACTCATGGAGCAGAGGATTGTGGCGCACCTGGTAGTCTATGCGCTCTTTCGATAATCGGCGGGGCAGGAAAAGTCTCGGGTCCCAGGACGTCGGGTAGCCACTTTTCCAGAAAAGCAGCTGCATCGCCTTTTTTTAACTTTCTCCGGGAGATTCACCAGTCTGAGATTTGAACGGCGGCTCCTGTTTTCCAGGTCATCCACTTTCGGACACCTGCTTCTCCAGTATCATGATTGTAGTTTTCTCATTAGCAATATCATCCTCCATGTCACCAATACTGTTCTCTGCTTGTTCCAGTCTCCCTGAAAAGTCTTTAAAGTCTGACTTAATCTCGTTAATTGTGGTCAAAAGTCATTTTTCAGGGCTGCGATAGCCTCTAAAATTCTTGCTGCTCCGGAAGCATGCACATCGGTGGTTAGCGTGCTAGCATCTTCTCCGGTTTCTTCGAGCTGGTTGGTCTTATTCTGAGCCTTTTTATGATGGCCCGAGTTGGTTTTAGATTGTTTAGTCAACATGTTTTAGATTACAAATGCACTATACTTAAATTTAGTGAAGGAGTGCGTTCGCTTTTAACTCAAGATATGCAAATTTAGCCGATTCCTACGGAGAGATCGAAAATGCGACCGCTCAGCTCCGCGCCATAGCCACTCCCTAGACCACACATTGTAAGTTTCATGTAAATCGGAATAACTTTTGCCAAGATACAACCGTTCCTGTTTTCCAACATGCTAATCCCCTCAAAAATGCGAGTGATGTCGCGGAATAATACTTACAAAAACAATAGGTTCCTTCGTTCCCTCGAGCGCTAATAGAATACATTAAAATATAATAAAGTATTAGTGTTGATAAGCCATCAGAATGTAAACCATGCTGTTTTCATACATACAGTAGCATAAACACTCTGCAGTTAGTTAACATCTCAGTCTGAAGTCAACATTCTGCAGCTACAGTGAGCAGTATTAGTGAAATTGTGTTTTATCATAAGTCAGAAGACCACTAAAAAGAAATGTAATGGTGACCTGAGGAATCTATTAAACTGTCAAATAGTTCCTGCCGAAAAGTTGGAACAAATTTAAATTTATGTTGTGTGGATCAAGGGAGGATGAGTTACTGAGGAGAAGAAGAAGGGGGATATCATGGCTCATATGTCATCAAGTTTGTTAATAAATATAAATGTTCAGTCTGCTTTGGATGAAGCACAGACAGCAGCAGTGCTGGGTTTGGCAAAGTGCATGCTAAAAACCAGTCTCCATTAAATTACATATAAATCCTAATTTTACAGACAAAAACTCAAAAGTTTTACAGTAGTTTTCAGTTTTTTAAAATTGTGTACAAAAGTCTGTACATTTATGGACATCATATGTAAATGAACAACCAAACTGTTATTTTAAGTAGTATACCAAAATACATTAACCCTTGTGTTGTCTTCGTTTCAACTTTGAAAAAAACACTTTTTTTCTGACATTTGTGATGCCTTTTTTCTCAATTTGTTTTTGCTTTTTCCAACGTTTTAAATTTTTTAATTTTTCTTCTACACATTTTCAGCGCTTATTTCTACGCCCAATATTTTCTGATATAAAACAAAAATTTAAAACGGGCCAATGTGACCCGAAGTCAACACAAGGGTTAATTACATTAATTTTACATTTTCATTGTCATTTGACTGTTTTTTATTTTTTTTACAGTGTGTGTATATATGTCAGAATGTGACTTTAGGTTTCATTTTGTTCCCAATGTTTACATTACAACATTTGGTTTTATTGGTAGATGTGTTGCATGTTTTAACAGTTATTAGTTGCATGAGTTTGTGGATTGGCTGTGTGTTTTTTCTTATTGTTTTTTAGACTGGGATTATGAGAAGCAGCTATGATTGCCTGGACCACACCCCTCCCACAGATCATGATTGGCCACAGGATCTAATGATGTTGTTAAAGGTGGACGCGAAACAGGTGTGGGAAAGAAACAAACAGGAGGACAAAGAAAGAAGTCGGGGCTGTGACCTGCTGGACCAGAGTTGTGTTTTTTAGTCTTTTTAGTCATGTTCTTTTTTTATAGCTGTGCAGAAGGAACCAGTTGGATTTTAAATAACTTATTGAAGAAACCATCCTGTGGAGCTTAAGTCTTTTCTAAACAGTGGAAACACCTTGTTTTGCTGGTAACAAAGCACCTCACACTACTGCGTGACATATATATATATATATATATATATATATATATATATATATATATAATTATATTTTGTGATTCATTTTTTAAGTTTGGAGCACCTTCCCTTAGCTCTCTGATACGTCTTTATTAGAATAATAAAGTTATTATTATATTATTCCTGAACATATGGCAAACTGGGATTTACTGATCAAAATGGATTGATTCTTAGCATATTTCAGCGAAGCTATTTATACAGTTGATTGCCCATTGTCATTAGACAGAATCTGAGCTTTTGCAGTTACAAAGTAATTACTCAGATGTGGCCGTAGGCATCGCTACGAACAAGTCTGTCATGACAAACGCATGCAGCCAGACGATCAAACAAACAACTGAAATTTAAACCACTCTATTTGCAGGTAATACACACAATCTGCACGTCAGTAATCATTTTTCATTTTGCAGGAATTCAGCTATATACATAAATATTGTAACTACAGCAAGTTGCTCTAAATCAGAATAATCCTCATCTCAGCAATAATGAAAAACAGGAACAACCATGATATTGTTGGAGGGCAAATAGGTTAATAGAAAAACGCAAAAAAAAACAACTGTCTTTTAGGAAACCTTACAACCAACATTAAAAACAGTCACACTCTTGTTATTATATTTGGTTAGATTTGTGCTGCTTTTGACCTTTGCTCATAAAAGTGGGTACTTGCAAATTTGAAGTATTTGTTTCTAGACGCACAGGTGTGTGTGTGTGTGTGTGTGTGTGTGTGTGTGTGTTCTCGTTTAACTATATTCATGTGGTCCAAAAACAGGGAATACAGTATACTTGTGGGGTCCGACCAGCTTTGTGGTGCCCAAAATGCTGGACCTCACAAGGTTAAAGGTCTGTTTGAGGGTTAAGACTTGGTTTTAGGATAAGGGTTAGAATTAGGTTATGGTTAGGGTGAGGGTAAGGGTTAAGGTTAGGCATTTAGTTGTGATGGTTAAGGCTAAGGGGCTAGGGAATGCATTATGTCAATGATGGGTCCCCACAAAGATAGTGAGAGTGTGTGTGTGTGTGTGTGTGTGTGTGTGTGTGTGTGTGTGTGTGTGTTCGTTTCCAGATGTAAGAAGAGACTTGTCAGAATCGATTGCAGTCATGCTTCAACTGCCACCCTTCACCACCACCTTCTCTCCTGTTCTTTACCTCACCACTCCTCTCTCTCCCTCCTTCTCTCTCGTGTCATCTATCCATTTATTTTCAGATCTTCTGTTGTGTTTCTATATTGGTCTTCGTTGTCCTGGTTGCCTCATTGAAAAGAAGAGGACGCTGTGAATGATGGTGATGGTAATAATGAAGTGAAGAATGGTCTCTTCTTTCTCTGCCTGTCTCTGTTACCCACTGTGTTATTAGGTAAGGTAACAGAAGCCACTGAGGGGACCAGAGCTTGAGACACGACTGACTGATGTCCAGGAATGAATGTAAAGTGGAAGTCTGGGGGTTGTCTGTTCATCTCAAAGCCCTGACTATGATTCATTTGTGTAGGGCTGTCACTGTACTGTTTACCAATTTTAGGCTGCTTTTTCTGCAGCAGGACCAAATAGGAGTAAGTGGAGCTCAACAATTAATGTCAATTCTTTAAAGAAGAAAAGGAAGAAAACAAAAAAAGAGAATGATTGACTGGTATGACCTGAAATACAAACTGTATTGGGTGCTGACTTAAAAAAAGAGATGCAATCTACACTCATATTGTAGGAATTTTCTCTTCATCTCTTGGTGTTATGTAGATGAAGGCTTAATACATTGCAGATTTGGCTGGTGGCTTACTGTTCTGATTCAATCCCAACGTTTTGATTGGACTGACTGGCAGGTCAGCCAGGGGCTTGACTTCATTCAGCCCTTCCAGTGTCATCTATGATTTCCTAATAGGTCCTTTTCACAGCAGACATTTCCATATGTCACAGTAAGAAAAGCCCTGGTGTAAATACTAGAATTAATGATGGCTGAATTCCTTTGCAGAGTCCTGGTATTGTGCATGCTGGCTCACACTGTCCTGGCTTATTAGGGCAATTGGATAGTGTAATCAGTAACACCTGTACTTTTACATTTGGACTATGACAAGTCCAAATGTGTGCTGTGGAAAAAGCCCATTAGCCTGGCTTCAATTAGCTTCTGTTGGGCAGGCCAGCACCTTCAATGGCAGCTCGCCGCCATCAGTGAGCGAGTGTGGGAATTAGAGGCATATAATAGCATATTTCAGGAGCGTGTCTATGTTCCCTCTGCCCTATGTTCCCTCTGCCCTATGTTCCCTCTGCCCTATGTTCCCTCAACTCTATGTACTCTCAGCCCTATGTTCCCTCAGCTACGGTGGGCAAACGCCCTGCAACTTAAAGGAGAACTCCGGGCAATTTTTACGTTAATCTTGATCGCTATACTTTGAGTACTGTCTATAGCAAAAAACACGAGCCAAATTGGTTCTAGCAACATCGAGCTGCCGCAGCTAATACCCAAAGCTCCCAGTTAGCTAAAATGGCAGTTATGGGGGCATATCATAAAGAGTGCCTTTGTGCCTCTTAACAGACTCAAACCCTATCATGTAACATGGCTTAAACAAATGTCAACATTGAACGCTGATGCAGTTTTAAATGTTTTATTACCACGAGTTTACAGACGTCTCTGCTAATTGAGTATCACCTGTGCCGAGACACAGCCACCAAACGAGAGAAAACATATCTCAAACATAGACTTAATATTTACAGTCTATGCAGTTGCGCGCTCTCTCTCTCTCTCTCTCTCTCTCTCTCTCTCTCTCTCTCTCTCTCTCTCTCTCTCTCTCTCTCTCTCTCTCTCTCTCTCTCTCTCCCTCCCTCCGTGGGGGTCGAAAATCAAGCATTTCCACTTAGCTGCTCCCTCTAGAGGCCTGGAGAAGTTCCGTTGGGTAATCTGGATGCTGCGTTTTTTTGTTGCATGTGTTTTCTGGGTTTGTCTGCTTTTCTTTTTGCATTGTTTCATATTTGCAGCGCGTTCATCTATTTGGTTGTGTTGTGGTATTTGCCGCACGTTTGCTGAATGCTGCGCATGTGTTGTCAAATTAATGAAGTTGTTTTCTTAATTTGCTTGTGTTTTGTCTATTTGCGTGCGTTTTCTTAAGTTGCAGGGCGTTTGCCCCTGTCGGCCTCAACTCTATGTTCCTCAGCCCTATGTTCCCTCAGCCCTATGTTCCCTCAACTCTATTTTCCGTCAGCCCCTCATCCCTAGTCAAAACACTGTAACAGAGTTATATTGATGCAATATTGGTACAATTTGTCTAATCGTGTACCCCAATTTAAACCTCAATATGTAAATGGGACTTCTAATGTGTACACAGATGTACACATTGATAAAACCCTGATACACCGTAAACTAGCCATTGGTCTTTGCATATGGTACCTCTGTGAACCATGGCACAAGTGAAAGTTGTCTTTAAGATTCAATTATTAACTATATTGCAAAGACAGGCTGAAGTAGACATTTAGTAAAAATGACACCCTATACTGCTCTCCATAAAATGCCTGACCACCCTGCCTTTGTCCTAAAAATAAATTACAATACCATCCCTCTCCCCCTTTAAACAATTCTCTTTACTGGGGCAAATTGTTCCAGGCATCAAAAGACTGTGTTCGGTGATAAAACTAGGTCTGGTGTCGCTCATTGATAACTATTTCAGCTGGTTGGACTCAAACAATCGGAGCTTTGTAGTCTTTAAAAATTGGTCATCTTCCTATTGATAGCCTGTTAGCTATAGCTACATCCATGAGAAACTGGGACAAACAAATGGAGAAGTGTGGATGATATTGACACAGCAAGTTGTTGCAAGTCAACTTGAAGAAGTAACAAACCGGCATATTTATTTGATTGTTTAACTCTTCCTAGCATCCTTAAAAAGGATATATAACTCACAGCTGATTATTTAGGGCAAGGTCAGGTTACTTCCTTTGCGATGCTGCCATCTGATTGCGCAATTATTCCTGCTGTAATCAGACTCAATTCACTGCATAGAAAGAAAATAATGAGCCCTAAATACAGAGATGAGTGTTTGCTAATTCTTCAAATGCTTTACTTTTTCAATGATGGAGACAGACACACAAACACACTCACAGAGAGCCATGAGATAGGTCAGTATTTATCTCTTCTACAAACGGCTAAACGTAAAGAAGCAGGATGCAGCCGACCAAGGCCAGACTCAGTCATATGTTGATAACTCATTTACCTTTGAAGGGCCCATTTTTCAACCGTGCTGCAGTCAATTAGAGGTAGAATGGGATTATCTGTGATCTGGTCATGTTTGCAAAGCTGAAGACCATTATTTTATATCTGTGTGACTCTGTTTCAGACACACACAAGTATGGCTGATCTGTCCTTTTATTATCTATGACTATCCTGTCAGACATTATCATCTATGGTTATGCATCTCTGGTTCACAGTGGCAGCTAAATTCCTCAAAGTTGGTCTAAAATGGCAATGAATGTGAAAAATGTATTAACTTCACCTGACGGCAATCTTACACACACACACACACCACTTTCTTTTTTCCCTGTTGATGGCTGGACTGGAGTCACACAATTAGCCCACCGTCATTAGTCAGGTTGCCAGGCAACGGGAGAGACTAGGATAATTACTCTAGCAGGCATGGAGGGGAGTTGGAGGAAAGGACAAGTATAAGCATGAGGGGCTGTCATCACAGGATGAAAGATGGGATAAGAGGAGTGTGTTGGAGTGGAGGGAATAAAAGCAAACATGAAAAATGGGAGGAAAAGAGGCAGGGACAGTGGGAGAAGGACAAAGAGAGAGCAAGGACGTAATTATTATTAACTCTAAGGGAGATGTCTTCTATGAACTGCTCAACACACCATGCAATTATGGGCATCACAAGTCCTATAATTCTGAGGCATCCAGGAAAAACACATTATTTTGATATGTGAATATAAAAAAAACAGTAGCAATTGGAATAAAAAAGTCAAAAAAGCAGTTTGTTGTTTTTCATGGACCCTGAACAGACAGTAGAGACTTCTGACAGTGGCTGATTCATCACTCAGACGTTATGCTTACATTAGTACATTGGTCTTGCTTTGCCAGACCTTTCTCCCCACGCTGTGGAGGAAGGTCTGGGTAGTCCACACAGCATTCCTGGATGGGAGAAAAACACGCTCTGGTTTATCGGCATTTCTGCTTCGCATGATGAAACAATAAACATGACCCAGGAACACACACACACGGTACAAGTGAAGTTAATTAATAGCATTAATCCGCCATCAGTCCTCCACCTCTGTCCTCATGTTTACATTGTGTACAGTTATAGCTACACAGTCACATAAAGTGAGAGTGCAGACCGACACTGAACAGACCCGTCTGCAAATCCTCTCAACTTCTTTATTTAATCAACTGTGCATTTGAAGAGATCCAAAATGACACATTGGATTTATTTAGCACTTTTCAAAACCAATGTTACAATGTGATTTACCTTTTGTCACCAATCCTGTTTGTAGTATTTATGGACAGGATATCGAGGCGTAGTCGGGGTGGAGAGGGGTTGCAGTTCAGTGGGCTGGGGATCTCATCGCTGCTTTTTGCAGATGATGTGGTCCTGATGGCATCATCGGCCTGTGATCTTCAGCACTCACTGGATCGGTTCGCAGCCGAGTGTGAAGCGGCTGGGATGAGGATCAGCACCTCTAAATCGGAGGCCATGGTTCTCAGCAGGAAACCGATGGAGTGCCTTCTCCAGGTAGGAAATGAGTCTTTACCCCAAGTGAATTAGTTCAAGTACCTTGGGGTCTTGTTCGCGAGTGAGGGGACAATGGAGCGGGAGATTGGTTCAGAATCGGCGCAGCGGGTGCGGTATTACATTCAATTTATCGCACCGTTGTGACGAAAAGAGAGCTGAGCCAGAAGGCGAAGCTCTCAATCTACCGGTCAGTTTTCGTTCCTACCCTCACCTATGGTCATGAAGGCTGGGTCATGACCGAAAGAACAAGATCCAGGGTACGAGCCGCCAAAATGGGTTTCCTCAGGAGGGTGGCTGGCGTCTCCCTTTAGAGATAGGGTGAGAAGCTCAGTCATCCGTGAGGAGCTCGGAGTAGAGGCGCTGCTCCTTCGCATCGAAAGGAGTCAGTTGAGGTCGTTCGGGCATCTGGTAAGGATGCCCCCTGGGCGCCTCCCTAGGGAGGTGTTCCAGGCACGTCCAGCTGGGAGGAGGCCTCGGGGAAGACCCAGGACTAGGTGGAGGGATTATATCTCCAACCTGGCCAGTGTTGTAGAATTAACTACACAGACACAATGTTGCTTCACTCAGATCCAATGTTGTAATGGACGAGTGGAAGCCACACATTCCCCTACAGTCTGAACAAGGCTTTAGTAATCAAAAACAGATTAGCAACTCAACTAGTGCTTAAAACAGGAAACAAATAGAAACTTAAGGAAACAAAGAAATACTTCAAAATGTCATTTCAAGTGTTTTTTTCCCAAAATCTTATAGGTATCTTAGACAGCATTTTAAACACAAATCATCTTTTTATCCTATTTATATTCTAAGCCTCTTTTACGTGAAAAGGTCAGAGCAATGGATTACCGATCTACAGATCATAGTGCATTTTAACTCAAAGAAATGAATGACCATCTTCTTAACCAAGCAGTGCAATGAATGACAGCATTTTAACTTATACTTTCATGCACATTTTTAAATATATCTTTTAACCTATGTATGTATTCCCATACAATGTATTCAAAATATCACTGTTACACCAGCAGGTTCTTATCGGAGTGGAGTAATATAAAGTTATGTTTTAGTTCAAACTCTAGTAGCAACATTTTGTATTACTGTAGTTTCAGCCTTTTGAGTGATTCTTGGTTTACACCGGATATGACTGTCTCAAAGGTGCCACGGCAAATAGAGGTAGAGACACCAAAATGCATTTAAATGAACTGACTTATTCACAAAAACATAAAAAAAAACATAAAAGATGTGGATGGCAGGGAAGTCAGTGGTGTAAGTGTGAGGAAAACCCATAAAGGAACCAACCAAAGCGCATGGAGAGAGTCTCTCTAAAAGGACTAACCCCCATTCTCCACTGGGCGGCTCTGTGCTATGTTGAATTGTATGAATTTTCAGCTCAGAAGCGTAAATACCTCCAAAAAAGGTAATGTTTTTATCTTTGTAAAACTTAAAACGGGGACACTGCCCCAGAGGCATCACAAGACCTAGAGCTGCACTGGGATACAAGCCCCCCTAGGGGGGTCCATGGGCATGCTCCCCTGTAAGAACATTTAGTCTATTTTAACGTTTAAATGCATCAATCTGGTGCACTTTGAAGAGAAATTCAGAGGTAAGCCTTGATTATTCTTATCAATGGATGGAAATACTGTATTTGTGCTGTAGCCTGAACTATTTTGCACTTCAGAATTTTAACCATGCAAACACAGGTTGAATAGTTTTTTCTTCATATTTTTGCATTAATGTCACTAGGAAGCATACCAGTATAAATATATATACATATTTGTAAGTGGGATATATATAAGTAAGTGGGGTTGTCTGGAATCTGGCAATATAATAACCATTATGGTGGGATAGACTGGCTAAGCAATTTACAGAAATGTCTATGCTGACAAATAGTTTACATAAGAATACATTATGTAGAAACCATGTAGAAATTTTATTGCAATTTCAAAAGCAGATTACCCAGGAACCGC
Source organism: Zingel zingel (assembly GCA_023566125.1). Taxonomy (NCBI): domain Eukaryota; kingdom Metazoa; phylum Chordata; class Actinopteri; order Perciformes; family Percidae; genus Zingel; species Zingel zingel. The sequence continues at coordinate 31,920,050 of CM042318.1, read as the reverse complement.
TTGTTGTACCAATGCATGTGTTGAGTGAAATATTTCACAGAGAGTAATTGTGTGCAGAGATTTATGCAGAATGCAAATATGATAACATTTCATGTAAGTTCAATGTTAATTTTCTTGCAAACCTCACGCCTTTAGCTGAATCAGAGGAAGAGCAGGTGTGCGGTTGTGAAGAAGTTGGTAATTTCATGGCGCAGATTAACACTTTTGCATGCACTATATCCGTGTCACATTCTCATTAGGGGCTGAGCCCCCCTAAAGGTCTGATCCTAGAATCCCCCCTGCTGCTACTTCATACTTGTACTCCACTACACCTCAGAGGGAAATGTTGTAATGTTTACTGTCTTTTGGTCAATTGACTGGATGCTTTCACTGTTTCACTTCCTGCATGCTGTCTGAACGCCCAGTGGCTCGCGTGACAATAGACCTGCCGCTTAACTTTAGCGGAGCAGGGAACCACTGGCGGATAATCAAGCATCAACTTGAATGGCTGCAATTGCTCGCGGGGGTTGCAACGCTTTTGGAACGCAGCACAGATGCGCCTGGTGGAAAATATGGGTAAGGTGACAGCTTTTATAGTGTTGGTAGCATTGGGCCCAGGTGCTCCCAGTCAGCCCAAGTGAAACGAGAGCAAACACAGCACAATAAAACACGCCCGAGGGCTGTCACACACCACTTAAAAGACTATCTGCTTTCCGTTCCACATGGTAAATAAAGTGTGGTATTACTGCATGTTATATGGGTAGGAATGTTTAATGGGAGTTGGGTATGAGGGGGGACATGTTTGAGAGACGGACTCAGGTTGAATGCAGGTACTCAATAAAGAGGTACGCTAGATAACAATGACTCACGCTCGTTATTTATCAAATAACACGACATGGTGTCAGAAGTGCTGTTATTCTAAGCTGAAAACGGTCTGCCGGGAAGGAAAGTAGAAAAAGGAGAGATCGGTGAGCAAGTCCAACGAGTGAAAGTGAAGACGAACAGAGCGGGAACGGAGCTAGCACAATGGCTACCACACGAGTGGACAAAATGGATACGCAGATTTGAGAGATTCCGCCAAGCAAGCAATTTAGCAGCAAGCTCTGAAGATAATGAGGTGAACACTTTGATATACTGTATGGGAGACGAAGCTGACGATGTGTTGAGAGGCTTGAAACTAAGTGATGCAGATCTGCGCTTGTACTCCAAAGTGCGCGATGGCTTTCAGTCGTTCTTCGTGGTGAAAAAGAACGTTGTTTATGAACGTGCACAATTTAACATGCGCCAGCAAGAAGCAAATGAGCCTTAGCAGAGCACTGCAATTATGGGACGCTGCATGATGAGCTAATCAGAGACAGGATAGTGGTCAGGCTGCTAGTATGCAGATGGAAAAAGACCTTGACCTGAAAAAAGCCATTAACATGGCAAGAGAACCTGAGGAGATCAAAAAGCAACAAAACACTGAGGAGTGAATTCAGTGGTGTAAAGCAGACGGATGCCAGCTCTGTGGATGGAGTGTTTAAAGGCAGACAGAACAAGGAAAAGGCTAAATTCAAAACCAAAAGCAGTGGAGCAATGCCACACAGTGGTCAGAGCAAAACCCCAAAACGCTGTCAGTGCTACAAATGTAGAGGCACTGCTCACCCCAAGCAAGAGTGTCCTGCTAACAATGCTAAGTGCCATTCCTGTGGGAAAATGGGTCACTACCAGCGTGTGTGCCTTGCAGGTAAAGCTGTGCATAGTATTGAAGAGAGAGAAGGCTTCTTCCTTGGTTCTGTGTCATCTGATAATGATCCATGGATGGTTGATATAGGCATAATGAACAAGATTATCACGTTCAAACTTGACTCCGGTGCAGATGTCACCGTTATTTCACAGACTGATTTTAATGAATTTTTTTCTGACGCACAGCCTGTTCTCCAGAAAGCAGAGAAACCTCTGTATGATACTGGATGTGTCAGGGTTCGCCGAACTGCAGCTGAGGAGAGGAGCCAAGCAGACTATGGAGAAAGTGTATGTGGTCAAAAATCGTACGTCCTTGGTCCGGAAGCCAGCCATTGTAGCCCTTGGTTTACTCATCCATGTGGTCAACATAGAGATGGAGACCATAAAGGCATGCTACCCTAAACTTTACAGTGGTCTGGGTGTGATACAGCAACCGTATGACATCAAGCTTAAACCAGGGGTGGTGCCATTTTCTGTGAAAACCCCAGGAGAATTCCTCTACCATTGGTAGGGAAAGTCAAAGAAGAACTCCAGCGTATGGAAAGACTGGGCATTATTAGCTGTGTCGAGGAGCCAACTGATTGGTGTGCCGGCATTGTGGTCATGCCAAGAAGAACAGGGAGTCTGTACGATTGTGTGTGGACCTGACTGGCTTGAATGTCTACGTGTGCCGTGAAAAGTACATTCTGCCGTCGGTAGAACAGAGCTTGCTGGAGCAAAAACGTTCAGCAAACTGGATGCCACCATGGGGTTCTGGCAGATCCCGCTCACGGAAGAATCAGCCAAATACACCACATTCATTACACCCTTTGGAAGGTTCCATTTTAACCGCCTTCCTTTCGGAATCGCCTCAGCGCCTGAACACTTACTGAGGTTACTGAGGTGCTGGAAGGAGTGGTCTGCCACATCGATGACATACTGGTGTGGAGGCAGGACCAGGAAGAACATGATGCTCAACTCCATGCTGTGCTATGGAGGCTGGAGAAAGCAGGCATAACCCTGAATGTGGACAAATCTGTACTCTCCACAAGTAAGGTGGTCTTCTTGGGTCACATCATCACGTTTGAGGGCATTCGCCCTGACCCAAGGAAGACTGAGGCCATAATGGAGATGAAGGAGCCAGGGAACATTGGCGAGTTGAGGAGTTTTCTCGGCATGGTCAATCAGCTGGGAAAGTTCATTCCCCAGCTGGCAGAAAAAGACAAGCCACTCCGTGACCTCCTCTCTCTAAAAAAAAGCTGCTGGGTCTATGGCATGGATCAGGCTTCTCTTCCTGACCTCGCTATGTATGACCCAAACAGAGACACCAAAGTGTCAGCCGATGCATTGTCGTAGGGCTGGGTGGTTTTCTTCTCCAGTAGTGGGAAGGAGAATGGAAGCCTGTAGCCTATGTGTCATGGTCGCTTACTCCAACTGAGCAAAGATACGCATAAATGGAAAAGGAGGCCCTGGGCCTAATGTGGGCCTGTGAACGGTTCAGGGATTTCCTCATAGGAAAACAGTTTTGACTGGAAACCGATCACAAACCCCTTCTCAGCCTACTTGGAGCCCAAGCACTGGAGCCGTTACTCTTACTCTATGGTGCACGATACGTGCCTGGAAAGTCACTTTGGACGGCAGACACAGAAGAACGTTGCCTAATGGAAAGCACCAAACTCTATATAGACTATGTCATAGAAAGTCTACCTGCAAGTCTCACTTACATGGAAAATCTTAAGGAGCAACTAAAGGCCGACAGTGTCTGCTCACGTGTCATGATGCTGTGCAAGGAAGGATGGCCAGTACATGCAAAACAGGAACCTGTGCTAAAAAGCTACTGGCCAGAGCGAGCTACACTTACAGTGAAAGATGGCTTACTGCTGAGCCAACGGCTCGTTATACCTGCTGCAATGCGGAACGACTGCATGAAGGACACCAGGGAGTGAAGAAGTGCAGAAGCCGTACGTGTGTCAGCAAGTGAATGAAATGGTACTCAACTGCAGAGCATGCATACAAGAGTGGAGAAATCACAAAGAGCCTCATGCCATCAGAATGCCGGGAAAGATTATGGGTAACTGACACAAAGACACCAGGAACTGTGCTTCAGAAACACTCAACTCCAAGGTCCTACTTAGTGGCGCTACCTCAGGCAGTGGTGAGACGCAACCGCCATCACCTGATAACTTTATACACACCTATACATGACAGAGATTCTCCTACACAACAAGTGCCGGAATTCCCACACTCAGAACTAGATCTGGTAGAGCCATAATTCCACCTGGACGACTCAACCTGTGAACTATAAAACAAAACCAAGAGGGGAAAACAAAAGAGTTGACTTATGTTCTTGTTTGAGATTCAGTTTTGAACACTTAATACAGAGTAATTCAGAAATTCACAATATTTGTTGTAGAAATTACTCTATAGTGTCTAAGTTTTCACTGTTCGACCCTGAAAGATGCAGGCAGGGACAGACCTTTCAAAGCCGAGGCAGAATAATCCTCTGAGGTCTTGCAAGACAAAGGCAGTCTACCCTTTGTTCTCTAGAAAGGGGAGATGTGGTATTGGTGCATGTTATATGGGTAAGAATCTTTAATGGGAGTTGTGTATGAGGGGGGACATGTAGGGACATGCGGGAACTCAATAAAGAGGTACGCTAGATAACAGTGAATCACGCTAGTTATTTATTAAATAACACAACTTCCTACTCCCTGCTCCATGTTCAGGTAATGTCAGGTAAGGGAACTTCCCTCAACAAAATTCCACCATTTGGAACACCCTGCAACGCCACAGTAGATCCTAAATTGGATCTGTTAGAATGGTCAACCTAGTTATATTTAGGCATGGGGAGTGGGGATTGGTTATGGTTATGGTAAGAATACCAAGGTAAGCCCATTAGAGACACAATAAGGCACAATAAGGCGAGCCACAAGGCACGTCCTTTGACGATGACACGTCTAGAGGATCCTAGCTCTATCCAACGTCACCAATGTAGATATCACAGAAAAGGAAAAGCCCAGGGTGTGAGGCGCCGGGCAGGTGTGGGGATACTCACAAGCCCCCGGCTGCGCGCCGCTACGTTGGGGTTTACCCCAGTGGATGAGAGGGTCACCTCCCTACGCCTGCGGGTTGTGGGGGGGGAAAACTCTGACTGTTGTTTGTGCATATACACCAAACAAGAGTTCGGAGTATTCGGCCTTCTTGGAGACCTTGAATTGAGTCCTGTATGGGGCTGCAGTGGGGAACTCCATAGTTCTGCTGGAGGACTTCAGCGCGCATGTGGGCAATAATGGAGATACATGGAGAGGCGTGCTTGGGAGGAACGGTCTCCCTGATCTAAACCAGAGTGGTTGTCTGTTGTTGGACTTCTGTGCTAGTCATGGATTGTCTATAACAAACACCATGTTCGAACATAGGGATGCTCATAAGTGTACCTGGTACCAGAGCACCTAGGCCGAAGGTCACTGATCATTTTATAATCATTTCATCTGATCTGAGGCCGTATGTTTTGGAGACTCAGGTGAAGAGAGGGGCGGAGCTGTCAACCGATCACCATCTGGTGGTGAGTTGGGTCAAGGGGTAGGGGAAGACTCTGGACAGACCTGGTAAACCCAAACGGGTAGTGCGGGTAAATTGGGAATGTCTGGAAGAGGCCCCTGTCCTACAGACTTTCAACTTACACCTCCGGCGGAGCTTTTCGTGCATCCCTGTGGAGGCTGGGGGCATTGAACCTGAGTGGACAATGTTCAAAGTTTCCATTGCTGAAGCTGCGGCGGGGAGTCTTAGGGTCTTGGGTGCCTCAAGGGGCGGTAACCCTTGAACACCGTGGTGGACACCGGTGGTCAGGGAAGCCGTCCGGCTGAAGAAGGAGTCTTTCCGGGATATGTTATCCCAGAGGACTCCGGAGGCAGTTGCAAGGTACCGAAGGGCTGCAGCCTCTACCGTGAAAGAGGCAAAGCAGCAGGTGTGGGAGAAGTTCGGAGAAGACATGGAGAAGGACTTTAGGTCGGTACCAAGGTGCTTCTGGAAAACCATTCGCCACCTCAGGAGGGGGAAGCGGGGAACTACTATTAGAACCATAACTTACATGTCACACACATATAAAGAAGGCACTCAAATGTACAAAACAAAAAAAAAGACCAGTGTACTATATCATAACCAACAACAATGTACAGGTGCATGAACAGGAATGAATTACACATGTTTACATTAATACAGTACCGATACAATAATGAATGGCTACAACATGAACGCAGAAACTTCTGCTCGTTTTCAGAAAGTGGATCAGCTGCTGGGATTCCTCCGGCGTCCTTGTGTGATACAGGACGGTAGTGATATACACCGATATCAAACGAAATTCGCTGCTAATGGAGTTTAGTTAACACTGTACACACATGGAGTCCATTCAAGGCAGAGAAATGCGGGACTGTTAACTGTGCTAACGTTAACGTTAACTTTAGCATTAGCGTTAGCATAGCAAGCTAGCGATTTTTAAAAACGTTTCAATTACAAATATGGTTGCAAATATATATGTACAGGACTGTGTAGAGCACAAAACAAGACCGTTGTCGTTTTTAAATCAATTCTTTAAGCCCAAAATACTTACATTTATGGGTCTCTCTGGTCGACCTGGCAGCCATGTTCCTTGTTGCGTAATGAATCAAGATAGCCCTTGCTGGCCAAGTGAGCTCGCATTCTTACTTGGTCGGAAGGGACATCTGGCCCTTCCCCTATCCCTCGATCAAGACGAGTATTGGGACAGCACTAGCTCTCACGTGAACGCGCACAGCAAGGGTTAAGGGGAAGGGATAAGGGGAGGTTTGGGATTCAGCCTAAAGCTGCTCCTTTTACTGTATAGTTAATTAAAGGGGACTGTCCATGACATTATAAACTAATAAACTAAACTACTGGACCCAATTCAGTACATAGATCCAAGTCGGCATATTAACCAGTCATCGTCATGGTCCCTAGTCTCTTTTTTCTTCTGATTCTTCCATTAGCGTAGTACTCCTTCCTGCAGGGCCAGTATTTATATGTTTAAAACAATTTGTGATTGTTAACACCTTGTCAATAGAGCATCAGCTAGTGGTAACCCCTCCCCCCGAGATACAATTTGAAGATGAAATAAAGTCTAACAAACTTTTCTTCATGCAGGTATTGTCACAAACAGTATTAAAGTTCGGACTGATAACGAGGACATTAAGGGTAACGATTGCGCAAGAGCTTAACGGCTGTATTTCCAGACTTTGAAATTTGATTATATATTCACAGTATTAAAGAGAGATATTTAGTTATTTACACTGTGTTCTGCAGTTATCTAATGGTAGGGTAGTTTATGCTATCCTGTATTCCATGCAGTCGGGCCATCTCCTCCTCCTGCGCTCTGTAGCGGACAATGTGACGGTGCACATTACACATTTTTATTTAAGATTTGAGTTGGAGGTGTTTATGGAACAATTATCATTCAGTACAAGCGCAAATAACACTGCTGGATTTAATCTTCATGGTAAGGTGGATGATATGGAGTGAAAAAAGTGTGTGTGATCGTTATTCCCATTTACTTTCTGCAGTCTGACTTCAGTTCACCACCTCACCATCTGCGTCGCCAATTCCTATTTTGTCTCCAAAATGTGCATATGCATGGGTCAGAATTTGCGTGGAGGACCGCACATTCTCCTGTCAAACCACCATGCACGCAAGTGTAAACGCGAGCAGCACAGAGCTGTGTGCCTGCCTGCTTTCAGCGCGATTCAGTATTAGGCCAGTGTCAAGTTGCTTTATAAAAGTGTTTTTTTTGGTCTTGTAATTTACAGGAAGCTGTACGCCGTCTTCACAACTCGGAGATAAATTGTAGGCACTACGAACCGGAGCAAGGGTAAGATTTAAAGAATATGCTTTCATTCTGCTGTATAAGAAAATAGATACGTTAATAGATCTATACCGATCTTAACCGTACATTTTGTTTTCACAGACTAATCTCACCTCATAACGAGGCCGTGACCACCTATTTCCTTGGAGCAAGTCCAGAATTACATGATGCTGACAATGACGCCATTGTGCGTAAGTATTACTTTTTTTATCCTTCTTTGTTTAATTTTACTGTGACTTACGTTTGTTTTTTATTCGCATCACTCTCATTTAATTGGTTTCCAGCTGCCTGTAAGACGAGACAGTATGCAAGCTGTGAAGAGTTCAGCTTGGAGTCGATCGAGAAGAAAAGAGGGTAAGATTAGATTAGATCCGTTTTTGGTCAATGTGAATATTTTTCAGGTGCATTCATAGATTTGTTGTGTCCATCGCGCAGTACTGATTGATTTTACAGCTGCTGGAAGCGAGACAGAGTGTGCTGGCTGCGGGTGAGGTGGACATTTGGAAGTGCACCACCATAGACCTGATGATCCGAAATACAGGGCAACGCACCACAGACATCTGCAAAATAGACCGAATGCAGACAGAATGCCACCAGTTACCAACAGCTCCGAGGCGGCCGCGGCAGGCAGACAGTTGACGGTGCTCTAGGATTTGGCTTCTCGTGAGCGTGGGAGATTTGTTGTGTGTGCTGTGTGTCTCCTATTCTTTGTACATAGTTTTTTTTCTGATTACGTTTATGTTTTGTGTTAATAAAGCTCTATCTTTGAATAAACAGCACGTTCCTGGCAAATCATTTTCCTTAGGATAACAATGACATGAATATACAACATAGCATATCATATGAATACAATAAATAAATAATATATATATCTATATATCTATATCTATATATTATTATTATTATTATTATTATTATAATAATGACCCAGGGTGACCAATAGCCTAATTCATGACAGACCTGCCAACCAATCACGAGTGATTTTTATTGTTTAAAAGTAGTGGTTTCTCCACATACGTCATGGTTCGTTTCCGTCAATATGTGGCACAGACGAATGCGACGTTCACAGGCTGTAAATTGTCGTTAACTGACGAAAATTTGGGGGATTTCCAGGCGTTTACGGGGACAAAAATCCCACTTTTCATGCAGTGTGTTATTCAGCAGGGTTCTGAAGTTTTATCAAAAGTTTGGAGTGAGATTACATGCGTTAGGGGATGGGGCCATCCCAATATTTGCTGCAGTGGCCCCTCTAACCACTGTTCATAATTAAATCAGCACAAATAGAAATTATAACAATTGGTAAAACTGATAAATGACATCATTACCACCTGTCTTTTGGTTTTCATATGTACCATGTACCTTGGTCTCTTGTTCTGTTATGCCACCAACAGAAGCATAAAAGTTTGCAATCCCACTTGCTGACTTAAGTGCCTGTTCTTTGGCCTGACGCCCTTTGCTTTTAACATGCCTGTTCAAGTCACCTTGATGAGCACATGAATTATCGTGTCTGCAAACAGAGTACCAGTAATAGGAGCTGGTAGTGCCTTGGTGATAAATGACCATTTGGTACTGTATGCGCTCTTCCACCGTCTCCTGTATGCTCTCTTCCACTGTCTCCTGTGTGCTCTCTTCCAATGTCTCCTGTATGTTCTCTCCTACTATATCCTGTATGCTCTCTTTTACTGTCTCCTGTGTGTGCTCTTCTAATATCTCCTGTGTGATCTCTTCCACTGTCTCCTGTAAGCTCTCTTCCACTGTCTCCTGTGTGCTCTCTTCTAATATCTCCTGTATGCTCTCTTCCACTGTCCCTCCTACTACTACGCCCCTTGACCTACTTCTGCAAAGCCACACCCCTTGACCTACTTCCAGACAGAGACGTACAGACAGAGACACAAAGGGTAGTTCAAGTACAATGGTAGCGGGACAACGTTAGCGGACAACGTTAGCGGACAATGTTAGCAGACAATGTAACGGGACAACTTGGTGGCGTTGCCTTCTCAGCATGAAAAAATACAAGGTGTGGCGTGTGAGCGTGTGACCTGCTTGAAATGCATGTGTCTCATGGTCAATGCATGATGCTTGAGAACCCTGTTATTCAGTTCTTCCCTACACAGTTCACAGATCCATTTGAACTGATCATGTTTCCCTACTCCCGGCTCCCTACGGTTTGGTATCTTACTTAACATGGCTGAATACTCACGCAGTGCAGTTCACTTTGCAGGGAACTACTAGGTGATCGGAACGCCCCCTAAATATATAGACATATACTGTACAAAGAAAAGAAGATTGGTCCTAAAATGTAACCCTGCGGCACTCCACACATTATCGGGGGCAAAAGAGGAGACACTGTCACCAATTTAAACAAAAAACCTACTATCTGACAAATATGCTGAGAATCACTGCAAGGCTGTATTAGATATACCAACCCACTGATGGAGTCGGTTTATCAAAATAACATGATGGACATCACGCATTATAAGCAGCAAAAATATGTAAAAGTGCCAGTTTTAGCCAAAAGGCTAATTTTCATCTGCAGTCCCTCTGTAAATTGATGTTATGTATTAAAAGAAACAAACCAGTACATAAAACACATGAAACAAATCAGCAGATAATGCTATGGATACATCACACACACACACACACACACACACACACACACACACACACACACACACACACACACACACACACACACACACACTTCAGATACAATCTGACAGTTGAATGGAAAGCATGTATGAAACAAACAAAGGAAATCTACCATCATTTGCATTTCTCTGAATATGACGCTTTGTCATGGCCCTCGGCGACTCATTACCGACGCACAAGGCACTCACATTCATGCGCAGCCGGACAAGCTATCAAAACAAAGAACAGAGAAGCTTAGACTCTCAGGACGCCATTAGTCCACTTTATATTTACATAGAATATATTTGTTTACTGTTATATGTAAACAAATAACACATAATAATGCTTGCTCTTGGGGGATTTACTAGAATTGTTGGGTATGTATGTTATGTCAATTCAACTCAATTTTATTTATAGTATCATGTTATGGTTTGGTATTTTGGTCTTGTATTTTGTCTATTTATGTTGCCTGTTTTATTTCATTTTGTTGCCTAGTTTAGTTATTTCTGTATGTTTCCTATGTTTGCATATTTATTCTGGATGTTTTTCTGTTCCCTGTTGTGTTGATCTGTCCTGTGTACTGTGGTCTGTGTATTTAGTTGTTTCCTTGTTTATGTTCTGCTTCCTGTTTTATTTTGATAGTCTGTGTTCTATCTTGTCTTGTCTAGTTTTACCTTCTGTTTTCCCGCCTTGTCTGATTGTCCTGCCCCGCCCTAATGTGTTTCACCTGTTGTACCACCTGTCCCTCATTTGTTCATTACCTCTTGTATTTAACCCCCGTGTTCCTTATGTCTCATGTCAGATCATTTTGTATCCTCTTTTGCATCATGTGTGCCGTCAGCCTGTGTGGTTTTTTTGTATCCCTCTGCGTCCTGTTCCTCGGTTTTTCCAGCCTCTGTTCTGCTGATTTTTGTTATATTAAATTCGTCAAGTTCACCCCATCTCCTGCCTGCCATCTCTCTCTCTCTCTGCATTTGGGTCCACCATCTCACACCCTCATCACAGAATGATCTGACCAGAATGGCCCCAGAGGAGGTGAGTTTCGAGCCCCTTCTCCACCCCCTGGAGCCCGAGGTTGAGCATGTGAGATCTTTGTTTTGCTCCCTGCACCAACTGGATCCCACCTTTACCTGGCACCTTATGATGGTCCGATGGGAGGATGTGGACCGGGACTTCGGCTTCCCATGTTCTGGGTCTGTCGACCCCCCCCCCCCTTTTTTTTTTTTTTTCCTTCCCTGAGCTGACGTGCAACCCTTCTGTTCCCGGACTGACGTGCAACCCTTCTGTTCCCGGGCTGGCGTGCTGCTCTCCTGACCCCGGGCTGGCGTGCTGCTCTCCTGACCCCGGGCTGGCGTGCTGCTCTCCTGACCCCGGGCTGGCGTGCTGCTCTCCTGACCCCGGGCTGGCGTGCTGCTCTCCTGACCCCGGGCTGGCGTGCTGCTCTCCTGACCCCGGGCTGGCGTGCTGCTCTACTGACCCCGGGCTGGCGTGCTGCTCTCCTGACCCAAGCTAGCAGCCTCCCTATTCCCCGGCTGGCTAGCAGCCCCCCTGAATCCAGGCTAGCTAGCAGCCTCTCTAAGCCCCTACTATCTAACCGCCTTCCTGAGCCCCGGCTAGCTAGTAGACGCCATGAATCTAGGCAAGCTAACTGCCTCTCTGTGTCACAGCTAGCTAGCAGCCTTCCAGATTCCCCGCTAGCTAGAAGCCCCCCTGAATCCAGGCTAGCTAGCAGCTTTCCTGAGCCCCGGCTGACTAGCAGCCTCCCAGATTCTCTGCTAGCTAGCAATTCCCCCAAATCCAGGCTAGCTAGCAACTTTCCTGAGCCCCGGCTGACTAGTAGCCTCCCAGATTCCCCGCTAGCTAGCAATTCCCCTGAGCCCCAGCTAGTTAGCAGTCCCCCTGAATCCAGGCTAGCTAGCAGCCTCTCTAAGCCCCAGCTAGCTAGCAGCTTTCCTGAGCCCCGTCTAGCTAGCAGCCCACCTGAATCCAGGCTAGCTAGCAGTTTCTCTAGTCCCCGGCTAGCTAGCAGTTTCTCTAGTCCCCGGCTAGCTAGCAGCTTTCCTGAGCCCCGTCTAGCTAGCAGCCCCCCTGAATCCAGGCTAGCTAGCAGTTTCTCTATTCCCCGGCTAGCTAGCAGCTTTCCTGAGCCCCGGCTGACTAGCAGCCTTCCCCTGGATCCAAGTTAGCTAGCAGCCGCCCTAGCGCCCCCGGTCAGTTCCCTAGCGCCCCCGGTCAGTTCCCTAGCGCCCCCGGTCAGTTCCCTAGCGCCCCCGGTCAGTTCCCTAGTGCCCCCGAGCAGCTCCCTGGTGACCCTGAGTTTTCTAGCGCCCCTGAGTTTTCTAGCGTTCCAGGGTGCTCTAATGCCTCTGAGTTTTCTATCATTCCTGATTTTTCTAGCATTCCTGAGTTTTCTAGCACTGCTGCATTTTCTAGCACCCCAGAATTTCCTAGCGTTCCAGAGTTGTTTAGCGTTCCCGAGTTTCCTAGCATTTCCGCGTCTCCTAGCGTTCCCAGGTTGCCCTGCGTCCCAGATTCCCGGCTAGCTAGCAGTTTCCCAGACCCCTGGCCGGCTAGCGGCTCTCCAGACCCCTGGCCGGCTAGCGGCTCTACTGACCCCCGGCCGGCTAGCGGCTCTCCTGATCCCCGGCTGACGTCTAGCCCCCCAGAGTCTGCGCCGACGGAGCTTCCAGAGTCTGCGCCGACGGATCTCCCAGAGACTATGCTGATCTGCACCCCTGAGACTTTGCTGGTCTCCGGCACCCCTGAGACTTTGCCGGTCTCCGGCACCCCTGAGACTTTGCCGGTCTCAGACACCCTTGAGATCACCCTTGATACCCCCCCCCCCCCCCCAGAGACTTTGCCTGTGTCGGTCAAACCGACTCCTGTTTCGCCGGCACTGCCTCCCCAAGGGGCTTTGCCTTGGCCGACCGGCTCATCCCTCGGAGGGGCTCGTCCCTCGGAGGGGCGCTGCCTTCGACGTCCAGTTTGGCCGCCCGAAGGGACTTGCCGGGGCCGACCGGCTAGGCCCCCGGAGGAGAGCAGCCCTCAACGTCCAGTACGGCCCCCTGAGGGATTCTGCCTTCGTTGCCAGTGGCCAGAAGGTTTCTGCCTTCGTCGCCGGCCACAAGAGGGCTCCTGCCCTCGTTACCGGTGGCCAGAAGGTTTCTGCCTTCATCGCCGGCCGCCAGAAGGCTCCTGCCTTCATTGCTCTCCCCTGTTGCCGAGGTCTCTCTGTCCCCTGAGTGACCCCTATAGGTTTCCCTGTTCCCCGAGGTGTGTGTGTGTGTGTGTGTGTGTGTGTGTGTGTGTGTGTGTGTGTGTGTGTGTGTGTGTGTGTGTGTGTGTGTGTGTGTGTGTGTGTGTGTGTGTGTGTGTGTGTGTGTGTGTGTGTGTGTGTGTGTGTGTGTGTGTGTGTGTGTGTGTGTGTGTGTGTGTGTGTGTGTGTGTGTGTGTGTGTGTGTGTGTGTGTGTGTGTGTGTAAATAAATATTTGTTTTAACTCTTTTTGCTGTAAATATTTCACAATACAATATGTTGTAAAAAAAGAAATACAGTTTTTTAAATTTGCAGCTTTGCTGATGCCTAAAGTGTTTTAAATAAGACCAGGCTGGCTTTTAATCCAGAAATCATTGCATTAGATTCTCTTCAACTGTTAAATAAAACCAGAGTCCGAGATGCAAATTCATGAAATTTTATTATTAAAACGCTATATAGTGTTACAATACTGTAAGATTTCAGAACCTGGTAACTTTTAACAGCTCATTAAACATTAAATGTTTTGGGTAGTTTTATTTCTAACATTATCCTATCAACACAGACATTTACATTGATAGTCTGGTGTTATAATTTATTTGCCTCGGGTGTACTGTGGTGTGGGTAAGACTGTTTTTAGTGGCAGGCTAGCATATACCGTTGACTTGCGCTAGCCTAGCACCAGCGAACTCTGCAATTAGGACTGGATGAAACTTGTGGAAAACTGTCTCCACTGATAAATATCACATTGGCTAACTTGGACATGAGGTCTTGTTGTGGAAGTTTCCTTTGCAGCAGGGAGACACGTACGATTTCAAAGTTTAGTAAACTGAAACAAATAAGTCAGAACTGAGACTAAAACCAAGTTGGGTTTTTTGTATTTTATTAAAGATATATTTGCAAATAGGAGGAATACAGTTTCACAAGAAGCACGTAGCTCAGTGTGTAAAAGATTCGTCAAATGAGCACAGGAAAAAGGTGAGCTTAAATGCCCATTGGGAAAAGGGGAGTGACATTTGACAAACAATTAAAACATCAACCTTCCAGACTCTTCTTCCTGAGAGACAGATAAGATATAGGTCTGGTACTGATCTTCAAAAAGAAACACAGGCATGTGTGATAAATTCACTTAATCTAATTCTCTGTTCCTTCCTGCCCCTGCTGAGGTCACGCTCCCTGTACATCTAAAAGATGTAAAGGGGGAGACGTGATACGGGGGAAGGAGGATACTAGAGTTTGTGGCCTTGTGGCTTATCAGTTCACACAAAGCACAGACACCTTCTTCGGAGACTCTCAGTCTCTGAAGTCTAAACACCTCCCAATCCACATGCAGGAATGCAAATGAACTGTCGTCTAGATTGGTGTATGAGAATGCAGTGTGCTGAATGAAGAACACAAGGCACAAATAAACAATACAGGCTTAAATGTCATTTTGCCATTACAATCCACCCTTTTGATTACAAACTAATCATCATACATAGATTACATTTAAGTGTATAAGACAAATATTGCTTAAACTGTTTTTTTGTGAGGGGACAAAATAAAAATAAAAAAAAACAAGCACTTCTATGAGCCAAAACAATCAAAACAAAAGAAAACACAAACGTATCACTTTGAGCTGGAAATGGTGTCCAGCTCGTAATCATCCCCAGCATATGTGGGAATGTGAAAACATGAAGGTTCAGTGTGGTGCAAAGCTTGATACTGAATCACATGTGTCATGAACAGAGAGGAGAACATTTTCTTGACCAGTGGTACCACACAGCAAACGCAAAACAGAAATGCACAAAAGGACATAAGCAGGGGTACAATGAACCTTGCAATCCAGGCGCTCCACCCTCCTCCCACTAACCATGACCACCAGTCCCAGCCGATAATCTCACCGGGCACATCTTGTGATTTTAAGTCAGTTAGGAGTAGGTTTAGCTGTTGGATTGTGTCAGTAATGTTCCCCTCTACATCTGGAATATAAGTACAACAATGATCTCCGATTATGTGACAGAGGCCCCCTTGTGCGGCTAGCAAAAGATCAAGGCCCATCTGATGTTGTAACAGCATATTGCGCATAGCTCTCATAGCAGGAGGAAAATCATTAAATCCTGAAATCACAATGGCAGTTAAATTCTCAAGACTTTCGTGTATTGCGTCAATGTTGTGTGCGTTTGTAACCACCCCGTACCATGGCAGGAGTCCCGAAACAAATTTGCCCCCACCCCCAGTCAATTTTCGCTTTACCCTTATAAACCCTCCAGAGGGAGGTATGTATTGGGGATAATGGTGTGTCGTGTGCACAAGGGAGGACATAACCTTAATAGAAGGAGTCAAGTATATAACTGCACATCTTCCTGACCATAGGGGAGGTAGAATTTGATACCAGTAATCGCCACAAAGCCAAACATAGTCCACCAATGAGCCTGCACCAGAATCATCTGGCCAGCGCATCAAGTGAGTTTTGGAGGGATCTAGAAGGGACGCATTAAGGTAGCCAGGTCTGGTGTGTAAACACACACTAATCCCGTAGTCACCTTTCCCGCACGTGCCCTTTAGAGTCTGTTGACAACCAGTGGTTGAACCTAGATAATGGGAACCTGGACGGCGAGCCCGTTCAATGCAGAGAGCATGTGTCAAATTCATCATTAGGCTATGATGAAATTGTCCAATGCTATCGGCGACCCTCCCACTCTTAGTTTTTACCATTGTCCCATTCGTAGCGCGTACCAAACGATTAGCAAATCCCTCACATGCAGACGGTTGAGAGGAGGCAGAATATAACTGGTTACCAATCATTTCTACATCTTTAAGTGCGGTTAAAACACAGATAGTGTCGGTCAAGTTTAACGACTGTGGTTTTACAGGAGTAGCTTGTTTCTGGGATAGGGCAAACAGTGAACAAACAAAACAAGACTCGTTGTAACCTGCATCTCGGGTAAATTTTCTGATAGTCCCCAGCCAAATGTTAGTGGAAAATGCGCCGTCATCTTCATTAGGGGATGATATCCATTTACTGGATATCGCATCTAATGTTTCAGTTAGGTGTGGTGGATTAACATCGTCAGGTATGTGAGGTGGAAGTACCTCGAGGTAGAAAGACCCACAGGGATCTTTCCCAGTAACCCATGCGCACACAATAAAATAACCTTGATCAGTGGGTTGGGCGTTTCTCAGTGTCAGTAACATCGTAGGTGAGGAGAAATTAATTCTCTGCATTGTTAATCTATGGGTTAAATCTGTGTCATCTCCAGGAACCGTGTGACCCCAATTAGGCCTACTTGTGTGCCAAACAGCAGACGCCCATGACTGACATACAGGGCCCCATCCAGAATCAGCTACCATAGATACATAGCATATGTAAATTTCTATCGATCCCCACTGTGACTCCCCACCCCCGCAGAGAAAATAATCGCATGGTTGGAGCTTGAAGGTGGACGTGGTGTTTACTACTACAGTGATGTTAGGTCT
Source organism: Zingel zingel (assembly GCA_023566125.1). Classification (NCBI taxonomy): domain Eukaryota; kingdom Metazoa; phylum Chordata; class Actinopteri; order Perciformes; family Percidae; genus Zingel; species Zingel zingel. The sequence continues at coordinate 31,903,160 of CM042318.1, read as the reverse complement.
GTTAAAATTGTTGTACTGTGATCGCCACTGTTGTCTGGATCTTGAATCCAGTGAACGTTGCTCCCGACGCCTTCCCCCCCTCCCTGCTACGTAAGTGTCTTTAATGTATGAAGGTGCGTCAGTAGTATCAGGAGAAGGTGTGTTGGAACAGACGGTTTTTTTAGTCGGTGGGTCATCACACAGTGTTAACAACGCAACTCCAAGACCAATCCCTATTGTAAGGAAAACCATAAATGCACAGAATAAAACATCATCACGAGTTGGAGACAGGAACCTTGTCAGTCTCCTTCTGCCTGTCTGCTCCATTTGAGTGTCAAAGCAGACTGCTGCAGTGTGGAATGTGTGTATGTGCTGCGAGTGTCAGAGGGATGTCTGTGACACACTCTGAGTGTCAGCTCTGGGTGATGAGTCTCGGAATGACAGTGTACGTCACTGCTGTCTTTTGCAAAAAGGAAGTTGTTAGCAGTACGGTACCAGTTTGGTTGATCAGGTTTCTTTTCTCTTTTATGTTCTCATCAAAGAAAACTCTTATTGTTCTGCTGCTATAGGGTGGCACAGAAAACGCCGTTCTGTCAGGCCTGCCCTATTTCTCCCTCGTAGGTGACTAAGCAGCGGTCTGCTCGTCACTTGTTGCAGGTTCTGGAAAAATACCTGCTCCTTGTCCTGGATCTGGAACCTTTCTGCAATGGGCCACGTGAATCCACGTAGCTCTCTCGGACACCTTTATCGCTGTGTGCGTGGTCAGGAGGATCTGGTACGGTCCTTGCCAGCGTTTCGACTGCCAGTTCTTCCTCCTGAAGTCCTTCACCACCACAAAGTCTCCGGGTTGGAGTTTGTGCAGGGGACCCTCAGCCAGTTGAGGTAGCGCTGCAGAAACCTGAACTCTGATGGTAGAAAGGGCAGAAGAGAGTTGCGTGCAGTAACTTAACATGTCATGCTCACATAGAGCCGTTGTGGGCAGGGGAGCCTTTGGTGGTTCTGTCCCTACCTGTGGTGGGCGGCCAAATAGAATCTCATAAGGGCTAAGATTTGACCGAGCCCTCTTTCGCATCCTCATGTACATAAGCACAATTGGAAGTGCTTTTGTCCATGGGAGATTCGTCTCTGCACAGCATTTAGCTAACTTCGTTTTTATTGTACTATTCTCTCGCTCGATTGCGCCCCCTGATTGTGGTCTGTACGCGCAGTGCCGTCTCAAATCAATGCCAATATACAGACTTATCTGTGTAATGGCAGTGTTTACAAAATGAGCACCATTGTCGCTCGACAGGCGGTTTGGTAACCCCCATCTGGGAATGATTTCTGTCATTAGGGCTTTTGCCACCACTGAAGCTGTTTGTTTTGAGGCAGGAAACACTTCAATCCATTTGGAAAACATGTCCACCATGGTCAAGGCATATTTCTTACCTTCAGATGGCGATAGCTCTATGAAGTCCATCATCACATGCTCAAATGGTCTCTCAGGTGGTGCGTGTCCTGCCTGTTGTGTAACTGTTATTGGTCTGCCTATGTTGTTTTGTGTGCATATGATACAAGCTTTACAAAATTTTTCTGCAAATGTTGTGAAACCTTTTGTGTACCATGTTTGTGTTATCAATGCCATCATACTCCCTTTTGACACGTGGTCTAACCCATGTGTCAACTTAGCAAAATGGGAGAAGAAGTGTTGAGGAAGACAGGGCTTGGAGTCTGGGCCTAGCCAGGCCCCAGAGTTAAAGGTGCACCCTGCAGCTTTCCACTGCTGTCTTTCCTGTGGTGTAGCGTGTGTTTGCATAGCAACTACAGAGTCTGGGAGTGAGAACTGTTCAAGGCCTTGCGTATCTGATACCAAGGTGTCAACATGAGATAAGGGCTGGCGTGCAGCTGTTTTAGCGGCTGCATCTGCCCTATCATTACCCCTAGAGACAGTGTCTGCAGCTCCAGTGTGTGCAGAGCATTTGCATATAGCTACTTGTGATGGAAGCAGGATAGCAGTCAGAAGGTCATTGATCAAGTGATGATGCAAAATAGGCTTACCATCCGATTTCAGGAAATTTCTGTGTTTCCATAGTGCACCAAAATCATGTACAACCCCAAAAGCGTATCTCGAATCCGTATAGATGGTTACGGATGAGCCCTCAGCCAACTTACATGCTTCAGTGAGGGCAACGAGCTCAGCAGCCTGTGCAGAGAGATGTTTTGGGAGAGATTTAGCAATTAGTGTGGCTGTATCCGAAACCACAGCAAATCCTACTTGTCCCTGGCCTGTTTCCGGGCAGCGAGATGCTGACCCGTCCACGTACAGAATAGCATCTGGATTCTGTAATGGAATGTCAAAAAGGTCAGGACGAGGAGTACATGTGTGCTGCAATTCAGCCAAACAGTCATGTGGCTCACCTTCCCCTGGTGTAGGCATGAGAGAAGCAGGGTTAAGGATAGTACAACGCTTAACAGTTACATTTGGCATGTCCAGGAGACAAGTGTGATATCTTAGATAACGTGCCGCAGACAAATGGGAAGATTTTTGCTCGAGCAGAATCAGAGAGACGGCATGTGGGACTAGCAGTGTGAGAGGGGCGTAGCCCACAATGTCCCTAGACGCAGCCAAAGCTTTTTCAGCAGCTGCTACAGCTCTGAGACAAAGCGGAAGACCCGCAGCAACAGGGTCTAATTTCGCGGAGAAATAGGCTACCGGTCGGAGTCTGTCTCCATGCGGCTGCAAAAGGACAGACGTCATGCATCCTAAGCGTTCATCCACTGTCTGAGTGAAAGAAAGGTTAGGGTTGGGCAAACCTAAGGTTGGAGGACTCTGAAAGGCCATTTTGAGATTTACAAAAGCCTGATCAGCCTCCACATTCCATGTCATGCGGTCATGCGCAGTCAGATTTTTACCGTGAATCAGATCGGCTAGTGGCTGTACTAGCTGAGCGTAGTTTGGGATGAAAACACGACAATAAGAACACATGCCCAAAAATGACATCATTTGTTTCTTAGTCACAGGTTTAGGGAGGGAAACTATTGCCTCAATGCGAGATGGAGACAAGGTTTTCCCTGCTTTTGAGATATCATGACCCAAAAAATGAACATCTTCTTTCACAAATTGTAATTTCGACAGGCTAGCTTTGTGGCCTTCTGCTGCAAGATGTTTTAACAATGCAGTAGTGTCATGTTCGCACTGTTCCTTTGTGGGACTCCCCACCAGACAGTCATCTACGTATTGTAAAAGACCGGACCCCGGTGAAAGGGTCAAACTTTCCAGGCTCTCTCTCAGAGCCTCATTGTAGATTGTGGGAGATTCAGTGTACCCCTGACAAAGGCGTGTGAATGTGTAGGGCTTACCATCAAAGAGAAATGCAAACCAGAATTGACTCTCTTTGTCCACTGGAACGCTGAAAAAAGCGTTAGACAAATCTACAACAGAGAAAAACTTAGCATCCCCAGGTATCCCCTGTAGAATTGTGTACGGATTGGGAACGTTCGGCACACGCGCATGGACCGCTGCATTTACTGCTTTTAGGTCCCGAACAAATCGCCACTCAACAGGACGACCCCTGTCTCTGATTTTCTTTACAGGAAAAATGGGTGTGCGCACGGGAGAATCTGGACACGGAATAATAACCCCAGCGGCCAATAAGGAGTTAAAAACAGGTCTGATTCCGTCGATTGCTTCCTGTTTTAGTGGGTACTGATGTTTTTGGGGCCTGAAGTCCGAACGCGGTGTGATGACTACAGGCTGGCAATTTTTAATCAGACCCACATCATATTTGTGCGCTGCCCAGAGTTGGCTCGGTACCTGAGAAAGCAGAGGAGAAATATCAGTTGGCAGAATATCTCTAGTGCTTTGTAGGTACGTGTGTGTTGCAGACACAGTGTTACTCAACTGGTACACACTGCGTGTGTAAGACACCCGAAGTGATAAGAGTCTCCTGCAGCACCCCGTCGAGGGAGAGAAGGAGACTCCGGTATCCTCTGCGTCAGTCCAGTCAGTCAGTTTGTCACAGTCCAGTACAAAAAGTCCCAAGTCTCTCCATTGATCTGTTGGAGATTTACACAAAGAAATATGAGCATGTGAGTGAGGGACACGGAAAAACTTTCTCTGTTCATCCGTCAAGTTCACTGATATTGCACATTTGTTATCATGCCAATACAGATAAGTACACTCAAGCTCATCATTTAGGTCAACAAAAAAATTTTCAGTGTATTCCTCATCTAGGTCTGGTGCAGCAAAAGAAGTACAGTGTAGATCTGATGCCTGCATTACCTCAGCTGTGGTGGACACGAAGCATCGTGCTTCTGTCAGTAATTCTTCAGCCTGACAGAGGGAAACCCACCATTGAAAAATGTACAAAGATGTGTGAATCGGTTCTGACACAAAAATGTCAGACGTGTTGTCTTTACTAAGAAGTATGACTTTGAGACCGGTTGAGGTTGGAACTACACCTATTCCAAACTCACACATGAGGTCTCTTCCTAAGAGATTTACAGGGCACACAGGAGAAAGCAGGAATGAGCATTTTGCCTTTCTCTCTGGTGTGGGGTCAGTAGGGTCAGTGTGCACACAACTCATGGGTGTAGTGAATTTTTCTGGGATCACTGTGCCGCTAGCACCTTTAGAAAAAACTTGTCTACCCGAAAGTTTTTGACCTGGGAACAAATTACGCATCAAAATTGAATTAGTAGCCCCGCTGTCCACTAGAAATTCAACTGGTTTCCCCTGTACATTCAACACTGTAGTGGGCATTTTCTTATAAGTATTGGATGAATACATAGAATAAGTCGGAGTGCTTTCTCTAATTTGTTCTTGTTCAAGATGTTGTATAGCATCTAATACAACCTGTCTGTTGTGTGGGGAAAGTAGATGTGGCGTGCGAGGAAGCGTTTCTTCATTGCAAGCATGTGTGTGTGTGTCTGTATTACCTTCCTCAAGCGTTGTGAACACGGATCTCATCCCTTCTGCACCACCACCACTCCCTTCCCCCTCAGCCAGTCAATCTGCGTGCTGGCTGTTGTAGCCCTGGGTCTGCTGTTGTCCGTTCTGGCCGTTCCATGTGGGGTTAGGACAGTTTTTTTTTTTTTTTTTTTTTTTTTTTTCCAGTGTCCTTTCTGGTGACAGTTGAAACATGTCTCTCGATCCCCAGATGGAATGCGGCCACGGCCACGTCCTTTGCCTTTTCCTCTGTCTCTCTCCCTCAGAGTCTTTGCATGGAGGCAGGTGCTCGGTGGATCTTTTGAGGTCCAATTCTGTCCACGGTCGGTATATGAGACCCACTCCGGTTGCTGTCGGCACCTGGAGCATTGGACAGTTGAGCACCACTTTTCCTTCCTCCGTCCTCTCTGGTGGTGGAGGAGCTGTCGCTGGTACCACAGAGGCCGCACTTGTGGATGGCTGTTCCGCACTGCTGTGGCCCGCCTGTTGCATGGCTCTGGTCTGTGTTTGGAAAGCCACTGCTGTGGGCCTAGGTCGTGCTGAAGCTTCTGCTGGTGGGGCTGGAGCTTCTTCTGGCGATGGGGGGTTTGGGGGTGGCGGCAGCACATCCAGGAACAGATCAGCGTCACTTAAGCTCGGATAGAGAGAAGGGGAAAAATCAGTATCAGGCTTTTTTTGCCTGTACTTCATCAGTGCTATTCATTTTCAACAATGACATATTTTTCTGCATGCGTTTACTTTCCCTGGTTTCTGCTTCTTTCATCCATAAGTTAAAACACTCCTTATTCTTTTCAGCTTGTTCTAAATCACTCGTCTTAATTTTGTTTTTCTTTCTCAGTTTTTTCTCTTTTTCCTCTAATTCCTGTCTCAACAGTTTGAGTTTGTAAGTGCTAAAAGACCCATTTTCAGGAAAGCCGTAAGTGTTGGACCAATACGGCAGACACTTCAGGCTTTTCGAGCCGTATTTTCGCACCATGGCATCCACCACGGTTCCCATAGGGATGTGTGACCCGGATCGCCCCGATCCGTTACCCATTTTACTGGGAAGAAGTACTTCTATCCTACTTACAATCGTCACTGTAAGGCCGGGTTTCTATCTTATTTCGGAAAAACCCAAGCACGAAAAAACCTAACAGTTTCTGAAAAACTGTTTATTAGATTTACTTCAAAACCTAATTAGATTTGTCCCCCGAAAATCTATAAAGCAAAGTCACACCCGTGGGAGGATCAGTTTTATGGTGCAAAAACACTGCTGGAGTTTTCCTAATCATGTATCTAAATAACCTTAAGGATACCAAAAAAAAAAAAAAAAAAACCTATACAAAACAACCCCAAATGTTTATCCTGTCTCAGTATCCAACGTCAGTATTTGCTTCTGTATTTTTACTACAGCCAATTCAAATTACTCAAATTAGAGTGTGATCTTACCCTGCTGCGTGAAATTGCTTCCATCGGTTCTTTTTGGAGATCAGTGTGGAGTCAGAGGAGTCCTCCGCGGTTTCTGACCCTCTCTCTCTGAATGCTTTTTGGGCGAGGTAGAGGCGAAGATCGTTTGATCTCGGATTGCAGGTCCTCAGTCACACACGGAGCCACTCTCATCTGCCTCTCCACTCTGATCCCATCCTCGTCGCCATTCTGTTGTGGAAGTTTCCTTTGCAGCAGGGAGACACGTACGATTTCAAAGTTTAGTAAACTGAAACAAATAAGTCAGAACTGAGACTAAAACCAAGTTGGGTTTTTTGTATTTTATTAAAGATATATTTGCAAATAGGAGGAATACAGTTTCACAAGAAGCACGTAGCTCAGTGTGTAAAAGATTCGTCAAATGAGCACAGGAAAAAGGTGAGCTTAAATGCCCATTGGGAAAAGGGGAGTGACATTTGACAAACAATTAAAACATCAACCTTCCAGACTCTTCTTCCTGAGAGACAGATAAGATATAGGTCTGGTACTGATCTTCAAAAAGAAACACAGGCATGTGTGATAAATTCACTTAATCTAATTCTCTGTTCCTTCCTGCCCCTGCTGAGGTCACGCTCCCTGTACATCTAAAAGATGTAAAGGGGGAGACGTGATACGGGGGAAGGAGGATACTAGAGTTTGTGGCCTTGTGGCTTATCAGTTCACACAAAGCACAGACACCTTCTTCGGAGACTCTCAGTCTCTGAAGTCTAAACACCTCCCAATCCACATGCAGGAATGCAAATGAACTGTCGTCTAGATTGGTGTATGAGAATGCAGTGTGCTGAATGAAGAACACAAGGCACAAATAAACAATACAGGCTTAAATGTCATTTTGCCATTACAGTCTTATGTCCAAAATTCTGAAACATGCTTTTAAGTGCAGAAAAACTGCAAAAGAAAAATTAGGCTGGTAATTATTTTTCATTTCAATTGTGCTGTCCAGGCAAGCTAAACCAGGAAGTGGCTCTACAATGCAATGACTAATATAGTGAAAATATAGGGTCATAACAGTTAAAGGGATGTTTTGGATTTCTAGTCACAAAATTGTATGAGTTAGGGTTAGGTAGTGATATAATTTCATTCATATCAAACAAATATCAACAATATAACATTTTAGTATTCATAACAGAATACACTATATTAAGTGTATTTAGCTGCTTTACAGTGCTTTCAGACCACTCCTTACATTGGAACTATTTTGTTTGTGAAAAACATTCTGGATACGCAGTGGAGCCTCACCGTGCAGGCTTCAGAGAGATGATCGTCAAAGGTTATGCAAATCTTTAATAATTTTTTTATTAAAAAGAAAACATGTAGGTAGGTGTGTCTATGTTTATGTATCAGTATATGTATGTGGGTGTGTATATGTGTATATGCATTAAGGGTGTCACGATTTCGATTTTAATTCGATAATCGACCGAAATTAAGTCACAATCTCGAAGTTCGAATTAAAAAATTGAATCGTCCATGCTGCCACGCCCCCATGTCACGTCCAGTTGGCTTGCCAAGCGGAAAAGCAAACACACGTGTTGAAGTGCTGCGAGTCAACCTACTCTAACTTAGCAACAGCCAGTCAAAAGATTGCATGTCAACTGCAGATGCAGGAGACCCATCGACAGAACTCCTCTTTCACTGAAGTCGCCGGTGTCGAAGTATTTTGGACTTCCAGTGAGTTATGTGGACAATGAAAAAGAATGAAAATGAAAAAAAAGCCACAGTTTGCAAGCTCTGCTATATATATATATATATATATATATATATATATATATATATATATATATATATATATATGCATACAGATCCTTTTTTGTGTTTGCTTTGAGCATCACTGCGCCATAGCGGAGAGGGTGGGTACTGGGTGGGCATAGAAAATCATGCATAACTGTAAAATTAACTTTCATCTGGGATTTCTTGTGAATGTAATATATTATAATCATATAGATCTTTATTGTCAATGTTTGAAAAACAACAATACACAGTTTAGCAGCTCTCAGAATGACTGCCATTATTATACAAGGAACTGGTTCTGCAATGATATAAAACATTTGTGTAAATAACTGCTAACTTACCCTTTTAAAACAAAAAAAATCATGTTATTTATGATTTAAGTACACTTAAACAACTTTACAAAATAATGATCAACCACATTCTACTTCAAGCACATAGTTACCTTTGAATGAATTCCAGTGTGCAAGATGCTTGCTCCTGGTACACCAAATTAAAGTTGTAGTAGCTAGAAAGCAAAGCTGCCATTCCAGCCACGAAGTTGGGATGTGGAGGCACAACCACCTGACCCTCGATGCTCAGCATCCAAACGATTGCTGTGAGCAATTCACCTAAACATAAATAAACAAATGCATGCACATTTTTTTCTGTTGACGTCCACATAAACATATCCATGTCATCATATACTTCCATCATAAAAATATGATGGCCATTGTCCTGCTTTAAAATAAGTTGTTACAGCTATGTTTGGTTTGATATCATTTTTTACACAGATTTGATGTTAAATTTAACCATTATTGGCCACTCAAGAATTGATAAAAAATTGTCAAATTACCACCAAAATACCACAATAAGACACCAAGACTTGAGATACACCATAGAAAATGCATTCTGTCATTATTACCAAAAACATTTGATAAGATTTCTGAAAGAATTGCATTTTTCGTTGATACATCATCATCACACATGTATTGAGCTCATTGAATCCACAAAAGTCTCAGTTTTCTAGTTAGACTAAATTCATGCAACTCCAAGGCTGTTTAGGGACCCCAGTCTGCTGAAATATCTAAATACACCCTTTTAGAACAGATGAAAATAACAGATGTGCACTGCATGACATGAACTGCATGGGATTATCAAAAAGTGCCAAAAAAGGTGTCATGATGTCATCATGGCAGCCTGTGCTTCTTCTTGTTCTGTGTGTTTTTGTTTGTTTTCCCCTCATGTTCCTCCCTCCTGTGCTGACTGTGAGCTGTGGGTGCGGCTTAGCTGGCAGGTGGCGCCAGGTGGAGCTCATTCCCTAATCAACCTCCTGCAGTATTTAAGGCTGGCTCTGTGATCCACTCGTTGCCAGATCGTACAGTCTACTAGTTTGGTATAGTGGTATACTGTGTTGGCTCCCTGTGTTCCTTGTTTCTCAGCTTGTGTAGCTAAAACCTTTTTCTGTGTGGATCTCTTGTTGCAGCCTGCCTTGCTCACTCGTGCTCCTGCCTGCCTGCTTGCATCTCTTTCTGTAAGGATTGGATTCAAACTCAAATTGTTTGGACTCTGGAGGAGGCCCTACCACATGGTCATCGCCACCACTTCACTGGGCACGCTCTGGAGAGCAAACTGCACCACCACTCACCACTGGATTCCCTCAACACAACTCCCCTTTTTCCATCAGCATAATTATCGTGTATATATATATATATATATATCTCACGCATTAAATCACTTAATCTTAATTGTGTATTTTCGTCTGCTTTTGGGTTCTACCTCCTGTGCCGTTCCGTAACAAAAGGGCCATGTCTGTGAAGGCATGAGTCGTGGGTGCCTACACAGCCCATTTTCATTCAGATATCTTGAATTAAGATGTCAAGGGACGCCTTTGAAAATGGCCGAGCCTTTTTTCACCCAGCTATCATTAATATTAACGATGACAGTAAAACGGAGACGTCAAGAATGTTTTTTTTTTTTTAAAACGGAGCCAGCTTAATGTCGGGCTCTAACTTTGTTCACAGAAGAGCTGTTAAAGTTAAATATCAGCTGAAATTAAAAGGTGTTTTTCAGGGGCGGTGCAAAGTCAAACATTATTATAATTTATACATGATCTGTTAAATCAAACAATATATTAATGAAGTCTCGAATGAAGCAACTGCGGCCAGCAGTGGAGCAGTGACCTCTGGACAAAACACGGCCGGATTTACGTTTTGGGCTTTCGGTTCAATAAGACAATTTTCGAACTATTGGTACTTCTTATTAACATTAATGGTCCGTCTGCAGCCCCCCCTGATCTGCAGGCGATATGGCTAATGCATACGGTTAAGTTACCGTAGCTGGATTTTGCTTCACTAAAGTTTACTTTAACTTTATTACAGTTAGTCACACATAGCTAATTACAACATTGAAACGTTACTTACCAAAGACCTGACTCCATGGCGCCTGACTGTCTGCCTTGAACGTCTGCTGCATGCCTGAGTGACGTTAATGTTACAACACAGACATGGAAGTCCACTACTACGCTCAGTTCAAAATGAAATAAATATGAGAAGGGTTAACGTTACCATTAAACCCACTATAAGTTTACTTTAGTTTTACTATTAAACTGCTTCGCCTGGGATTGGTGGTTCAAAATGTCTTCTGAAAATTCTCCAGCTAACGTTAGCTATAAGTTAACTATTTTGGGACCTGCACTAGACTGATACAGTCAACTTAGGTTATTTCAACCAACCTTAACAAGTTAAACCACAGTTTAATTATGTAGGCTATTTATAATAGTATACTTACGTATTGTGGATGGGTGGAATGGCAACGTGGCTGCTCCTCTGCAATCCGCCATGGAATGGTCTTGTGTCAAGCTAACCACCTCGTGCAATGTATTCAACAGTAAATAACTGTACTACTGCGTCATTTACAGTGAAGGGCAAATATGCCTGTAATTTCACAATATATTATTGTGGAAAAAAGCTGTCAGCTACTGCATTCGTTTTTGACCCAGAATGCATTGCAATATACAGATAAACTTTGTAAAATGACTGAACAAGAAGTTACTGTAAAATTTTGCTGTAGAAATTACAGAAATATGTTACAGTGTAATACTTGAGTTTCTCAGCCATTGAGGTTATACCCAGGGAAGCAATTTTGCCAAAAACTATACTACCGGTCAAAAGTTTGGGGTCACTTAGAAATGTCCATTCCACTCCATTCCAGACAGAATACCAGCTGAGATCAGTTGTTTTTTTAAGCAGGGCAGCAGTTTTCAGATTACATTATGTGCTTACATAATTGCAAAAAGGTTCTTGACTGTTGTAGACAGAAGTGGCTGAAGAAACGCTTGAAATTCCATGCTTTTTGGTCTAAACATACCCAAATTAAAAGTGGTACAGCTCCCATATACATTGACACTCTGGGGTGTGCCTGATATCATTGGTAGTGTATGTTGCCGGAATGTGAAAAGATTTCTGCTGTAGGAACCAGTTTTTGGAATTTCTAAGTACCTGTAGTTCAGACAAACGTTTCCAACCACAGATGTGAAATTCTGCAGCCGTAGTCAATTAGCGTGGGGAAATAGTGTTGTCTATGGTTGTATTTTGTTGTGTGTTGGGATTTTGATGTGATTTTCTCTCCCTCAGTATGAATGAATGAATGATGTGTGTCTGAATTTGTATGAAAATAGGGGCTTATTGGCCAACTGGTTAATTGGCTGAAGGCATCCGCAGACTATTAGTGTATCTGATGACAACAGAATAAATAGCAGAACTTGTCTACAGTAGTCTTTGTGTTATGATTTGCAGAGTTTGACTTTGCCGTCCTGATAGCATAAGTTTGTTGGAGTTTGAAGGGTTGGGTTGCGGGGATTGTTAATATTTTCTCCTCTACTTTGTCAATCACGCAAAAAGTTATTATGATTTGCTTTTTCTGATGTTTCTTGGGTCATTTCTGTCAGATTTCTGTGTTGTTTTAATATATTAAACCTGCTTAGCCACATGCCAATTCTAGCAGGGTGCAATTATCCGGGGGGAATGCGTGGGATTTCCCTCTTTCTGGTCTACATATCCCTGCCTCTACTGAATTATTTTTATCCCTGGTGGGAACAAAATATCCCCTCCCCCTCAAAGTGATCAATGCTACTTCACCAATGGACCATACATTATATAGGCACCAGAACGACTAGTTAAGTTTAGGAAAAAGATTGTGGTTAAAACACTCCCGAGGAACGAACGAGCGTTTCCTGGGTGAAAGTATTTTGTTTTCGCCGCGAAATGAACTCTGCTTTCTGGCTTGAAAGTGCTGTGTTTTATGTTGACACCACGTTGTGCTATTTCATTTTGAGATTATTTTCCTTTGAATATTGAAGTGCATAAGTAAGTGTTTTGGCATGCCTGGCCGAGTGGCATTATATACATTATATTATTGAAAGGGGGATTTAATTCTTGCATGTTTTGTATTGTTGTGCACGATCAAAAATCATTGATCTTTTTTTTTTTGCTTCTATCCACATTTCCGATTTGATTTATTTGCTATATAGGCTAAAATGTTTTATCAACAGTTTTCCCAGCAGCTCTGTAGAAATCCAAATGAAAAGTCCTTCCCACTTTTCTCTTTTGTTGTCACCCTAACCTCTGCCCCTCTCAGCAGAAAGTCACTTACTTTTCGGTTAAATTGAATTCAAACACCTTCAAACAACTGACACTTTTAGCCTGTGTGTGTGTGTGTGTGTGTGTGTGTGTGTGTGTGTGTGTGTGTGTGTGTGTACACATTTTCTTTGGATGGAACTAAGATTTTAACTGAATCCTTAATTCAAATTAGACTAACCCAAATGACTCCCTGTCTCTGTGTTGCATGCAGAATCTTCTCATGCTGTAAATCATGTGTTTTTTCATTCACATTTTCTGGCCAATCCCCAGAGATTATATTGAGATATAATTTAAATGTAACAAAACACAGTTATGAGCAAGGGCGTAACTTGGGGTTCAACATCTGGGGGGTGGGTAAAGATTGTGAAATTTTGAACATCAAACCCTTCATTTTCTGCATTCTGAGGAATATTTCTCCAACAATTTGCGCCTTTTCTGCATCGAGTTATGGTACAAATGTCTTAATTTATGTAAAGGAAATTATAATAGGGTTTTTGGGTGGGTTGCGCTGACCAGTTTGGATTATTGGGGGGTAACCCCCCACAATCCCCCCCTGTAAATTGCATCTATGGTTATGAGCTTGTGAATTACTAAACCTAACCTTGCAACATAGGCCTACTGCGTCACATGCTTCATTATCTTTAATTTCCTCATTGTTTGATATTTTGCTTTTAGAATTATTAAAGGGATATTTCACCGCTGGAAAGCTGAATATATCTTTAAATTGGGTCACTTATATAGTATCAATGTGAATTTTTTATTTTTTTTAAATTGGTGCCTTCTAGGCCGAGAAAAGCCAGAAAATGTGTTTTTGGCTCATGTGGATGAAAGACACCAAATCCCAGAATGCACTTGCTTCGCTGCTCTGAGTCCACTCCCAAGCCACGCCTACCAATTACAGACAGACAGACAGATAGTGAGACGGTCAACTCAATTCAACTGTGTTTTGTCATTTCAACCATATAGCTACACGAAACAACGTTTCACCATGGCTCTAGTGGTTACATTATACATTATTATATGCTCCGTAAAGTTCAGCTAACACATACTAGCATTAACGCTTGGTAGGCTGTAAAACACATTGAAAACGAGACAGCAGGTCTCACATTTCAGACACTGCAAAGTTATACATTGTTTGTCGGGCTATTTCGTTATTAAATTCACTTCTGAGACTTTTTTAAGCGAGAAATCAACTATATAAAGCTCAAATATGGGCCGTTTTACGAAAATGCATGGCTAATTGCAAATTTGGTAAGACGTGTCGGACTTTAGGAGCTCCACACAGTCTGACGAGAAAGCGGCAACCTCCATACCCAGTGAAAGTCACCGTTTCTCGGTGACCGGGGGTCGGGGCTCTGCGGAGCTCCGGAGCTGCAAGCTAGGCTACACTTTCAGCATAACTCGTAAATCGTATATTTACAGTTTGAATTTAGTCATGCCACTTACATAACATATACCCCAATGTCTTATAAAGCTAACAATGGTGTTCGATTTCAATGTAATGACTTTTTGTGAACATTAGGGGTTTTGTTTGTCACGCCACTTACATAACATATACCCCAATGTCTTATAAAGCTAACAATGGTGTTCGATTTCAATGTAATTACTTTTTGTGAACATTAGGGGTTTCGTTAGCTGCAACTGTCCCTCCAATCCTATGTGTACAGATAGCAGCCAGTTAGCTAGCTTCATTTTCGGCATAACTTTCGTATATTTACAGTTTGAATTTCGTCACGCCACTTACATGACATATACCCCAAGGTCTTATTTTTGTGAGCAGTTGGGGTTTCGTTAGCTGCGACTGTCCCTCCAATGGACACACATGATATGCTCCGTAAAGTTCAGCTAACACATAGCTAGCTACTAGCATTAGCGCTTGGTAGACTGTATCAAATTTGCGTGTAATGTAGAATGTAACTGTTAAATACCGACCAAACTCCACCAGCAGTTAGCAGTTAGTTGGATACAAGCACCCCCATTTCTGCACCAGGCAGTCCGTGTTAACACAGCTCACCTCCACTAGCTAGTCTTACCCGGTGACAGAGCTACTAGAGTAGCTAGACCGGTAGCTGGATAGTCCGTAGCTGGATAGTCCGATACAGCAATTGTTTCAACAACAGTCTCTGAACTCGCGTTGGGAGTTTCATTGAAGTTGGATGTAGTCCATTTTGTTGTCTAATGAGCGGACACTTGCAAGCAGGATTGATGGAACAGGTGGCCGACTAGCGTTCAACGTACCCCGCTGATGATGTCCCTTCACCGGCCAGAGGCGTCGATCAGCACTGCTGGTCTCCATAGCAGGCGGGCGAAGCTGTGTCGAGTATTCCATCTGTAATAATGTGTCCTGCATATTCTCCGATCTGTACCAATGTATCCCGGTAGTAGTTTGAATGCATATAATTGTTGTTCTAAAATTTTCTTCGGGATGAATACATCTATCTAAAGTTTTGATGCTGAGAAGCCACTAAGCTACGCGAGGATTCAAGATGGCTGACAGTCGTTTTGGTTCCTGAAATTTCGGAGAATGCTGGAGTCCAACCCCCTATGGGCTATGCGGAAGTAGCTCTTAGTACTGGCTGTAGTCGTTTGCCTCTGGGCAAAAATCTTCCGATGACGCAAAAATCGTCATTTTACGTCATCGGAAGACTTTTTTTGCAGACCCACAATACAGAGATCTCCCCTCTCAGGGGACATGAGGGAGGGAAGCACAGTCATTCAAAAATACTACCGTGTTTCTACTGATACAAAGCTTAATGCTAAATCGGTGAAGTATCCCTTTAATGTGTGACTGCACCTTCAGGCTAAGTAGTTAAATTAGCCTCCTGTATTTTCATCCAAGTTCATATCACCGCTCTAATTTAATTATTTCCACACAAAAAACACATCACAGAAAGCTAATCAAGGCACAAGGAGATCGTTCTTTACTCGCATGCGCATAGGGCTGATATCATTATTGGCGGCTCATGTTTTTTAAATTTTTTTTTTTTTAGGTATACATACAGTTACACATTCATACCTGGAAGATGCCCAGTACAACCACAGTGTGATCTGCTGGCCACTGAGCAGCTCCACTGGAGTGGTTGGGGTTAAGGGCCTTGCTCAAGGGCACCTCAGTGGTGGTAATGAGGGAGGGATATGAGGGGATAAATTGGACAAACCCTGCAATGCAGGTACAATAGGGTTCTTTTATTCAAACCATAATTATGATTCATATTTCTTTATATCTGTTTATCTGTATCAGTTGTTATAGTTTAGACATTTCTGTTGCCTAGTTTTGTGTAATTCTGTTGCCTTGTTTATTGATTTCTGTATGTTTCCTGCGTTTGTATATTTATTCTGTATTTTTCTGTTCCCTGTTGTGTTTTATCTGTCCTGTTTTGTGTATTGTGGTCTGTGTATATTTTGTTGTGTATTTTTCTGTTGTGCATTTCCCTGTTTATGTTCTGCTTCCTGTTTTATTTTGATAGTCTGTTTTCTGTTTTGTCATGTCTAGTTTTACTTTCTGTTTTTCCGCCTTTGTTGATTGTCCTGCCCCGCTCTGATGTGTATCACCTGTCCCTCATCTTTCATTACCTCATATATTTAACCTCTGTGTTCCCTTTGTTTCCGTGTGTGTCCGTTGCCCTGCTTTTGTGAGTGAACAGGAAGTTCTTCCTCACCACTGTTGCACTAAATGCTTGCTCTTGTGGGGGAAATTGTTGGGTCTTTGTAAATTATAGAGTGTGGTCTAGATCTACTCTCATTCAATTGTACATACAATGCACATATGAACGAAATGTGAAATAAATAGTGTATTTTCACTAAAAACAAAGTTTAAAAATATATGAATACAAATGCTAGTTTTATCTTTAAATATGACATTAAAAAAATTAGCTCAAAAGCAGCATTAATATTGTTGCACAAATTGAATGGCAGCATATAAAAACAGTTATTGCACATTAAGAAAAATAGATACTGTTATTGCACGTTCATAAATAAATACTGTTCATGCAGTGTCATAGGGGTTATTAAGGGGGGTTATTATATAATAACCCCCCTTCTGGCTATGGGCACAATTTGCAACCCTGATGGCACGGTTCAGGTTGGCTCTTGCTGTTCTGAGTGCCACCATGTCACCCGCTATGAATGCTGCATTCCGTGCCTTTAGCATTGCACGTGCCTCGCCAGTCATCCAGGGCTTCTGATTGGCTTGTGTGATGATGTTCTTTGCGATACATACATCCTCTGTGCACTTTTGAATGTACACAGACACAGCACTCCTCCACATTGGTGTGTTGATTATAGGCAGCAGCCTCATTGAACATAACCCAATCTCTGCACTCAAAGCAGTCCTGTAATGCTGACAGCCCTCAGGCCAGTCCCTCACCTGCTTCACAGTGTGCTTTTTCCCAGTAAGCAGTGGCCTGTATGCAGGAATTGGCATTACAGAGAGGTGGTCGGAGCAGCCGACGTGGGGGCGGGGGACTGCCTTAAATGCCTTCTTGATGTTAGTTAGTTAGTTAGCAAAATCCAAATACTGATGGAAATGAGGGAGAACTCTCTTCATGTTAGCCTGGTTAAAGTCCCCTGCTACAGTAAAAACGTTCATTATTATAAAAAGTTACGCCCTAAAGCTTTAAGTCTTGCCTATCATCGACTGGTTGTCAAATCATGTGGGCGGCGCTAGTGTGCCGTGTATGGAGTAAGGCGTCTCTGCGAGAGCTCCTCTCTGTTCAGTTTATATCTGTATACATTTGCCGTCTTTAACCAAGTCTGCTCGACAATAACATCACAGTTTTGTTTCTATATCCCCGCGTGACCGTTTAAGACCAAGAAATGTCGACTGCCGCTACCTCTAAAGCCAAAGAAAAAGACAAGCTGCTGAGGCTAGCTAGCAGCAGCGTGGTAATGGCTAGGAGGACGTCCCCGGTGATCAACACGCCTCTTCTATGTAGGACTTGAAAAACATGCAGGATACGATACTGAAGACCAACACCCGTTTGATCTACTAGATGAGAAGTTTGCCTCTCTCCAGTCGTCACACAACAGCCTGGCGACCTGAATGGATGAAATAGATGAGACGGTCTCAGACCATGACACTCGTCTGCAGTCTATGGAGACTGCTATCAACAAGTTACAGAAGGAGAACGCTTTCCTCCAAGCTAAGACGAATGACTTAGAGGGCCGCTCGAGACGCAATAATGTCAAGTTTGTAGGGATCCCCAAGGAGAAGAGAAGGGAAATCCGACTGAATTTGTAAGTGCTCTCATTCCTAAACTGTTAGGCGAGACTTACTTCCCAAAGCCGGTAATTGTCAACCGCCCAAGCCAGTAGAAGGAGCCTCCGGTCCTTCTGCCAGACCCTGCACGATCATCGCCCAGGTCCACCACTATCAGGAGAAAGAGACGATAATACGGCTTGCTCGGCAACAGTCTCTCAAGTACGGTGCACACAAGGGCTTCATATTTCCAGACTATACTGCCGAG
The DNA here is from genome assembly GCA_023566125.1 of Zingel zingel. NCBI lineage: Eukaryota > Metazoa > Chordata > Actinopteri > Perciformes > Percidae > Zingel > Zingel zingel. Next base: position 31,884,981 of record CM042318.1, on the reverse strand, counting down.
GTGATGGAGCAGCGACGGGGATTCTGTGAGGCTATGGCAGCCTCACGGAATTATTCGTGTTGTTTTATGTTGTCCAGAGCTGCCAGAATAACTGTTTTTGCTTGTTGATATTTGTTTTTGGGTGTCTTAGATTGCTTTTCTTTTTCCATTTGTGTAAGCTACATGCCAAGGCCTAACGGTGAAAATCAGACAGACATGAGTACCATTTCACTAGTCTCATGGAATGTGCGCGGTCTTGGGCATATAGTTAAATGGGGTAAGGTCTTTGCGCATTTAAGGTCACTTAAAGCAGACAGTGTTTCTGCAAGAAACCCATATAAAAGCTATAGAGCAGAGGCGACTGAGAGCTAATTGGGTTTCTCAAGTTTATCAGTCACCGTTTACTTCCAAAAGGTAGGGGTGTCGCCATTCTCTTTCGTAAGAGTATTCCATTCCAACTTACCTCAGCAACCACGGATCCAAATGGCAGGTATATTATGATTACTGGTAGCATTAATTTGTTCCCTGTCAACTTTCTGAATATATACGGTCCAAATACAGACGACCCAAATTATTTTCGCAAAGTATTTGACCTAGTCCCAGACCTCAGCACTACTAATTTAATTATGGGTGGTGATTTTAATTGTTACCTTGATCCATATCTTGACAGACTTTCCTCTCATGCTCCAATCACCGTAGCGTCTGTCCAAACATTGAATAATCTACTTAAATCCAGAAACATGATTGATATATAGAGGCTGCAACATCCAACAGATAAGGACTACTTCTACTTTTCCCATATCCATAAATCACTATGACTATTTTTTAGTAGATGCAAAATTAATATCAAACATTGTACAGACTATCATAATCTATTGATATCAGATCACAGTCCAGTATCTTTAAAACTGAAGCTTGCCATGCCAAAACAAACTTATTGCTGGTGCTTTAATCCATGGTTGCTGACCGACCAAGTATTTATGGACTACATGTCGGCGCGATTGTGGGAGTTCCTTGAGACCACCGACACAGGTGACGTGTCAGACTCGACACTCTGGGAAACCCTTAAAGTTGTTATGAGAGGCCATATAATTTCATTTGAAGCTTCAAAGAAAAGAGAACCGCGCCGTCGTCTGGTCGAAATTGAAAATGCACTTCTAACTCTCGAACAGTTCTATAGGGACTCCCTGTCACAGGAAGATTACAACAAGATTTTGAAGTTAAAATACGAATATAATCACATTCTCAGTGGAACCATTGGAAAACTCCTACTTAAAGTTAAACAAAAACACTTTGAGTTAGGTGATAAACCAGAGAGGCTGCTGGCCAGACAGTTGAAGGGTGCTCAGGTGGGCCGTGCAATTTCTAAAATAAAATCCAAAACAGGAGACTTGCTTGTCAACCCTAGGGAAATAAACACTTGCTTAAAAGATTTTTATTCAGAATGATGTACTGCTAAGTCTAGAGCAACTAGTACAGTTCTCACTAATTTTTTTGACTGCCTCTGCCTGCCAACATTAGATGAGTCATCTAGGTTGGAACTTGATTCAGAATTCAGAATTTCATGGAAGATGAGTTAATTTCCCTCTGGCAAAGCAGCTGGCCCAGATGGGTTTGGCTGCGAGTTTTATAAGGCATTTCACAAAACACTCGCCCCACTCTTGCTTAGGATGAACAAAGACTCCACTGAGAACAAAATATTTCCGGGGTCGCTGTATGAAGCGAATATATGCCTTTTATTAAAAAAGGCAAGGAAGACACCGAGCCTGGAGGTTACAGTCCCATTGCTCTCCTCAGTTTTGACTAGAAGTCCGTCATGAAGGTGCTAGCCAACAGGCTAGGAAGGCACATCTCTTCAATTATACATCCTGACCAAACAGGGTTTATCCCAGGTAGATTCTCATTTTGTAATGTGCGGCGGCTTCTGAGCTTCTATACCAATCAGGCGACTCCAGAGCAGCTGTCTTGGCCCTCGATGTGGCCAAGGCATTTGATCAAATAGAGCGGGCTTTTATGTTCGAAGCTCTTAGGAGATTTGGAATTGGGGACTCCTTCATTACTTGGGTCAAGATGTTCCATCCTCCATCCTCACCAATAGTGATAAATCTGAGCCTTTTGGGTTGCACCGCGGAGTCAGGCAGGGTGATCCGCTGTCGCCCCTGCTCTTCGATGTGGCCCTGGAGCCCCTTGCGATGTGGATCAGGAGTCATCCTTGCATCAAGGGCATTAAGATAGGCGAGATGGAAAGTCGGGTGGGTCTTTACGCAGATGATACACTATTATATATCTTGGACCCAGAGGCGTCTGTTCCCCCTTTGCTTGACTTCATTAACTCATTTGGCGAACTCTCTGGCTATACCATCAACTGGGGAAAGAGTGAGTTCATGCCCCTATCAGACAGTTTAGACCCACGTTTTCTGTATACGCTGCCATTTACACTAGTGAAAGATCACTTCACCTATCTAGGGCTTAAAATACCCTGTGACCCTAAGCAATTATTTAAACTTAACTATGCTGATATGATCTTGAAGCTAAAAAGCAACATAGAGAAATGGAGAACTCTGCCACTGTCCATGGTGGGACGTATCAATGCAATCGAGATGGTGGCTCTTCCTAGGTTTTTGTACTTATTTCAGAAGCTGCCAATCTTTCTCACCTCAGAAATTTTTAAGAAACTAGACTCAATTGTCTTTCCTTTTATTTGGGGGTACAAGGTGCATCGCATATCTAAAGCACACCTGCAAAAGCCTACAGAGGAGGGGGAGGGGGGTTTGGTCTCCCCGTATTCAGGAATTATTATTGGGCAGCTAATGCTAGGGCCTTGATGTACTGGCGGCAGGGTCAGCCTGGTGAGGCTCCTAACAGCTCTCCCCTGTGGTTAAACATTGAAGCCGCAGCGGTACAAGGTTCTTCCCTTTGCACCTTACTTTTTTCTAAGACAGAGTCTCCTTGTAAAGGTATTGGTAACAACTTTAGTCTGTGAAACTCCCTTAGGATCTTGAATCAGATAAGAAGCGTTTGCAAGCTGCCGAATACTTCTGTACACACTCCTATATGCCATAACCATTCATTCTTACCATCCCAGGCAGATAGGGTGTTTGTAGACTGGAGAGAGAGGAGACTTGTTGCCCTCGGGGACCTATATGTTGACAAACACTTTGCTTCATTTGGTCAGCTGACAACAAAATTTAATTTACCACATTCTCATCACTTTCGATATCTTCAAATCAGGTGTATTTCCAAACTTTGACACCATGCCAACAAGTTGCCCATTCTATGATCTCATGCTGCTTCCTCCTGACTCCAGGCAACTAATATCTATCTGTTCTCCACCTCCGCATCCACTCACCATCTCAGAGAAGCCTGGTCTAACGAGCTGGAGCTTGAGGTGTCTGACGATATTTGGAATGAAGCTTTGACTAGAATTCATACACGCTCTATCAATGTTAGATATAAATTGATTCAATACAAAGTTGATCATCGATTGCATTATTCTAAGATAAAGCTGCATAGAATCTATCCATCACTTTCTCCACTCTGTGACCAATGTGGAGGTGCAGAGGGTTCGTTATCACATCTTTTTTGGTTATGTCCTCAACTGCATAAGTTCTGGTGTGATGTATTTCAGTGGCTTAGTCTGGCCTATAACTTGGACAATGCCCCTGACCCAGAGCTGGCGCTCTTTGGGTGCTCGGAGAATGCTCTCAGGTTCTCGCCTGAGATACAACAAGCACTAATGCTTGGTTGCTGCAAAGAAAATGATTATCCTGGACTGGAAATCCCCCACTTCCCCTTGCTTTCGAAAATGGCTCAACGAAATGACTGAGATTATCCAGATGGAAAGGATACGCTTCCACAACTCTAAAACACAAAATCGCTTTCTGAGAATTTAGGGACCATTCATTGACTATCTTAAAGACATGTAATCCTTTATAGTAGAGATGTGCTCTTAACTTTATTGCAACTCGTATTTTTGTAACACCTGGCCATGTAGATAACAGCAATATTACATTCACCCAAGACACTCTTAATTTATCTGGCAGCTCTGTTGTTCTTTGTTATTCTGTTGTTGTTGTTGTTGTTTTTTTTGTTCTGTTTAGTTTTTTTTTTTTCTGTTGCTGTGCTTTGTTTACATAAAACCTAAAAAATTTGAAAATAAAATATATTAAAAAAAAAGAATCATGTGGGCGGGGGGGCCATGGTGACGACGACCGTCACGGATCATGGAAAGTGAAACTCAAATCTGTCATGGGGCAGTTGGATTTATTCACTCACTTTAAAATGATTCATTAAAAGCTTCTTTCTTTTCATGTTTATTGACAGCAATATGTTGATATTTATATTTTAATAGGCTGTATATTAACTAAATTGGGAGAAAACAGGAAAACAGGTAGTTCTATATAAAATCTGATATTTAGCAACCCCCATATAGCCAAAATGGCATGTACCTCTTTTCATAAAAGCCCAGCTCAGAGTTAGACCGAAGATTCGAGACAAGATGATACCATTTTAGAACACTGCTGGGAAAAGTAGCAGCGGTTCTTTTTGCAGCAATGTAGTACAAAAACATAGGACATAAACACAGACCATTGAAAACATTAAACAATTGATGTTAGCGATGGTCACTAATTAAATGATTACTGAGAATTTCATTATTATTGTAAACTTTATACTTGCAGTGATCTAGGACATTTTTTCATAGGCCAGATTAGGTGCTTTCCGACGGGATAGTACTTGTACTAGGACAAGTACACTTCTAAGCAGTTCTAAGAACTACTCTCCCCCAAAATCTTTTTTTCTGTCAGCGAGGTGTCTGAGCATGACTGGCCGAGCGATGAGCTAGAGGCCGGGGCAGGCGCTTGCTGGCTGTCACCTCAATTCATGGAGCTTCTCAACTCCGAAAACTTTGAAGCAAATTGTCAATTCGGCATCAATTTTCGCAACACTGCCTATATTCAAAATCTAAACCATTAATTTCTCACCTAAAACGTCAGAAGTGAATTTAATGATGAATAAGATGGTGAAAATTATTAAAAATGTCCCGTTGTTGGTTGTTGAGCTGTCTGCAAGTTCTGAGTTGGCAGTGGGCGTGACTTATAAGTTCGACCAAACAAGTACACCTAGGAAAAGGGAAAAGACCCAGCTCTGAAGTAGGAGCTAAAAAAGTATGCTACTGCGGCCAGAGGAACTTAAAAATCCCCAAATTTTTCCTGTCGGAACACGACGAGAAAAGTGTTCTAAGAACGTTTAGTTCTAAGAACTGCAAAAATCCCTCCGGTCAGAACCCTCTCGCCCCGGTCACAAACTGTTTGAATCACTCCCCTCTGGCAGGAGGCTGCAGTCCATCAAAACTCTGCAGTCAGCCTAAATACAAGGCCCAATACTGACAGACTCTTAATCCTACATCCTGGACTACATACCTGGCCTCTGCACATTGTATATATCCTGAACTTTTGCACATCCCTCAACATTTTTGCATATCCTGCACTAATCCATACAGCATCTTTTTTCTTACCGTTCAAAGGGTAACTACTGTATTTTTTCAACTTGGACCCTATTTTCTTATGTTTTTGTGTGTAAGTGACTGATAGGAATAACAATCTTTGAAATTGTTCCAGTAGTAAGCGATAACTGGGGCTGCAGTGTAACCGTATGGGGAAATGTGCATTGTCAATTTGGTCCACTAAAAGTGCTGTTTTTGCCACTGAAAGACTCAGATTATTATTCTAAGTCCTTTCCACAACATTATGGAAAGGATCTCTACAGAGAAAAGGCCTTTTTAAAACCTCTGAGACCTTTCTGTTTAACCAGAAACAGCTCTGAAGTTGCTAGCGCTAAACCCACCAGACTCCATTTAAAAAGACAATACATTTAGCATGTATAGAGCCAACATATTTTCACATGTAAATCGGTAAACTATGTGTTTATTTCAACCAAAACCAGAGTAGGGATGGTTAGAAAAGTAGAAAGACAACCCAAAAACAGCTTGTCATATTTTTATTTTGTTTCTATCGACTTTGAATGAAGTGTATTTTACGATGCTAAAATGACTGTTTATTTACATGGAGTCTAGTGGCTTTAAGCGAACGCAATTTTGAGGATGTTTTTATGTTTAACAGAAAGGTTGACCTCCTTAGAAATCCTTTCCATGTCTATTCCAGAATACCCCCCTGCCCCCTCCCTTGTCTTTGTTTACTAGAATTAAGAAATTGTTGGCAAAATAAACGTCCTATTGTCTATCTTTATTATACCTACCATATGACAGAGGAGGCCTTAAATACCCAATGATCCAATTATTGGGCAGCTCAACTAAGATCTATCATGTTTTACTTTTTGGCTGAAAGTCCTCCAACTTGGGTGGATCATTTAATCGCGATTAAGCGCCAAATTTCTATAGTTAATCACGATTAATCGCATGTTTTATTACAAGAATAAAATTATATTATGTTGCATTTCAGAAATGTTTTTTAAGTACATTGTTAGGTGTGTGAGGTGGAGGACCCAAATGCAGAGAGAGACGGCAGGCAGGAGATGGTGTAAGCTTAAAGATTTTTAATAAAGGAAAAACACGGCAGAACAGAGGCTGAAAAAACTAAGGAGCGGGATGCAGAGGGCTACAACACGTACGCAGGCTGACGGCACAGGAACACACATGAGGGCAGAACAGGCAAAACAATCGGACACGCGACAATGGGAACACGAGGGGTTAAATACATGAGGTAATGAACTAATGAGGGACAGGTGACACAACAGGTGAAACACATCAGGGCGGGGCAGGACAATCAACAAAGGCGGGAAAACAAAGTAAAATTAGACAAGACAAGATCGGACACAGACTATCAAAATAAAACAGGAAACAGGAACAAACCGACAGGAAACATGAAATGACCTAAACACAGACACTTGACCAACACTAAACATGAGGGAGAACACAATACAGGGATAACCAAAACATACACAATACAGACTAATCAACAAAAGCAGGAAATATACAGAAAATACTAATACAGGCAACAGAAATAGAACAAAACAGGCAACAAAATTGTCCAAACCGTAACATACATATTAACAAAAAATGGAAAATGGAAAGCCATTTGGTCTATGTACTTTTTCGTTCATTAGATTTTCATTTCATTAACAGTATTAAAAAAAAAAAAAAAAAAAAACGGTTATTTGATTTTCGTTTTATTATACAAAATTTGAAATTGAAATACAAGGCATTTTTTTCCTTTTCATGGTCAAAAGGGGATGGGAGAAATTTAAAATATACTTTGACTTTCATTTTCTATTTCATATAAAAAAAAAATTAAATCACTCGAAAATAGAAACGACAAAAGGCTTGTTTTTTCATATTCAGAAACCAGATGTTGTCATTTCCAAGACAACAGCACCAGTGTAGCCTACCACTAAAATAACTCAGGTTGCAGGGGACATTCTAAAACGCTTAACGTGGAAAAAAGACACTTAACCATCACCATATTTCTCATGGCCATATCTTGTCATGAAAACTAAACCGAAATTCAACGATTATTGTTCTCTCACGTTAATGTTTTCTTCTTCATTGGCGCCTATGGTGAGGAAGAAGCTTAACGTTGTTTAATGTACCTAAACAATGATCAATGATTACCAAATTTCTATCTCATATTGCTCCTCATAACCACTGAAAACTGTACAAAAATTGAACCAGTCCAATTATTATGGACGTTATCTGACTGATAACTGACTGATATCTGATTGATCATTGTTTAGGTAAATTAAACCATGTTAAGCTTTTTCACGTTAAGCGTTTTAGAATGGCCCGGCTGCAGTTTAGGGAAACTGTAGCCTATAACTTCCTGAGCGACTGATCATCCGTTTTCTGCCCCCCTTTACATAAATATACATAAATATGGCTATGAAATAGATCATGAAATACATAAATGAGGCAATACATATGAACATACGCATTAGTCATTATAGTTCAATAGCCTAAATACATGTTTTACTTTTATTATTTATTATTTCAGGGGACTTTTATTTATTCTGTCTATTTATATGCACGTTATATTCAAAGGAAGTTTTGTTATCTCACAGACTCAGACTAAAAGCAACTAGCAAGCCTGCCTGGCATCAGTGCATCATAGCATACCACTATCGGCAAACAAAAGAAAATATGAATAAATCACAAGTGCGGCAGATTCCCAGCTCAGCTAGAGCGGGTAACGCCAGCTCTGCAGACGGACCAGAGTCACACAGCACCGGGGAGCAAACCGGAGGGACCGAGGTCACAGGGCTGGTGGCTAGCTGCAGCAGCTAATATTAGAATATTAGACCCAGCACCGGAGGTCTGATCCCCATGATCTGATCCCGAACCCCCGGTGACTCTCTGCCAGACCAGCAAGCTTAACGGCAGCAACAGAAAGTTTGCTGGGATTGGTAACGGTGGCGTAACGGTAACGTTACAGCCGTGAACTGAAAGTCTATTTCCTCAGCTGGTTTGACTCTCTTCGGGCGAAGTTGTCTCCGGCGGGTAGAGTCAGAGGGAGGCCGGGAGAGAGGGTAATAAATAAATGTGACATTATGAAATAAAATTCCCCCCAAGCATTATCAAGAGTATGTTTCCAGAGTAATTTTAGCCTGGGCTGAAAGCACCACTGGTAGGCTACACTGGCGCTGTTGCCTTGGAAATGACAACATCCGGTCTCTGAATATGAAAATAACAGGCTTTTTTCGTTTCTATTTTCGAGTGATTTCATTTTTGTTATATGAAATAGAAAATGAAAATCACTGAGATGTAACACAAACACTTTGCTTATACACGTTCACTTTCACTGTTATGCGGATGACACCCAGTTATACTTGTCAATCAAGCCAGACAAAACCAGTCAGTTAGCTAAACTTCAAGCATGCATTAAAGATATAAAATCCTGGATGACCTACAATTTTCTGATTTTAAACTAAAACAAAATTGAAAGTTATGTGCTTGGCCCCAAACACCTCCGTACTTCATCATCTAAAGATATAGCTACCCTGGATGGTATTGCTCTGGCCTGCAGCACTACTGTCAGAAATCTAGGAGTTATTTTTGATCAGGATATATCCTTTAACGCCCATCTAAGACAATCCTCAAGAACAGCCTTTTTTCATCTTCGTAACATTGCCAAAATTAGGAACATCCTGTCTCAAAACGATGCAGAAAAACTAGTCCATGCATTTGTTACTTCCAGGCTGGACTACTGTAATTCCTTACTATCAGGTTGCCCAAATAAATCCCTTAAGACTCTCCAGCTAATCCAGAATGTTGCAGCACGTGTTCTGACAAGAATCATCATATTTCTCCTGTATTAGTTTCTCTGCATTGGCTTCCTGTAAAATCCAAGATTGAATTTAAAATCCTTCTCCTGACCTACAAAGCTCTAAATGGTCTAGCACCATCATATCTAGAAGTGCTCTTAGTACCTTATTGTCCCACTAGAGTACTACACTCGCAAAATTTATAGCTACTTGTGGTTCCTAGAGGCTCTAAAAGTAGGATGGGAGCCAGAGCCTTCAGCTACCAGGCTCCTCTCCTGTGTAACCAGCTCCCAGTCTGGGTTCGGGGGGCAGACACTGTCACCACATTTAAGAATAAACTGAAAACCCTCCTTTTCGATAAAGCATATAGTTAGGGAGTGAGGAGATCCAGAAATGCTTGTTACTAACCTAGCTCTGGGGAGTTTACTCCCCGGAGTCCTTATGTTTCTTTTTCCCAGCATATTTAGTTGGATTAGGATAGCACCAAGATCTTGGTTGCAGCTGTCGCCGTGGTCCTGCTTCACTACAACCTGCTACACTCTACGGTGCCCTGCTGTGTCCTGCTGAACCTGCTACATCTAGCCATGCCCTGCTGTGCCACGCTACATACTGTTACGCCCTGCAGTGCCCTGCTATGACATGAACTACTACGACTACCATTTTCTAGTCACTGTTTCATTATCTTTATTGTGACTATTATGGCCACTGTTCATCACATCCCCAACCGGCATCGTCGGACACCGCCTACCAAGAGCCTGGGTCTGGCCGAGGTTTCTTCCTAAAAGGGAGTTTTTCCTTGCCGCTGTCTCACTAAATGCTTGCTCTTGGGGGAATTACTAGAATTGTTGGGACTTTATAAATTATAGACTGTGGTCTAGACCTTCTCTATCTGTAATTTAAAAAATCTGATTTGACACTATAAATAAAACTGAATTGAATACAGTACAAACAAAATGGTCCAAAAACCAGATGCCACAGCAGGACATTTGTAAGCTTTACGTTTTTCTAATAAGGAATGTAACAATTCTGCTGGACAGAAAAGGGGGTGGGCAATGTCCCAAATGACAAAAACAGTCAAAAAAACGATACAAACAACACAGTCCCAAAACCGTATGCTGATATACATAGTCAATATAATGTGCAGTAACTTCTAAATAATTTTGATTACTCACTGACGTCCAGTGATCACCGGTTAATGAGACAGCGTTTGCACTTTGCAGCAGTTCCAGTTAGGCTGCTTTCGCCGTGTCATACAGGCTGTGTATGCGTGAAACTACTGTCCCCCTCGACAACTTTTTAAAAATAAACTTTCCATTCAGAATCTTATTGGCATCCATTTCGGCGTCTCGCGCTCGCCATCCACTCAAAACGTAATGTTAGCCTACTACTCTTTGGCCGGCTCGCAAGCCCAAACAAGTGTGTGCGGCTGCCTGTTGTTTTGTTTCTAGCTAGCTAGATCCAGTGTGCTGTTGTAGTTTTTCTAACGTTACTAGTTGTTGCAACAGCATGTGAAAAAAAACTACAAAGTTTGCTAGGCCAAAAAGAACGTTAATCTCACAATAAAAAAAATGTACGACGTTAAAATGGGTTTGCGTTAACGCCATTAATAACACGTTTAACTGACAGCACTAGTTATGATAAAGGTTTAATTTCATCTTTGTATGACTTGTTTGTGTCTGGGTCCAATGAATCCTCCGAATCCAAGCTAAGACAATGGAAGGAAGATAAAGATGATGAAATACCATAAGAAGTCTGGAATGAGGCACGTAAGAAGGCTCAGAGACAAACAGTCAACAGTAGCCTGAAACTTTTACAGTATAAATGGTTGATGTGAGTATACATAACCCCACTTAAATTGCATAAGTTTGATGATAACATTCCTAATACTTGCATCAAGTGCAATAAGGCACGAATGACAAGCTACCACTGTATATGGGAATGCACAACAATGAAAACCTTTAAGCAAGCTATTAATAATATGATAGATCAAATGTTATCAAAAAAACTACCACTGGATCCTAAACTTTTTATTCTGGGTCTATATCCTACCAACATACACTTACAAAGTAGAGAGCTTAGATTTGTAGACGTGTATTTTACAAGCTAAACGCACAATTGCTCTTACTTGGAAAAAAGTTGATGGGCCAAGATTCGGGTTGTGGATCAAAGGAATGGTGTCAAACATGTCAATGGAAAAGATAACATATACTCTTAGACGTAAACAAAATATTTTTGACGATATCTGGAGACCTTTTATGTACTTCCTAAGACAATGTTAATGTCCTTAAGCTCTGAGGGAGTAGGGTAGCATTGTGATCTTGAATATTGATTGGAGAAGCACCCTTTATCTTACTTACTTCTTACTTACTTCTTATTTCATTATATTTATTTATTTATTTATTTAATTGAATCCCTTTTATTATTTTTTTTTCTTATTTTTATGTTATAATTTTTTTTCTTCTCTTATTTAACTTTTATATGTTGTATTACATATGTGGCATATGTGGCATGTAATTTCTATGTTCATATCCAGAGGGTGAGTTGGGATGATGGGAGGGAGAACAATGTGAAAAATGTTTGCTGGGTTCTGTATAATTGTTGTACCCTGTATAACTTGATGTGAGTAGCAAACTGAAATTCAATAAACAGATTGGGGAAAAAAAAGAAATCCTTTCGATAATGTTGTCAGACACTTAATAATAATCTGAGCCTGTCAGTGGCAAAACAAGCACTTTTGTTGAAGGTAAATACAAGCTGGAAAATTGCCCTATTAACTGACATTGTAGCTTGTTTCGGCGCTGCTGACTGCAGTGATCTTGCTTAATACTGGACCAATGTCAAAGATTGTTGTTCCCATCAGTCACTTAGACACAAAAACAGGAAAATAGGGTCCAGGTTGAACCCTTTAAACAGTTATATGTACAATATTGTTTCTGTAGTTATTTTTTGTTTATTTCATATTAATATTTAATATATTCATGTATGCACCAACAACCAAGGCAAATTCCTTGTAAGTGTTACTTACTTGGCAATACATCCTTTTCTGATTACAATTCTAAAGCCTGACAGGTGTAGGAACAGTACCTAAGTAAGGTAAGACTGAGTGAATGAAATTACAAGTACATTAGACTCTGGGAACAACATCTAAAGAGTTTTGGTAATTTATTGTCCTGCAAGGTTAGAAATGTTGACACAGAAATGTTGAATATGAAATCAAAGGAAATGTAACTTCAGTCTTGTGCAACTTTCTGTTGTGTCCATATCACTCATGGTAACGTGGACACATAGCTGAGTATGAGCAGCTGTCCAGACGTCATTCTGTTATTGCTAAGCTTTCCAAGTATGATCTACTGGCTGTTAAGATTTAAGCAGCCAGCAGTGGCCCAATGGTCCCGGAACTATTGACGTTGGTTTGTTTGGAAGGATCTCTGCAATTGTTTAGCAACCGTATCCTTGTCACGTTTTTTGGTTGTTGGTTTTATTTTTATCCAACAATCAGACGCTGGTTTATGGGGTTTTTACTAGGAAATAATTATTTTAATAGGCTTTTAGCTGCCATTTATTGGTGTTTTGGGCTTTTACCAGTCGTGTATGATTTTTATCGAGTGTTTTACTCACTGGAAGAGGCTGAAGCTGTGACTGTGTAGTCTGCTGCCAACATAAGCAAACTGAAGCCTGATTCATCATCACAGGCCCACCTCTGGGTAAGTGCCAGGCTGTTTATGTTCTCTGGAAGTCTCCCTGTGTGCTTATAGATTAAAGACGGCGTATTATGGGAAACCAGAATGGTCTGGTCATGGGGGGGATTTTGCCATCATAGCTACAGTAAGTGCTGCATTAAGCTGATACTCCTCACTGCTTTACACACCTTCTCAGAGTCATAACTGTCAGATCTCAACCCACAGATAGGATACATATATTTTTATAGTCAGTAAAATACACTTTCTGAGGATATCGTCTCGATGTCCATCTCAAATTAATATCCATAAATCCGCTTATGAATAATAGACAAAGACACTCCAGAACTTGCCTGAGTTGTCTTCATTATCAAAGTAATCTAGTGTTAGTTGTCTGTACATCCATGGGACATTGTAAACAAATAATCCCCAAAGCATTATGGGAACTGTATATCTATCAAATAGAAGTAAGACAAATAATAATAGGTATGCTAAAATCCATTGATACGTCATGTAATATTGTATAATATACAATGACCTTTGTGGATTTTTGAGAGTAACGCAGACCTTGTTTGCAGGAAAAGATTTTGCTGCTTGAATTTAATAAATTTATTTTTTTTCATACCTTAAGCACCATAAATTAACAACACCTCCTCATACCTCAATGAGTAGGTCAATTGTCAGTGACTCCCAAAATGACAGTGTTGGGACTGAGAAAAGTAAGAATTAAACTGATCTCAAACAAGAGAATACATGTGGCCAACCTACGCTCAGAGACAAAGGGTCTGAGATAAAGGGGAGGCCTACATGTAAAAGATACACCATGAAAACCCTCCTATACTAAAATTCGAGCCACGAGGGAAAAGAGCCTCACAATGACCGGAAGTCTAAGAACTATAGGCTTGTAGTTTCTAACACCTCAAAGAACGTTCTGGATTCCCATTTGCTGGCAGACTTTGAACGCCACATCAGGCACGCAAGCATTTCGCCGCAGCTGACGCTGTGCAGGGGGCACGCAAGCGGTTGTGCTAAAACTTTTCCAAACAAAACTGGATTTTGGATCCTGTAAAACACGCACCTCATGTTTTCAAAACTGCAGAAGGGAAAACGTTTCCCTACCAGAAAATTGGATAACATTGGACACCGCTTTTCTTTTTCTCTCATCAAGTCGGCTAGCTTCTGGGAGGGAACGCTTTCCTCCGCGTGTGGGTGGTGAACCCAGCACCACTACTGCCCTCTTGAGGCTAAATAGCTAACTCCACGATTTTATTTTATTTTACGGTTTTATTGTTTGTCAATTTGGTAAAGTTACAAATACCCATATTCATAACTTTATTAATATTGATAAAACATCTTTGATAATTTGCCAATAATTTAATCTGTACACCTACAGACATAACCGTTCTATTTACAGTGGCCATTTTAATTATGTGACCATTCTATTTTACATAACGGGCACATACGTCTTAAACACATAGTTAATGTTGTGAAATGGAACTAATTAAGTTTAGGCAACAAAAATTCCAGGGTTAGTAAAACATCTGTGACTGGCTTAAAATGAGTCACGTAAAACAAAAATGAGGATGTCATGTCAGACTAAGGTCTTTAAAACTCTGTTTATTTTAAAAAGTGTCAGTTGACTTATGGTTTCACACAGGACACGACGCCTGGTCCCCTACCAAGAAATATAATTTAACGTCATACTCAGACTCAGGTCTCAGACATCAGAAGAAAAGGCGTCAGGTGTCAATTCAGTGTCAGATTTTAGGAAAAACGGCCACTGGTCTCAGGCATCAGGCGAAAAGCCATTAGGTCTCAGATAAAACGGCTTCATTCGATGTTTCGAGGCAGCCTCAGCCTCAGAGGAAACGGCCTCAGAGCAGAACATTGAATGAAGCTATTTTATCTGACACCTAATGCTTTTTCATCTGATGTCTGAGACCTGACTTGATTGCACAATCAATCCATAAGGCCGTTTTCTGGGTGAGGACGGTCTACAAAGATATCTCAAAATCTGGACAAATTAAACCAAAACTATATGCATGGTTAGATACTGCTTGAAAGTCACATAATGTTTTCTTTTTTATATATATTGGGAGAATTTACCAGTTAAATATTTTCACCTCCATGACGTGCCTTGACTGCGCAAACTGAGCTAAAGGAATACACTCCCTGTTTACCACACACACACACACACACACACACACACACACACACACACACACACAGCAGGTCAGTGTGACCTTTGAAGTGAAGTCCATCCATCAGATACTGTTGACATGGCTTTTAAGACTGATACCAGCATCTTTCAGTGTTTGAACTGTCACCACCTTAAACACATAAAACATATTTCATTTAGGTTGAGCACTTCCACATGTATCTTTCATTCAGCTGTCATAAATGTTCTGCCATAAATATTAGCTGCTCTACAGACCTGCAGTCACCACTCGGGCAGAATAAATACATTTTTAAAGTAAGCAATCAAATTAAGGCAAAAGCATTCCGGGAACCAGAATCAGCAGGGTGGGTTCTTTCATTTTTCTTTTATTTGTAGATTCTGTGTGTGTGTGTGTGTGTGTGTGTGTGTGTGTGTGTGTGTGTGCGCGCGTGTGCATGCTGTGCTGATTCCTCCCACACTCCAAAGTCATACAGGTTAGATGAAGTGGAAAGCCTAGATTGCTTGTCGGTGTGGATGTGTTTAAACGCTGCCTGCTGCCATTGACTCCGGCCCTCCTGTGACCCTGAACGGATTAAGAAAGGATATAAAAATGGCTGGATGGCTAATTTCTGAGCGCAAGCATAACATTAAGTGTCTGCCAACAAGAAAGCACCACCAGGCAGAAACAGTCACATTAAATGTTAGAATAAATGATCTTGTGAAGCATCGCCTTTGTGAATGAGTCTGTCCTCTCTTCAGGTCTTTGTGGTAGAGATGAGGGCATGTAGCTGCGGTCCTACCTGTTTTGGCAGCAGTTGGAAGTTGCTCCATATCCTCCCAGATCCTTCCTTATTACACATCTGTCCTGGAAAATGAATCCCTCTTCTGTTGCTCTTCTTGAGGTTTCGTTATCGGAACCGAGGGTCTAATAATTCAATTCAATTTTATTTGTAGTGTCAAATAATAAAAAGAGTAATCTTAGGACACTTTCCAGATAGAGTAGGTCTAGACCACACTAATTTACAAAGAGCCAACATTTCCCCAAGAGCAAGCATTTGGTGCGAAAGTGATGAGGAAAAACTTCCTTTAAACAGGCAGGAACCATCTGCCTCTGCCGGTTGGGACATAGATACACTGATACTTACGGTGGTCGACAGGGGCAAACGCCCTGCAACTTAAGTAAACACACGCAAATAGACAAAACACAAGCACATTAAGAATACAACTTCATTAATTTGACAACACATGTGCAGCATTCAGCAAACGCTCTGCAAATGCACACAACACAAGCAAATACATAAACACACTGCAAATAAAAAACGATGCAAAAAAAAAGCATGCAAACCCCGAAAAAAGATGCGATGCAAAAGGAAAAACAACTTCATTAATATGACAACACATGCGCAGCATTCAGTAAACTCGCTGCAAATACACACAACACAACCAAATACATAAACGCGCCGCAAATACACACAACACAACCTAATAGATGAACACGCTGCAAATACGAAACGATGCAAAAAGAAAAGCACACAAACCCAGAAAACAAATGCAACAAAAATACGTAGCATCCAGATTACACAACGGAAGTTCTCCAGACCTCTAGAGGAACAGCTAAGTGGAACAGCTTTATTTTCGACCCGGAAATCACGGAGAGAGCGCTCTGCCTTTTTATTAGAGTCGGGTATGGCTGCAGCCTGGAGAACTCCATAGACTGTATATTAAATTCATATTATTATTATTATTATTATTATTATTATTATTATTATTAATAACATCATATATTAATAATATACAGTCTATGCTCCCGTCTCATGCCCTCCCGGCTGAAGTTGTTTTTCCTTTTGCATCGCTTCTTTTTTCGGGGTTTGCGTGCTTTTCTTTTTGCATCGTTTTTTATTTGCAGTGCGTTTATGTATTTGCTTGTGTTGTGTGCATTTGCAGAGTGTTTGCTGAATGCTGCACATGTGTTGTCAAATTAATGAAGTTGTTTTCTTAATTTGCTTGTGTTTTGTCTATTTGCGTATATATATATATATATATATATATATATATATATATATATATATATATATATATATATACAGCGTATATATAATTATAGCAGTTGGTATAATGAACAGTGGCAATTATTGTAAGAATAAAGAAAATAGAACTATGCCTAGAAATAATAGTTGTGGCATCGTAGGGCGTATAGCAGGACCACAGCAGCAGCTGCAACCATGATTTAGGTGCCACTACAAGCCAAGGAAATCTTGGCTTGGCTTGTCCGGCAGTCTAGACCTATAACAGCATAACTAAGAGCTGGTCCAAGGCAAACCTGACTCCGGATTTCCACTGAATGCAGAACGTCTGCGGACCGGCTGCACTGCGGAACGGCTGCGTACTCCTCCGTCCGTCAATACCCACCAGGTCCGGATTTGTTGCGGCGTGGCTGCGGCCATGACTGACAGCTGTAGTCACGAGGACCCACAAGATCTCGCAAATTCACATAGAATAGAACCACAAAACCAACAACAGTTTGTTTCCATCCAGAGGAGTAGAGGGGAAACTACTCTGTGCTGTGTTTTCAAGGTGTAGTGCATCCAGTGGAAATTGGGGGTGAGCCAGCATACAAAGGGTTGGTAGATGAATTCGACAACTATGAAGAGAAGCAGAGATGAGGAGGGGGTGCCGTGTCTGAAGGTACACACCCTCCCCTGCCGGTCTGGGTAATAGATGCTGTGCAGATGGTTAAGCCCCTTGAGGAAAATTTGTGATATGGGATTTTTGGCTATATAAATACAATTTACTTCACATGGTACATGTGCATCAGAAGAGGCAAATTCATCTATCTATAAATTGCAGGAACGTCTGTCTGTCTGTGTGTGTATTATGCGAATATCTCTCGAACCGTTAGTCCGATGGATTTCAAACTTGACAGGTGTCTTGCTATGGGCATGAGTAAGTGCAGTGCCAAGTGTGACGTTGTTTGGATTATAAATGCAAAAGATATCGTTAAATATATATCGCTAAAAGAAGCACAGATTGGCTTTTGCTGCTCTAGCCGCTGGCCACTTCCCCTCTCACACTGAGGACCAGAGACAATGCACTAGGCTATGGGTGCTTGAGCACCTGCCCCTTTTGCCCCTAAAAGCCAAAGTCCCCTTTTTTTGTCCAGATTTTTTTTTGTCACCTTTTTTCTTTGACGATGGCCCACAAGTGGTCCGTTTTAAGAATAATATTTACCAATAATAATTAGCTAGATAAAACGACCTAAACCTTCATATCACATGATGACCAGGCTTCCTGCCAGGCGCACCACTTAGATACAAGTGAGTCCATGCCATCAGTCGGCGGCGCGGCCAGCAAGAGTGAGAGAAAGTGGAAGTGCAGGTAAGTGTGCTTTTGAAGTGAATGAGAATGCATGCATGCACATTTGGTTTGTTATCTAGCCGCTGCCGCTAGATAACGAGTCTCCCCCAGGATTAAAACAGCCAGCAGGCAGCTAATTTTGAAGTAGTGACATTTCACGGTAACTGCACGAGCTGCCGTGGCCACAATTACTCATCATGTGATATAGCGTCACCGTTTCATTCTCTGATACACAAGAGAAGACAGTAGCAGTAATCTGTAGGTTAACAGAAGTGTGTGTGTGTGTGTGTGTGTGTGTGTGTAGCAGTAGTTCTCTGTAGGTTAACAGAAGTCTGTGTGTGTAGCAGTAGTTCTCTGTAGGTTAACAGGTGTGTGGGTGTGGGTCTGCTTTCTGCCTCTCAACCAGCAGCCCACTTAAAAGAACATGTCACTACTTTTGGGAAATTAGCTTAGGTTATTTGTAGTCTGCGGTGTAGGTTGGTGGTCTATACATTTTGACTTAATAAAGGACATCCTTATATTTTGAGAAAATAATCTGAAACATGATGCATGCCTTTGCAAATCCCTTTCTGATTCAAAGCCTAATAGCCCACTGCTACAGAAATCTGATAGTCAGCTCAGGTTGCAGTTATAGGCTACAAACCAGTTTCTGGTTTGATATCTCGTTATCTTGTATTTGTCCGATTGATTTAAAACTTGACAGGTGTCTTGTTACGGGCACGAGTAAGTGCCAAGTTTGACATTGTTTGGATTAGAAATGCAAAAGATATCGTTAGATATATCCTCTCACACTGCACAACGCAGCACCAGAGACAGCATGTGGTTGTTGTTACACGTTCTGTCCACTAGAGGGACGTCTAACATCAGGGGACCTGCATGCTACTTTGTTTACATTAATTTTCCACCATGAGCACACAGCAACAAACACAAATGAACAGAGAACTCTGTAATGAAACATTGTCTAACAAATGTAAGTAACAAACAATGCTAACTGCATTAATAACTAAGCCAAACAGTGCTGTCACTACTATTTTAGTGATTTATAAGCAACCTGTTTCTTGCAGATTGTCACATTACTGAGAATACAGTTATTAGAAGGTAATATATGAAGTCAAAGCTATCTCTGACAGCTGTAGGACAGCTAACAAACTTTAGGTTTCTCCATGAAGCTCCCAGCTAAGCTAACGTTACAATACATTGCGACGCGGTTAGCACAATTACATCATGTTAGAAAGCACAGCCTTAACGATTAGTTATAAACTAGCTAGGCTATGCAGGCTTAACGAGGTCAACTCTCCTTTTACCGATTGTGACGGCAAATCCCCATCTTTCCAGGTTAAGCCATCCTTACTTTTCATCATTGAAACAACCAAGTTAGCTGTTTGTGTTCTACTTTGTTGTGCTTAACATTGTTTTATCGGTCATTAACTGGATAGTAGTCAACATGTCAAAACAGCCAAATCTCAGTGTTACATTTACTATTAGGCCATATGTCTTGCGATTAATGTTATTGTTTTATCAGTCGTTACGAAGTTCAGTAGATTCATTGCTGGATAGTAGCAACTAAAACAGCCTGATCTCAATGCTAAAACTGGCTATTATGCCTACAATCTGTTCTATGAAAAGGTTTGCAGTTAAAAAACTTTAGTACATGTTGAATGCTGTAGCTCCTGAAACCATGTTGTCATATTACAACCTGTTTTCAATAGCCAAGTGAGCTGTTACTGTTATTGTTCATGATCACTCTCTTCTGTCTCTGTGGCTGTGCATTGGTGTGCATAAATTATTCTAATTGAAATGAACTATTAGTTATGAACAGCAGCCAAATTAATCATATTCATACTACATTTCTGTGCATCTTATCTTTTGCAGACCACCTAATTGTGACCTACTGTTACACAACCTTTGCTGATGCTAACATGCCGAAAGACAGTCGTTCCAACAGAGAGAGGATACGCAAGGCAATGCGTCATGCACGTAATGTTCAGTCAGTCGAAGCCCGAGATGCTTGGCTGGCAAGTAACGCTGCACGGCAGAAAAGGCACCGTGATGCTGAGGAAGAGGATGAACGCTGTGCTAGGCTGGCAAGCAATGCTGCACGGCAGAAAAGGCGCCGTGGCGCTGAGGAAGACGACGAACACCGTGCTCGGCTGGCAAGCGACGCTGCTCGCCATGCTAACATGAGAGGTGAGGAAACACCTGAGATGCGAGCAGATCGCCAGATGCATGACTGTCAACGACACAACCTTTTGAGAGAGCAAGAGGAACGACAAGCAAGGGATGCCACATGCCATCAAAAGATGCGTCTCGCCTGTCTGGAAAAGGCATGAAAAGACAATCGCAACCTTTTTTTTTTTTTTTTTTTTTTTTTTTTTCCAACAATGTATTTTTATTGGTTTCCCAATAAAACAAACCATAACCAAATAACAAAAATGATATCCCCAAAAGGAAAATAGGCTACAAAAGCCTTTCAATTATGTTGAACAAAGCAGCAGTAGTTAAAATAAAACAGAGCAGAAAAAAAATATATATACACTCGAAGCATTAATACATGTACCCTCTTATTTCTTAAGGAAATCAATTAAAGGTGCCCATATCTCTTCAAATTGCTGTGCTTTACCCCTTGTAATGTACGTTAACTTCTCTAAAGTAATACACATTGCCATCTCCTTGATCCAAGAGTGTGCAGAAGATATTTCAGTCTCCTTCCAACTCAAAGCAACCATCCTCCTGGCTTGTAGAAGGCCAAAATCGATAAGAATCCTCTGGTTGTTATTGATAGAAAGATGATCTGGGTATATCCCCAAAATACAAAGTTTTGCAATGCACGGTATTTGAGTTTTTGTGATGTTACTTAGGGTACAGACAACCATTTTCCAAAAATTTACCAATTTAGGGCACTCCCATACACAGTGAATTAAAGTTCCCTTCTCAATCAAACATTTCACACGTGTCTGGAAGGTCCGGGGACCATATGTTAAGCATTTCAGGGGTTATGTATGTCCTCATCAACCATTTATGTTGCAATATCTTCATTCTTGTATTAATCGTTTGTATTTGAGCTTTTAAGCATGCTTTGGACCATTCAGTTTCCTTGATATCCTATTTAATATCCAAACTCCAAGCCCTCATTCTATCTTTACTGGATTCCTTATCGTATGAGATAAGTGTAAGAAATTTCCCATGTCCATGCTTAATCATACTATTCTCCAGACAGGACAGCGGCGGCTCCCGAAGGGCATCACAATGCTTCGATGAAATTAAATGTTTCAATTGTAAGTACTTAAAAAAATGTTTTTGAGGAATTGAATATTTCAGACTCAGGTCATTAAATGTTAAGAAAATGCCTTTGTCATATAAATCTCCAATTTTTTGCACACCTCTACCAACCCAAATCTTAAAACTGCCGTCTGCCCTGCCCGGAGCAAACTGTGCATTACTCCAAATAGGAGAGAACTGAGAAATAGGAGGTTTATCACCAATATGTTTGTGAGCTTTGAACCATATATCAATGGTATTCTTTAGGAAAGGGTTTGTTGTTTGTTTTTTTAAGGTCTTTGGGTCTGATGAATATAAGTATAATCTTAATGGTTGCTTAGATATTGTTTGTTCAATAGAAACCCAGGCTGGAGGAGAACGTGTGAGGAAGTAAAACATAGCGCATCGAAGCTGAGCGGCCCAGTAGTACCACTGTAAGCTCGGCATCTGTAGACCACCCCTGTCATATGGAAGACACAGTAGTCTAAACCTAAGTCTAGATTTTCTATTGTTCCAGATAAACCTACAAAGAATCTTGTTAATTTCCTTAAAAAAATGATTTGGCAGTGGCAGTGGGAGTGACTGAAACAGGTATAAAAATGTCAGCAAAATTACCATTTTAATTAAATTAATTCGGCCAATTAGTGATATGGGCATTGTTGTCCATTTTTCAATTGATTCACGTACTTCACCCATTAGCGGATCATAATTTGCTTTAATAATTTTATTAATTTGGGGGGTAATCTTAACTCCAAGATATGTAAATCCTTCTCTTGCATTAAAAACGGCGTTCTTATGACTGGGTTACTCCTTTCCTCGTTATTTAGGAAGAGCATGGAAGATTTTGTGTCATTTATATTATATCCCGAAAACTTACCAAACCTATTAATTAATTGTAATATTGCTGGTATGCTAGTTGATCATTTGGACAAGAAAAGTATGACATCATCTGTGTATAGCGATATTCTATGTTATTGTTCTCCAATAGTAATTCCTGACAGATTTGCTTCATTTCGAATAGATATGGCTAGAGGCTCAATGGCCAGAACAAACAATAATGGTGACAGAGGGCAGCCCTGATGGGTTGATCTTTTTAGGGTTATTGGGCTTGAAAAATTATTATTAGTCCTTACACGTTCCACAGGGCCAGTGTATAGTAACCGTATCCATTTTAAAAACTTTCCCCCAATTCCATATCTCGGCAATACATTGAACAAATATGACCACTCTATTTTATCAAATGCCTGTCTTGTGTTATGGTTTTGGGTATTTTGTCTTGTATTTTTGTTGCCTGTTTAGTTATTTCTGTATGTTTCCTGTGTTTGTATATTTATTCTATATTTTTCTGTTGTGTAGATTTTCCTCATGTTGTGTATTCCCCGGGTTATGTTCTATTTCCTGTTTTATTTTGATAGTCTGTGTTCAATCTTGTCTTGTCTAGTTTACTTTCTGTTTTCCCGCCTGGTCTGATTGTCCTGCCCCGCCCTAATGTGCTTCACCTGTTGTATCACCTGTCCCTCGTTTGTTCATTACCTCTTGCATTTAACCCCCGTGTTCCCTTTGTCTCTTGTCAGATCATTTTTGTATCCCCGTGCCGTCAGTCTGTGAGTGTTTTTGTATCCTGTTTGCTCCTGCTTTTCCATTTTATTCCCTGCCGGACGTTGTGAGTTTTTCCAGTCTCTGCACTGCCGTTTTTTGTGTTATATTAAACTCTTACATCCTACCACCTCCTGCCTGTCCGCCTCTCTCTGCATTTGGGTCCTCTTTTCCCTGCTCCCTCGTCACATAATGATCTGAACCAACATGGACCCAGCGGAGGAGCTTCTCTTCAAAAGGAAGGTTCTGGAGTTTGGCTGGACTGTGCAGTGTCTGCGGTGCTCTGACCCTGACCAGCACCCTCCTCTCCTGGAGAAGCTTAGCACCCAGCAGCAGTGGTTGTCGGAGAGGCCGTGGGTGAGTCACTTTGTCCCCCAGTTTGAGTTTTTTAATTACTGGTTAAAGGACTTTTTTCAAACCACCTCCCGTGACTCATCCACCAGCCTGCCTCCCCACCAGTCAGCGAACACCGTGGCGTCGGGGGCATGTTCTGTCGATCTGCCCACTCCCTCTCCGGCCTCCCCAGAACCCACTAGCCTGCCTGTCTCTCAGCCAGCTAACACCTTGGCCACAGGTGCGTTGTTTGTTGCCCAGCCCGTCTCCCCTAGTCAAGCAGCTGCCCAACCAGGAGGACAGCCTAAGACCTTCAGCTCCTTGTTTGAGTGTTTCGCTACATGGCTTAGACAGACTGAGGAAGCCAAAAAAGCCAGCCCCAGAGTTGCCAATCAGAGGCCCAGTACCCCTGATAGCAAATCCCCAGAGGTAACCTGGTCAGCGTCCACCCCCAACCATCAGCCGTCGTTCGAGGGTACCCGCCTGGCCATCTTTTCGGGGACCCGTGGAGGGCGAAGACGGGCAAGGGGACGTGATGGCTCCCGTCGCCACGCTCTACTCTTCACCCCAGAGTCTTCGCTCCCTAACGCTCCCGAGCTGACGTGCAACCCTTCTGTCCCCGGGCTGACGTGCAACCCTTCTGTCCCCGGGCTGACGTGCAACCCTTCTGTCCCCGGGCTGACGTGCAACCCTTCTGTCCCCGGGCTGACGTGCAGCCCTTCTGTCCCCGGGCTGACGTGCAGCCCTCCTGACCCCGGGCTGACGTGCAGCCCTCCTGACCCCGGGCTGACGTGCAGCCCTCCTGACCCCGGGCTGACGTGCAGCTCTCCTGACCCCATGCTAGCTAG
Source organism: Zingel zingel (assembly GCA_023566125.1). Taxonomy (NCBI): domain Eukaryota; kingdom Metazoa; phylum Chordata; class Actinopteri; order Perciformes; family Percidae; genus Zingel; species Zingel zingel. The sequence continues at coordinate 31,860,505 of CM042318.1, read as the reverse complement.
CACCCTTCCTGAGTCCCGGCTGACTAGCAGCCTCCCTATTTCCCCGCTAGTTAGCAATCTCCCTGAATCCAAGCTGGCTAGCAGCTTTCCTGAGCCCCGGCTGACTAGCAGCCTCCCAGAATCCCCGCCAGCTAGCGATCTCCCTGAGCCCCGGCTGATTAGCAGCCTCCCAGATTCCCCGCCAGCTAGCGATCTCCCCGAGCCCCGGCTGATTAGCAGCCTCCCAGATTCCCCGCCAGCTAGCGATCTCCCCGAGCCCCGGCTGATTAGCAGCCTCCCAGATTCCCCGCCAGCTAGCGATCTCCCCGAGCCCCGGCTGATTAGCAGCCTCCCAGATTCCCCGCCAGCTAGCGATCTCCCCGAGCCCCGGCTGATTAGCAGCCTCCCAGATTCCCCGCTAGCTAGCGATCTCCCCGAGCCCCATCTGATTAGCAGCCTCCCAGATTCCCTGCTAGCTAGCGATCTCCCCGAGCCCCAGCTGATTAGCAGCCTCCCAGATTCCCCGCTAGCTAGCAGTCCCCCTGAATCCAGGCTAGCTAGCAGCTCCCCAGAATCTATGCTGGCTAGCAACCTTCCTTAGCCCCGGCTGATTAGCAGCCTCCCAGATGCCCTGCTAGCTAGCAACCTTCCAGATTCCCCGCTAGCTAGCAGCCCCCCTGAATCCAGGCTGGCTAGCAGCTTTCCTGAGCCCCGACTGACTAGCAGCCTCCCAGATTCCCTGCTAGCTAGCAGCCTTCCCAATTCCCTGCTAGCTAGCAGCCCCCCTGAATCCAGGCTGGCTAGCAGCTGCCCTAGTGCCCCCGCGCAGCTCTCTAGTACCTCCGGGCTCCCTAGGGACCCCGGGCCCCCTAGCGCCCCTGAGTGTTCTAGCGCCCCTGAGTTTCCTAGCGTTCCCGCGTCTCCTAGCGTCCCAGATCCCCGGCTGGCTAGTGGCCTTTCCGATCCCCGGCTGGCTAGCAGCCTTTCTGATCCCCAGCTGATTGGCAGCCCTCCTGATCTCTGGCCGGCTAGCGGCTCCCCAGAATCCCGGCTGAAGTCTAGCCCCCCAGAGACTACGCATATCTGCACCTCTGAGACTTTGCCGGTCTCCGGCAACCCTGAGAACACCCCTGAGACCACCCTTGAGACCTTCCTAGAGACTTTACCGGTGTCGGTCAAACCGACTCCTGCCCCTCTTTTCTCGCCGGCACTGCCTCCCAAGGGGCTTCACCATGGCCGACCAGCTCGGCCCTCGGAGAGGCACTGTCCTCGACGCCCAGTTCGGCCACCTGAAAGGCCTCGGCCGACCGGCTAGGTCCCCGGTGGGGCGCTACCCTCGACGTCCAGTGCGGCCACCAGAAGGCTTCTGCCCTCGTCGGCGGTGGCCAGAGGGCTTCTGCCCTCGTCGCCGGCCACCAGAAGGCTTCTGCCCTCGTCGCCGGTGGCCAGAGGGTTTCTGCCTCCGTTGCCGGCCACCAGAAGGCTCCTGCCTTCGTTGCTGCCCTCTGTCCCCTGTTGCCGGGGTCTCTCTGTCCCCTGTTGCCGGGGTCTCTCTGTCCCCTGTTGCCGGGGTCTCCCTGTTGCCGAGTTATCTCTGTCCCCTGTTGCCGAGTTATCTCTGTCCCCTGTTGCCGGCTCCCCTTTGAATTTCCCCGAGCGGCCCCGCTCTGATTCCCCCCCGAGCGGCCCCGCTCTGTTTTCCCCCTAGTGGCGCCGCTCTGTTTCCCCCGGGCACCTCAGTGACTCTTCGTCCCCTGTGCCCCATTGACTCTTCGTCCCCTGTGCCTCCTGTGTCCCAGTGACTCTTCGTCCCCTGTGCCCCAGGGCACTCGTTCCTGTGCCCCAGTGACTCTGTTTCCCGGTCCCCCCTGTGACTCTGTTTTCCCCGGACTCTCGCCCTCCCTGGGTTTTTTGTTTTTCTGATGTTTTTTTTTTTTTCTGGTCGTCTGGAATCCGCCCCTTGAGGAGGGGGTACTGTTATGGTTTTGGGTATTTTGTCTTGTATTTTTGTTGCCTGTTTAGTTATTTCTGTATGTTTCCTGTGTTTGTATATTTATTCTATATTTTTCTGTTGTGTAGATTTTCCTAATGTTGTGTATTCCCCGGGTTATGTTCTATTTCCTGTTTTATTTTGGTAGTCTGTGTTCGATCTTGTCTTGTCTAGTTTACTTTCTGTTTTCCCGCCTGGTCTGATTGTCCTGCCCCGCCCTAATGTGCTTCACCTGTTGTATCACCTGTCCCTCGTTTGTTCATTACCTCTTGCATTTAACCCCCGTGTTCCCTTTGTCTCTTGTCAGATCATTTTTGTATCCCCGTGCCGTCAGTCTGTGTGTTTTTGTATCCGGTTTGCTCCTGCTTTTCCGTTTTATTCCCTGCCGGACGTTGTGAGTTTTTCCAGTCTCTGCACTGCCGTTTTTTGTGTTATATTAAACTCTTACATCCTACCACCTCCTGCCTGTCCGCCTCTCTCTGCATTTGGGTCCTCTTTTCCCTGCTCCCTCGTCAGTCTTGCATCTAGAGACAATAGTGCATTGTCTCTGCCATTATTGTTACAGTGAATTATATTAAGGACTCGTCTAATGTTATGAAAGCCCTGACGGCTCCTTTATAAATCCATTCTGATCATTATGCATTAAAAAAGGGACGTATGGATCTAGTCTTTTAGCAAGAACTTTACATAATATTTTTGTGTCCACTCCCATGAGACTAATTGGCCTGTATGACGAGCAATCAGTTGATGCTTTACCAGGTTTTAAAATAAGAGTTATTGTGGCAAGTCTTAAAGTTGGAGGTAAATTACCAATATCAAATGATTCATTAAACATATTTAAAAGTGGAATTAACAACTGCTTCTGGAACGTTTTGTAAAATTCTATAGGCAAGCCATCATGCCCAGAAACTTTACCTGAATTTACGCTTTTTATGGCTTGTAATAATTCTTGTTCAGTTATCATTATCCAATTCCTTCCTGACCTCCTCAGTGAGTACTTGAAATTGAAGATGGTCAAGAAAAGCATCTTGATCGACCAAGTCATCAGGAGATTCTGATCTATACAATGATTGATAAAAGTCTTTGAATGCATTATTAATATCTTGTGGATCATTCATGATCCCACCTGATTGTGTGGTTATGCCAGTAATGGCTCTTTCAGATTCTATTTTTTTAATTCTCCATGCTAACAATTTAGCGGCCTTTTCCCCCTGATCATAAAAACCTTGTTTTAACCACAATAGACTTTTTGCTGCCTTATCACTTGTAAGCTTGTTGTATTGCGCTCTTACAACTAATAATTGTTTTTGTTTGCCATAATCCTCATGTTTATGTCTATTTCTAATGATTTTATTTGTTTCTCCAATTTAACCATTTCTGATTTTTGTTCCTTGCTTCAAGTGCTTGTGAAACTGATAATTTCCCCTCTAATGTATGCTTTAAACGCTTCCCATCTAATTGATGCATTGGTTTGATCAGTATTAATTTCAAAATAATTGTCAATCTTCTTTTCAACATATTTAACAAACTCTGGATTTTGGAGCCACCATACCTGCAGATGCCAGTTAGGAGATATTTTAAGCTTGTCAAAAAATACAGATATGGAAATGACAAATGGTCACTTATAACTATACAATCATACCAACAGTTTTTGATTTTTGATACCAATTCTTGAGATACTAAAAAATAATCAATACGTGATCTAGATTTATGTATCCCTGAGTGACAGGAGTATTCCACTTTACCTGGGTTAAGTTTCCTCCATATCTCTGTCAAATTCAAGTCAGTCATATATTGTATTATGGTTTTCCTAGATTGAGATTTTTGGGGATCGGATTTTGTTGATCGATCTACCAAAGGGTCCAAAGTACAATTAAAGTCCGCACCTATTATGTTTAGGCCGTGTAAAGACGCTAAAGTTAAAAAGACATTTTCAAAAAATTTGGGTTTGTCTTCATTAGGTCCGTAGATGCTAGCCAGATTTAATGTAATAAAAGTATATTACCCTGAGCAATAACAAACCTTCCTTGAGGTTCTTGAACAATATTAGTAAGTTGAAAAGAAATTGTCTTATGAATAAGAATTAGAATGCCTCGAGCATAATTATTATACGTTGCGTGTACAACTTTACCAGGCCATCTTCGTCGTACATGTTTAATTTCAGAAATTGTAAGATGGACTTCCTGGGAAAAATTATTTTAGAATACAAGTTTTTAAACCTGTTCATAACCTGTTTCAATTTAGTTAACTTATTAAGTCCCCGGACATTCCAACTTGTAAATCTCAAGTCAGACAATTTAGGATTTTCCATAATGCTTTAAGAACATAATAAATATCCATATTGAGTGTGACATAAAAATAAAACGAGTTAAAAAATAAAAAAAATCCTTGAGATCCCATTCCCTTCCCTTACTTAAACAAACTATGTAAGGGCAGTGCCAATCCACACCACCGAGGAGTGGCAAAAACTGTGTAGGTACATTTCTCAGACAGCCCACCCAGTCCGTCCCCGCAACTCTGCATTTCACCGTCTCTAGTGCCAAAAAACTCAACCATATACCAAAAATTAAACTGCACAAGCCTACTTGGTGCGTGACAAAAAATGTCCTCCATATGTGGTAAAAAAAATAAAAATAAAAAAAAAATAAAAATCACTATCTCTAGTGCCAAACGACTCAACCATATACCAAGAATTAAAATTGCACAAGCCTACTTGGTGCGTAACAAAAATTGTCCACCAGATATGGTAAATAGTCAGCTTATTACAAAAAAAAAAAATAAAAAATAAAAATAAAAGGTATGCATGTGTTTTTATATAATATTTACACACAAAGTGCAAATATTATATAAAAAAATAAAAATATATATATATCCACACACACATACACATATATACACACACACGCATACATATATACATACAGTGAGGAAAATAAGTATTTGAGGTTCTCCCACTTGGAAATCATGGAGGGGTCTGAAATTGTCATCGTAGGTGCATGTCCACTGTGAGAGACATAATCTAAAAACAAAAATCCAAAAATCACAATGTATGATTTTTTAACTATTTATTTGTATGATACAGCTGCAAATAAGTATTTGAACACCTGAGAAAATCAATGTTAATATTTGGTACAGTAGCCTTTGTTTACAATTACAGAGGTCAAACGTTTCCTGTAGTTTTTCACCAGGTTTGCACACACTGCAGGAGGGAGTTTGGCCCACTCCTCCACACAGATCTTCTCTAGATCAGTCAGGTTTCTGGGCTGTCGCTGAGAAACACAGAGTTTGAGCTCTCTCCAAAGATTCTCTATTGGGTTTAGGTCTGGAGACTGGCTAGGCCACGCCAGAACCTTGATATGCTTCTTACAGAGCCACTCCTTGGTTATCCTGGCTGTGTGCTTCGGGTCATTGTCATGTTGGAAGACCCAGCCTCGACCCATATTCAATGCTCTAACTGAGGCAAGGAGGTTGTTCCCCAAAATCTCGCAATACATGGCCCCGGTCATCTTCTCCTTAATACAGTGCAGTCGCCCTGTCCCATGTGCAGAAAAACACCCCCAAAGCATGATGCTACCACCCCCATGCTTCACAGTAGGGATGGTGTTCTTGGGATGGTACTCATCATTCTTCTTCCTCCAAACACGGTTAGTGGAATTATGACCAAAAAGTTCTATTTTGGTCTCATCTGACCACATGACTTCTCCCATAACTCCTCTGGATCATCCAAATGGTCATTGGCAAACTTAAGACGGGCCTTGACATGTGCTGGTTTAAGCAGGGGAACCTTCCGTGCCATGCATGATTTCAAACCATGACGTCTTAGTGTATTACCAACAGTAACCTTGGAAACGGTGGTCCCAGCTCTTTTCAGGTCATTGACCAGCTCCTCCCGTGTAGTCCTGGGCTGATTTCTCACCTTTCTTAGGATCATTGAGACCCCACGAGGTGAGATCTTGCATGGAGCCCCAGTCCGAGGGAGATTGACAGTCACGTTTAGCTTCTTCCATTTTCTAATGATTGCTACAACAGTGGACCTTTTCTCACCAAGCTGCTTGGCAATTTCCCCGTAGCCCTTTCCAGCCTTGTGGTGGTGTACAATTTTGTCTCTAGTGTCTTTGGACAGCTCTTTGGTCTTGGCCATGTTAGTTGTTGCATTCTTACTGATTGTATGGGGTGGACATGTGTCTTTATGCAGCTAACGACCTTAAACAGGTGCATCTAATTTAGGATAATAAATGGAGTGGAGGTGGACATTTTAAAGGCAGACTAACAGGTCTTTGAGGGTCAGAATTATAGCTGATAGACAGGTGTTGAAATACTTATTTGCAGCTGTATCATACAAATAAATAGTTAAAAAAATCATACATTGTGATTTCTGGATTTTTCTTTTTAGATTATGTCTCTCACAGTGGACATGCACCTACGATGACAATTTCTGACCCCTCCAGTACATACATACATGCATACATACGTACATACATATACATACACACATACATACACATAAATTGCACCCTTTTGTCCTCATGTCCAGTACGGTTATCTACATTCCGTGGCCGTATTTAAATCACAAACCTAGTTCGATAGGAAATCCTCAGCTTCTTCAGGTGTGGAGAAAAGAATTATTTTCCCCTCATGAAGAATCCTCATCTTGCAAGGATGTAACTGAAATCCCCTAAAGGATCCAGCCTCAATTAACTTTTTCTTCACTGCGTTGAATGGACTAGGTGTCTTCATGGTTTCCGCTGAGAAGTCTTGTGCAAAGAAGATCTTGTGGTTCTCGTGGGTGATCACATGCTTTTTGGCTGTTGGAAACACAAACTCCCGATCTTGAAATAGTGAGAAACGAATGATTACTGCTCTGCTCTGACCCGGCCTCGGTTTCGCCAAAGTGCGGTGTGCCCTTTCCAAGACGAAGGTTCTAGAGGTACCAAGACCCAGCCAGATCGGTAGCATGTGTTGAATGAACTCCACCATAGGTCGAGTTTTTTCCGCTGACTCTGGTAGTCCCACAAACAATTCTTGCGTCTCCCACGATTCTCCAAATCCTCCGTATTTGACTCCAGATAAGCAATGCGTTTTACAGCATCAGTCAGCTGCAGTTTCACTCTTTCTATGCCATCTTCGGCGGTCCCTATCCGGTCCTCAGCCTCTGTTAGCCGCTTATCATTAGCAATGATATCCGCTTTAAGATCAGCAAAACTTCTCTGCACAGAAGCAACAGAGCCATTCATCTCAGTTATACGTTTCTTCACATTGTCAAGCTTATTCCCAAAGTTATCCACAGCACTTATCTTTGTGTTAATCGAAGAAACAGTGGTACACAGAGACTGCAGCTCACTTAGTACCGCGGCTAGGTCGGCCTGTTGTGCATCGGCTATGCTGTTAGCAGCATCAGCGGCCAACACATTTGTGGTAGTTGTTCTGCTTCTTTGTGAGCTGCGTGGTTTTGGTCCAACCCCACAGTCTTCAATAGTCGATTGTTTAGACATCATGCTGACCCGGTTTTAAGCTTGAATAAGTCGTATTTTCAAGATTTTTGCAAAGTCGCGGGTAGCACTCCAACTAAGCTGCCATCTCGGTCCGCGGCCCCACAGCGCCCTCCACAATCGCAACCTTACTCGGTGTGACAATACAGACTTCTTCCAAGAAGAACTTCATGGTGATTATAGGCACATGCTGAGCAAGACCTCACTGTTTGAATGTCCTACATGTTTACATTGTGGTGCCTATGTATGGAAAGAGGAGAGAAAAGGATTCTGCTGTAACTCCGGTAAGATTAACCTTACATATAACGCCACAAATCCCAAACCTGGCTCAATCCCACCACAACCTCCAGACGCTATTAAGGACCTTTTCCTTAATTAAAGTTTTGTGAAGCAAGCAAAACAATATAAAGTGCGCTGGCAATGGCAAGTATTGAGGAAGGTATGCCTGGCTTCAACCCAGGTGTGTGTATACAAGGCAAAGTTTATCATTACATTGCCAGCCCCCTTCCTGCACAAGGTCGTACACCACTCTTTGCTCAGATCTATTTCCACAATCCTGCGCATGAGCTGGAAAACCGTCGAGCCCATGCCTCAAACAGTGATCTAAATGAAGATTTTTTACTGAGGACGCAAGAGGCCATTCACATGTGCAATCCTTACGTGTAACAGTTTAAGTCAGCCACTGAGTATGTGACCCAAAATGACTATGCCAATGAACTGAAAATTGTCCTAACTACTCGCACACAACATCATGACCTTTATCGTGGCACTGTGAATCTTCCATCACTGAATAGTGATGTGGCTGTCATTGCTCAGGAGCAACAACTACACAGCAGTTTGGGAAACTGGCTGTCACTCTTCACCTCAGAGGAGGAACACTTCAGACAATCGATGCCATGCATCCAGCATATGACCCATTGTCATATGTGCTTCTTCTGCCTCAGGGTTCCCAAGGATACCACACTGAGCTGGCAGGTACACCAACATGCTTCTACCATTACCATCTTCAAGTGTGTGACATTGCTCAACACATCAATTTACTGCTTTGTGGTGGGAGACTGACACAGCAATATGTATGTGACATGATGGCAAAAATTGAGTCACACCGCCTCAACGGGATCCGCCACAACCAGAAGTCTATCAAGGCTGAAAAGTATAAAATCATTGTAGATGCCCTGAATAGTGACACTGAGATCATTCATGGACGCCTAACCATCCTGCCACCCACAATTTACGGATCACCCCGATGGTACGCCAAGGAGTTCCAAGATGCCATGGCCTTGGTATGATTCAAAGGAAAACCTGACATCTTCCTCACCTTCACTTGCAACCCGAACTGGCCTGAAATCATGGGATCACTTTTTGAGGGTCAACAGACCAATCAGAGACCAGACATCATTGCTCGAGTATTTCACATAAAGGTGGAAGCACTCCTCACAGACCTCCTCAAGCGTGACATCTTGGGACAAATTCATGCATATGTGATGGTGAAGGAAACACAAAAGAGGCATCTTCCACATATACACATGCTCATGACCATGGTAGCCCGCGACAAACCCAGGACCGCCACCGATATTGACCGTGTGGTGTCTGCAGAGATTCCTGATAAAAACACAAATATGGAACTACATCGCATTGTAACATCACATATGATTCACGGTCCATGTGGACAATGGAACAGTGCCAGTCCCTGCATGGTCGACAAAAAGTGCACCAAAGACTATCCCAAACAATTGAGACAGAACACAAGCTTTTCAGGCAACTCCTACCCACTTTACCGAAGACGAACAGAAGGAGCACCTTGTTCTCCCATCATCAAGACCATCAGAGGTGGTGTCAATGCACCTGTCAATAATACATGGGTTGTGCCATACAATCCGTACATCCTGCTGCGATACAATGCGCATATTAATGTTGAAATTGTGTGTGCTGTCTCCAGTGTCAAATACCTGTATAAATATTTGGAGAAGGGACCTGATCAGTGCATGGTGAGACTGGATGTGCCTGATGATGAGACCCGTGAGATACTACGATGTGATGAGGTGACGCGTTATGAGTTAGGGCGTTACATCACTGCATCTGAGGGATACTGGCGCATATATGACTTCCCCATTCAGCAGAAACAGCCACCAGTAAAGATGCTTGCAATGCATCTAGAGGATGAACAGGTCATCATGTTCAATGATGAAGGTACAGCCCAGAACCTGTTGGACTCAGGGCCACCTGCCACCACACTGACCGCCTTTTTTGAAGCAATGTCTCTTCATCCACACATGTGACACATTGTATACCCAGATGTGTTTCAACACTTAACATACACACGGAAGAAATTTAAATTGCGGAAAAAAAGACTGAGTTCTCACGATGACCACATGGCTGACACCGTTGGATGAATTCCAATGATTGCCTTCAACCCTCACACTGCTGAACTATTCTATCTCCGCATCCTTTTGTACTGCGTGCCAGGGCCAACATGCTCAAAGACCTCCGACGAGTTGGAGATGTAGTCATGGACACCTATCTGGTAGCTTGCATTGCGCATGGCCTTGTTGACAATGACCAAGAAGTAGATTCTGTTATGGAGGAGGCTGCAAATGTGACATTTGGCTGAGCACTGCGTGAGGTATTCACCAACATGCTAATGTTTGTTCTTAGAGGGGAACACTTGCAGTTCTGGGAAGGGCACAAGCATGTGCTGTGTGAAGATTTCATGCACAGGGCCAATGTGAATGAGCCAGATGACTATATTGTGACTCAAGTGCTACTTGACCTTAAGGACCATGTTGAAAGACGTGGTTTTACTTTAAATGGGAACTTTGGCCTCCCTGAGCCTGAGCCACTTCACGTCCAGAGTCAGATCATCCAGCATGAGACTGAGCACAACACAGAGGAACTTCAAACTATTATTACAGACACAGAAAACAACCTAAATGACGAACAGCAAAAAGTTGTTGAAACAGTGATGGAAAGTGTGGAACAGGGACTTGGAAAAATTATATCCCTTGATGCAAGTGGTGGAACTGGGAAAACATTCATATTGTGCCACATCCTTAACAAAGTGCGTGCACAGAGCAAAGTAGTTCTTGCAACAGCTGCAATTGGCATTGCAGTTACCCTACTGCCAAAAGGCACAACCTTTCACAGTAGGACAAAATGTCCTCTCATTCTCACTGACGAGTCCACTTGCAGTATAAGTGAACATGACAGCACTGCAACACTCCTTAGAATGACGCATCTCATGGTTGTGGATGAAGTGTCAATGATGGATCGCCGTGCATTAGAAGCAGCAGATCGTACATTCCAGTGGCTCAGAGGTTCAGACAAGCCATTTGGTGGCATCACAATGGTTTTCAGCGGTGACTGGAGGCAAATCCTTATCGTTGTCCCACATGGTAGCCGAACCCAGATCATAGGGAGGTGTTTCAAGAGCTCACACCTATGGAAACATGTTGAAATTCTTCGTCTAACAGAAAACATGAGGATCACTCAAGCTGCTGGAGATCAACAAACAGAAGCAGATTTTGCCAAATTCCTTTTGAACCTTGGTGAGGGGGACATTCCTGTGGTTCCAGAAGAGGGTGAATTTGCAATTGAGCTCAATGAATCACTATCAATTTCTGGTGAGAAACTTGAGGACATTGTCAATTGGGTATATGATGACATGACAGTCAACATTTCCAATCCAAAGTGGCTATGTGAGCGTGTCATACTGTGCCCAACCAACTCTGAAGTTGACAAAATGAATGAATACATGACAAATAATTATCCAGGAGAAGAGCATGTTTGCAGCAATGTGAACACTGCAGAATCTGAGGGTCACCATATGTACCCAACTGAATTTCTAAATACCCTCTGCCCATCTGGTATGCCTCCCCATCGCATCACTTTAAAGGTGGGAATGGTGATCATGCTACTTAGAAACTTTGACCAACAAAATGGACACCGCAATAGATCAAGATACATCAGTGATCAAATCCTACCTCATCTTTTGGTTATGACTTCTGTGATCGGTGTCAATGCTGGACGCACATTACTCATTCCACGCATCATCCTCATCCCATCTGACAACATATTTCCATTCACCCTGCGACATAAGCAGTTTCCGGTGAGACCCTGCTTTGCCATGACAATGAATAAGTCACAAGGCCAATCTTTTTAGCGTGTTGGTGTCTTCTGCACAAGAGACTTCTTCAGTCATGGTCAATTCTACGTTGCAGCCAGCAGAGTTGGCAGATCAAGCAGATTTTGTATTCTTGCTCGAGATGATGAAACAAAGAAAAAGTGCCACTTTCTGAGCAATGTTGTCTATAAAGAGGTGCTGACACACTAACAACATGTAATTTTCAAGAACTGTCAAACTGCACTAACAAATATCCAATATAAATATATCCTCCAATGCAATGACCCCCCGCCTACCCACACACACTAACTGACGCCTCCTTGCCAGTTGAGGTTCACCACAACCATGGACCACTTGACAGGGACAACAAGGACGTAGCACTACCATATCCCACACATATCATAACCGCCACCGACACCTCTTTGCCTGCACCTGATAATCTGACCACGTCCATGGCCACTTTGACAGGGACAATAAGCAGGTGGCCATCAAGGTTGTGGTCTCCCAAAGCACCAGCTCCTCATCCCCCCCGCCCTGACAGTTGCACTACCCTACCCCACCACCCCATTGCACTACCCCATACCACCCATTGTATTATATAGATTTATATTTATATGTACATACTGTAACTACATTTATGCATACCCATATTCTACTGCTCTTTATACTGTCCATCCACTTATTTTTCCTACTCTTAAAATGTTACTGTTACTACACTGCACATATCTGTCTATATTGTTCATACTCTATATCCATATTTATTCTGCTCTTAAAATTGTTACTGTTAATGTCACTGCACATATCCTTACTGTACACTATACTGTTGACATTGCACTTTTCTGCATTTTTGCACTTCTGGTTAGATGCTAACTGCCTTTCATAATTATACTCTGCACAATGACAACAAAGTTGCAACTATCTGTACACATACCTAAATACATGTCACCTAATATCACCTTTATAAATGGTCTGCAAACATGTAGTTCAATTATCCATTTTTATTGTATGTCATTATGTCAGTATCAGTATTTTCTTTCTACCATGCACAAATAAAAATGTCACTGAACTTTTGCTGTGTAATTGTAACAATTAGCACTTAAACACACCAAACCAACAATTACTAAAATCACACACAAAAACAGATTATCCACGGGCACTGCACTAGTTAATTAAAACACAATTACTACTACTGTAGGTGGAAGACAGCAACGCAATTCCATAATGTATCAGAGTTACGGGTGCTTGATTACTTTTGTGTGAACTTTTGACATCCTCTTAGTGCAAACATATTTACATAACAATAGTTGATGGAAACACAAATTCACATAACATTTTCAGAACTTTCCGGTAAACTTTTAATGGAAAGCCACAAACAGTGATAATAAGGCATGGATTGACATAGACCCTACAAGTGTTCATGCATCTGCTTTCTTTATGCGCCACAAGTGCACATTTGGGAGAATAGTGCTTAATGATTTCTATACCCTTGTGGTCTTGTTAGTATCTTTGCTTTGTGCGTGACATGTGAAAGTCCTGTTTGTGTTATTTATGAATTGCATTAATGTCACCCAGACCAGTTCATGCTGCACAAAAGCAATTGTATTGATTTTGTCCAGGTCTGGTGGTGTGTATTGATTATCACACCACTTTGCTGAAAATATTTCCTGTAAGACATCGTGCCTTCCTAAATGTCACTCAATGCAAAAGTCATGTCATTTTAATTTTGGGCATCTGTCTGCCAGAACAGCAGTTCATTCCAAACTTGGCCTGACATCAAAACTTTCATTTGTAAATGCCGCTGGAGTTTTCCTCTTTGAGTTCAGCACCCTTATGTCTGAGGAACGCTCAGTGGAAGACTGAATGTGACTCCCGTTTGTGAATGTGACTCCAGTGTGTTGTATACTTAGATACCACTCCGTGGACAAATACATATAACTGCTTTACGATTTGCTATCGTTTCCTAAGAATTATCCTCTCACTGCCAGAAACACTCACTAACAATGGAACAAGTTATTACTAACTACTTGGCTGAGAATGTTACCCAGATCACATTGTGACTCCCTTGGTTTTAGAAAAATACTTTTTGATCATCATCTCCATCATCTGATCCTGTCCTTAGGTTTAGCAAATTACTAGACTTTGTTGTGTTAAGATCCTTCTCTCTCTTCTAGTCTCAAGAAAGAGAGAGGTTGTTTTTCAGGCATCTCTGCACCATAATTAAAGCTGGGAAAAGACTGTAATGGCACTGTAGCAGCACTTTCTACCTATATAGTGTAGTTGTGACATCACAACCGTGTGGAAGTCTTGACGGCTCGTTTAAAAGGCACAGTTTCTGAATACGGGCTGTGTGCATTTTTCTGTGGAGAGAGCATTTTGATATTTTCACAGTATTTATATAGCACTTCGACCTGCTTCATAATCAAAAAGACAAGGGAATTTTAAGATGGGAGCTTTAAAGTAAGAGAATGATTATGTTCATTTTGTAGAAGACTGCTGGTCTTTGATTGCAAACATAGGTTGTTTTGTCAACCAATAAATACTGACAGTTCTTGAGAGGATAGTTATTATAGAGATTGTTTTTCAACAATATTTGTACAATATGTTGTGAGCATTTTTAGGTAAAGACAGTTTCCATATTTAAGATTGTGAGTCAGAAAGCAGCAGTGATGTTGTAGAAAGGCAGTGCAAAAAGAACAGAACAGCGAGTGAGTGACAGGTCAGAGGAAAGAAAAATAAGAGTTGCTGAGCTGGTGTGTTGTTGAAAGAAAAGTGTAAAACTCAAATATTGTGCTGAGGCGAGGGATCAAAGTGTGCATGACTGGCGGCTTACAGGAGGTAAGGAGAGGGGAAAACGTGGAAAAAGGAGGATTAAGGAAGAAGTGTTTACTGTATACAGAGCTTGTTAAATGTTGGGGCCGACTGCTCTCTCCATGAATTCAGATGAAAGTGATGACCCTTTGTTGATTTCAACCTATTTAATCCATTTTAGTGGTGAAGAGGAAAACGAGATTAAAGGGAAGAGGAAGGTTAGTAGGAGGATTCATAAACCCGAAGGCAACTGAGCTGAGAGTTGGGGAGGAAAATGGTTTCATGAAAAGAAATTTATTTGTATAACTTTAATGATTTTGCAAATCATTATTTCCCTCATGATTGATAATTTTACAAGTTTAATCGGGATGGAGCGACATAACAGAGCCCGCCAAGTCAAGCACGAGCAAACATTGGACATTACCAACATGTCTGTTGCATCGTAATATTGCATGACTAAAGCAGTGCAGAAGGGGGGAGTTTATCCAGGAAGTTGCTGAGAAGTTTTAATGGACATTGATAGTACCTTTGATAATATCCCTTTTCACTTCCAAAAAAATTTTTTTTATATGGTTAGTGCAGCCCAGTGCGCCAAGGATGTAGTTTGATATTGATCCACAGCTCCTAGATGTCGTCCAGTGCCAACAGGAAATAGTGTGGAAGTAGTGTGGAAGTGTGTAGAAGTTGAGGTGATGGATGGATCCTGCAGGATACTGAGTTTCCTTAACCATAGCCTGACCTGACATTATTTTGTTACACACTTAGATGTATGGAAGGATTTCCCAGCAGGCATGCTTTTAAAGAACACACATGCATCAGCGTCATACAGTCCTTCCAGAAAAATGCGGAGTTTTTTTGTGATTGTTGTGGGCAAAAATCCTTTATTATGCGGCACGTTTTCTTAAAAAACGGGATATTTATGCAATTTTATGCATTGAAATTGCGGGAACTTGCAAAAACTGCGGTTTCCTCATGGCTTCATCGCGGGGTTTGCAGCTTTTCGATGATGTTCATGTCGCGTAATTACGTCACTTCTGTGTGACGTAAACGCAACATTTTTCAACTTTCTGCTAATGTGATTGGCAATTTATGCAGCGGATTTGAAAGAATGCGGTGCCCGCATAAATATGCAGACTTTGGCTGATTATGCATTGAATTATGCGATCACATAATCACATTTTTCTGGAGGGACTGGTCGTACATGGCTGCACTCAATCAGGATTTGCTACAGTCTACTGAATTGTTTCTTCATAAAAACTAAACTCTTATTCAAACAACAGTGCATATAATACAAATGATCACATTAGATGCACATTTGATTACAGCATTGACGGCAAAGTAGGCTACAGAATATTTCATCCGTATTGATAGATGCAATCTTTGAAAATTGATAATTATTATTTTTTTAAATTACATTTATATCTGCAAGTCTCAAAACCTAGAGACTTTCAAACATCAAAATGTCATTTATTAAATGTATTTGTGTCAAAATTACATAAACATCTTTTCGTATTCTATTTTGCCTGGAAACGCTTCCAACACGCTTGCGTGTCGCGTGAAAAATAGGCGTCGGTCCTATTTCTAGCATGCATGTCATGTAGGCTAAGACTGGATGTACTTATCTAAAGGTATAGCTACTCTGGATGGCATTGCCGTGGCCTCCAGCACTACTGTCAGAAATCTTGGAGTTATTTTTGATCAGGATATATCCTTTAACGCCCACTTAAAACAAATATCAAGAACAGCCTTTTTTCACCTGCGTAACATTGCCAAAATTAAGCACATCCTGTCTCAAAACGATGCTGAAAAACTAGTCCATGCATTTATTACTTTGAGGCTGGACTATTGTAATTCCTTACCATCAGGTTGCTCAAATAAGTCTCTTAAGACGCTCCAGCTGATCCAGAATTACAATAACTAAGAAAATAGATCATATTTCTCCTGTATTAGCTTCTCTGCATTGGCTTCCTGTAAAATCCAGGTTTGAATTTAAAATCCTTCTCCTGACCTACAAAGCTCTTAATGGTCAGGCACCATCTTATCTTAAAGAGCTCATAGTTCGTTATTGTCCCAATAAAGCACTGCTCTCCCAGAATGCAGAATTACTTGTGGTTCCTAGAGTCTCTTAAAGTAGAATGGGAGTCAGAGCTTTTAGCTATCAGGCTCCTCTCCTGTGGAACCAGCTCCCAGTCTGGGTTTGAGGAGCAGACACCGTCACCACATTTAAGAGTAAACTTAAAAAGTGAGGAGTGCAGTGTTCGCCTAGACCGGCAGGGGAGGGTTTATTGATGCAGACACGGCACCCCTTCTCTTCTCTGCTTCTCTTCATAGTCGTCAGATTCATCTACCAACCCTTATAGAGCTGGCTCAGGTTTGCCTTGGACCAGCTCTTGGTTATGCTGTTATAGTTTTAGACTGCCGGGGGACTTCCTTTGACACATTGAGCTCCTCTCTCTTCCCATCTGTGTGCATCCATGTCCCAGAAATGCTTGTTTCTAACTTAGCTCTGGGGAGCTTATTCCCAGGAGTCCTATGTTTTTTTGCCCCGCAGTTTTCCTTGGAATAAGGTAGCACCTAAATCATGGTTGCAACTGTCCCCAAGGTCCTGCTCCGCGCCCTGCTATGCCCTGCTACATCCTGCTACGTCCTGCTATGCCGTGCTATGCCCTGCAGTGCCCTGCTATGTCCTGCTATGTCCTGCTATGCCCTGCAGTGCCCTGCTACGCCCTGCTATGCCCTGCAGTGCCCTGCTACGTCCTGCTATGCCCTGCAGTGCCCTGCCACATCCTGCTACACTCTGTAACGCCCTGCAGTGCCCTGTTACGCCATGAACTACTACAACTAGTATTTCTAGTCATAGTTCCATTATCTTTATTGTGAATATAATTGCCACTGTTCATCACACCCCCAACCGGCACCATTAGACACCACCTACCAAGAGCCTGGGTTTGTCCGAGGTTTCTGCCTAAAAGGAAGTTTTTCCCCGCCACTGTCACACTAATTCCTTGCTCTTGGGGGAATTACTGGAATTGTTGGGTCTTTATAAATTATTGAGTGTGGTCTAGACCTACTCTATCTGTAAAGTGTCTTGAGATAACTCTTGTTATGATTTGATACTATGGATACAATTGAATTGAATTTAGTGTTCTACTTTTCAGTAACACAATGGGCTTTTGACTAGTGTTAGCTAGTTACCTTTTTATGTTTCCTCTTTACTACTCTTTTCTTCCCGTTTTAGAGGCCAGGAGAACTTTCGTTGTATAAACTGGATGCATTTTTCTGTTGCATTTGTTTTTGGGTTGTTGGGTTTGTGTGCTTATCAATTTGCAACGTGTTTGTGTATTTGGTTGTGGTGTGTCTATTTGCAGCTTGGTTGCTAAATGCGCCGTATGTGTTGTCAAATTAATGAAAATTTGTTCTTAATTTGCTTGCGTTTGTCTATTTGCATGTTTTTTTTTAGTTGCAGTGCATTTGCCCCTGTCGTCCACCGTAGAATCTTCCCTAAAAACATGTTGTTTTACATAGTATGCAGTGTTTCCCATACATAGGTTCTACTTGGATGCACCGTCCAGGTAGATTGATGGTAAATCAAATCCGAATAAAAAATGTTTCCCAATCAACAATGTATTTTTTTTACAGGGCACACAGACCAGCGGTCTCCAGCCCCTCCCCCTTGTGAAGTCATGCTCTGCGTGCATGACAGTATCAACCGTAGAAATGCCGCGGCCACAGCGCTATGAAAGCTCCCTGATCGTTACTTATCAGAGTTCAGTTGTTACCCCTGTCCGCGGCAGTCTCCTCCACTTCATATATTTACAGTGATGGGAATAACGGTGTTATAAATAACGGCGTTATAAATAACGGCGTTACTAACGGCGTTATTTTCAGTAACGAGTAATCTAATTGATTACTCTTTCCATTTTAAGATATGCTGTTACGGTTACTGCCAAAAAATGCGGCGCGTTATATTTGAAGCTGTTTTTTTCATCAGACCAACTAGATCTCTGAGTCTGAGCCGAGAGGCAAATACTTTTTTTTACTGTTCTTCTTTGGTTAGTGGGCAGTGCACGACGCAAGCGCATAAATGCTGACGATTGGCTGAGGTTCAGTAAAATGTCATGGTAAGCCAATCAGAGGTAGAGTTGGGCGGGTGTTCGAAAGCACGCATAGTCGGACACACAAGAACAACACAAGCGAGTCAGTCAACGAGAGAGAGACAGGTATGGCATTGTGAAATCAAGGAGAGAGTTAACTTTTCCTGCTACAGATTTTCCACCGTGGTCAGGAAGAACAGGGGAGACACGTTGTTTCTCTTAATATATGACTCTAGAGTCGGTATTCGCTCGAAAGCTAATCGCCGTCACTCTCTCACTTCTCCCTCGCTCTATCACCTACTCCCCACACACACACACACACACACACACACACGCCAGCTCGACGCACACACCAGTGCACAAGTATAAACATCAGGCCACTTACGTTATTTGCACTACAAAGAGTGTATATATTTGTTATTCATTTTTGGTATAGTGCTTAACAAGCATAATTTAATTTTGCCCAGTTGTGGCCTGTTGAGGTGTTGTGTTATTTGTATCGATCCACTATATAAACATAATATCTACATACATGGCATTTGATTGGAGGCTAGTCTCACTTTGTCCCAAAGCAACATTAAAATAGCTTAGATTTGTGTACAGTGTTTCTGTTAATAATGTATTGTATTACGTGTCCATTTCATTATAATATTCAGTTTTATCATACATAATTGAACATGCACATGTATTTTAAGTTCCATTAAAGAGGGGTAGGTGGAGGTGGGGTCACATTTGAGCATTTAAAAATGTACTTGAAAGTAAAGCAATAGTTACTTTCTGAAGTAACTAGTTACTGTCATGAATCCCGCTTCCTGAGTCTGTTTTCTGCCTGAGTTGCCTGTATTCTGTCCTGTAGTCTGTTTTCCTGAGTTTCCTGAATGCACCCTGTCTGGTTGCCTGGCGACGAAGCAAGGCTGGAGATCTCTCAATCACCCACACCTGCATCTCATCATCACCTCTCCACTTCATAAGCGCTGATCTGACATCCATTCCCTGCCAGATCGTTAGCCTTGAACAGTATGTTGTACCTGTGTATCAGCCTCAGTTTGCTCAAAGTTAGTTTTGCTGCTCAGTTATATTTGCCTGCTGTTAACTTACCTTTGTTTCCTCTGTCTGCAGTTACACTCCCGGGATGTTCACTCCACCTCTGCTTGGTCGTCAGTTTCATCAGAAACAACGTTGGATCTGCTTATTCCCTCCCACCTACTCACATCCACTGCCTGCTCCGTCACCTGGATTCTCCTGCTTTCGCATTCAAATAATTAAATAAATACTCACCTTTATTCTACTCACCTTGTCCTGGTCTGCTTCTGGGTTCTGCCCTAGTGAAACGTGACAGTTACTTTTATAATTTGTAACTGAATAACTAATTTAGTTACTTTTTGGAAAAAGTAACTAGTAACTGTAACTAATTACTTTTTAAAAGTAACTTGCCCAACACTATATTTATAATGGAGCTAACTGGAGCTAACCACTAACGGAGCTAATTGTTGCTAACTGAGCCTTCAGTTGTCGTTCTCTGTGCCTGAATCCACGTATTTTTTTTAATTTATTTTTTTTACTTTAGATAGCTTTAGTCTTATATGATTTCACAGGAATTAGGAGGAGACAGTGTTGATATTTTTAATAACATTTAACTGTCTGTATGGATCATAGTATTAAGGTTAAGTTACATAGCCTATTTGGGCTCCGGGTAATCAGGTATTTTATCTGCTGAACCATAACATTTGACAAACCAACCAGATTTAATTGACAAAGCACATCATGGCTACACTTCATCTCTATCATCTTTTAGTTTGATATGTTAAATATGTAAATAGTTATTTATTTCGAAAGTATCTGTTAATGTTATGTGGCCTAGTCATTGTTTTAAATAAATAGTTCATAAACTTTTGTTTGACTAGTTTTTACCTACCCAGCCATCACACGCCGCACCATCACATCCTGCGCCACCCACCATCACAAGTAAATTCTAAACCTGTGGTAAAAACTGGTATGTCATTCTCAAAATCGTTTCCAGAATGTGATACAGAATGAACAACAATAGAAAGGATGAGTTACTGACCACATAGTCTATATCCATGACGTTCCACTTCCGGGATTGGGCCTTTCATATGTCACTGGATGTCCTCCTTTTCGCTGATGACCGTTACCTTCCTCTTTCTTTGGGTTGGAATTTTAAACTCCGGTGGATCAATGCGGACTATGGTTAACTGCTCCTCAGATCACTGCAGGGTAAATCCGGACAGCTAACTAGACTATCTGTCCAATCTGAGTTTTCTGTTGCACAACTAAAACAACCTTTGAACATTCCACCAAAACAAGTTCCTTCCTGAGACTATTTTGCAGAGGCACCGTTGCTCCGTCCGGCGCTTAGCACTGCCCAAGACAATTGTGATTGGTTTAAAGAAATGCCAATAAACCAGAGCACGTTTTTCTCCCATCCCAGAATGCTGTGTGGACTAACCAGACCTTCCTCCACAGCGTTGTGGAGGAGGGTCTGGAAAAGCGAGACTACTGACCACGTGATTTTTCTTTTCTTCACAAATTTATTAAAAATAATAGTAAAAATAAAAATACTGTCAAATATACATAACATTTCAGACACATACTATAAAAAATAGTGTCAATAACAAAAAGTATGTAGAGGGGGATGATTGAACAACATAAAATTACAAAAAGAGACAAAACCAATATACATTTGAAGAGGTTTGAAAAGCAGGGAGAGGTTTGAAAAGCACCCTTTTTCACACCCCTCATGCACAAAAGGTTTTCACGCAGATCTTTAACCGGTCCCTGGAGCTGTGTGAAGTGCCCTCCTGCTTCAAATGCTCCACCATCATCCAAGTCTCCAAAAAACCCTTCATCACAGGATTAAATGACTACAGGCCTGTCGCCCTGACGTCTGTGGTAATTAAGTTCTTTGAAAGACTGGTGTTGAGAGGTGTTGAGCCACCTGAAGGACATAACCGGACCCCTGCTGGACTCACTGCAGTTTTCCTACAGGGCAAACAGGTCAGCGGATGATGCTGTCAATATGGGACTGCAATACATCCTGCACCACCTCGACTCCCCAGGGACGTATGCCAGGATCCTGTTTGTGGAATTCAGCTCGGCGTTCAACATCATCATCCCTGAACTCCTACATCAGAAGCTCACCCAGTTCTCAGTGCCTGCCACCACCTGTCAGCTTCCTGATTAACAGGCAGCAGCATGTCAGACTGGGGAGCATCTCATCCAAAACCCGGTCCATCAGCACTGGCGCACCACAGGGGTGTGTCCTCTCCCCGCTGCTCTTCTCTCTCTACAGTAATGACTGCACCTCAAAGAACCCGTCTGTAAAACTCCTGAAGTTTGCAGATGACACCACTGTCATTGGTTTGATCCAGGATGGTGATGAGTCTGCTTACAGGCAGGAGGTGGAACAACTGGTCCAATGGTGCAGTCAGAACCACCTGGAGTTAAACCCCAAGAAGACTGTGGAGATGACAGTGGACTTTAGGATAAGTCCCCCCCCACACACACACTCCCCCCTCACCATCCAGAACGACACAGTGTCCACTGTGGATTCCTTTAGGTTCCTGGGATCAACCATCTCAAAAGGACCTAAAATGGTCTCCCCACATTGACTCTGTCCAGAAAAAGGCCCAGCAGAGGTTATACTTCCTGCGACAGTTAGGGAAGTTTAATCTGCCTAAGGAACTGCTGAACAGTTTCTACTCAGCCATCATTCAGTCTGTCATTTGCACCCCCATCACTGTCTGGTTTGGGTCAGCCACCAAATGGGATAGGGCCAGACTGCAACAGACAACTAGGGCTGCAGAGAGGATCATTGGAGCTGACCTTTCTTTCCATCCAGGACCTGTACCGGTCCAGGGTCAGGAAAAGGGTAGCAAAAATCTCTGCACATCCTGCTCTCCCTCACATCCTGCTCATAAACTGTTCACCCTCCTTCCCTCTGGTAGGCGATACAGGGCACTGTTTGCCAACCAGCCGACACAGACACAGCTTCTTTCCCCAAGCAATCACTCTGTTGAACACTCAGAAATAGCCCCCAACCTTACACTGAACAAAGTCAATCATCACTGTTCTGCTCAGCTACCTCATGTCTATTACAATCCTACAATTACAATGTTATTAATATATTAACATTGCACTGATCTGCCTTGCACTGTATTCATATTTAAATCCTAAAATCTCAGACTATACTGACTGATATTGCACTATTCCTTCCCTCTCTTTTTATTTTTCTCTTTTTCTATTTTATTGTTATACGGTACACCACAGTATTTTTTATATTTATTACTGCCATTTCTGTTTTTATTCGTTATATGTTAAGTGAGTGTTGTACTTTGAGAGCAAAGATTAACCAGAGTTAAATTCCTTCTTTGTTTACTTGGCCAATAAAGCTGATTCTGATTTTGATTCTGATTATTCCTCAAAAAGGTCACTGTATAGTATTACAGTTTTGTTACTTTTTTATTGTCTATAAGTTTGAGAGACTTAATATATTCCTTGAATTCACATAAAAAAGCAGTGAAATAATAGAGTCTGACCACATGATTGACACACACGGGGATATCTCGGAATGACATCACTGCCTTCCAGGAGTGTGGAGAGAGAGAGAAAGAGAGATTTTTAAAGGAACTTTATTCTATCAATGCTCCAACTCATTATTTACAAAATGACACATCTATTTTCCAACAACTGGCCAATAAATACACATATATAGACACTTAAAAAAGATAAATAAATTACATCAACTCCCGAGAAAAAATTGGTTGGTCTCATTCAACCGAGCACAACACATCATAGGCCCAAATCACACTGAACTGATCAACATCCTTCATGTCTTTATAATAATTGAAGTCAAGAGAGAGGGATAGGAAGAGAGAGAGAGAGAGAGAGAGAGAGAGAGAGAGAGCGAGAGAGAGAGAGAGAGAGAGAGAGAGAGAGGGGGCGGAGGGAGGGAGAGAGAGCGAGAGAGAGAGGGGGGAGGAGAGAAGGAGAGACAGTGAGAGAGGTGGAGGGAGAGAGAGAGGGGTGTGTGAGAGAGAGAGAGAGAGAGAGAGAGAATGAGAGAGATAGAGAGAGCGGAGCAGAGGCTGGAGAGCAGTGCGTCTCACACAGAGGTAAGACCGGAGGAGAGGGACTCTACCCGGGGACACAGAGGACGGTAAACCCGCCTGAACTCACTCTACGCACTAAGAAATACCTGTGAAATAGGCTACTATATGTATCGACTGATTATACAGTAAGTCTTATAAGCTTACATTTGAGAGTTGATAATATATGAATATGATTCCACGAGTATTTTATGGTTAAAATACATGCATGCACTTTATTGGTGCTTTTAACGTTATTATGAATTAATTAAGAAAACAAACGCGTGTTCATTTACTTTGACAATAAGACATGATGCGTGGCTAAATCTGATTTAAAAGGCTACATTTTTGCGTGTGGTATGGTATTCATAATGCATGTCATTTAGAAAGAGAAAACAACAACGATAGCCAATCAAAGTGTGATGCAGTTCTGCCTGCCGACTGTGCACTTAGTGTTTCATCGATTGAAAGCTATTGGCAGTAAAAGCTGCACCTGTTGCACTACATTCGCTCTCTCTCCGGTGATGTTTAAAATGCGTGCAAGGCAACTAATTGATGTGCACATCTCTCTGTTGTCCAGGTATTGGGATGCGCCACTCGTGCGTTAAAAAGCCTGGCACCGTCTCCAGAGCGCACACGAAGCACCGGGAGGAACCCATACATAACCATCGTTAAACCTTATTGTTGGGCACTGTCAACCTTTTTCAATACTCGTTTAAAATCTCTGCACCGAGGGAGGACAGAGTCAGAAAGAGGAGGGGAAGGAAAAACAAAACGCATCATCGGCAGACTTGATGTGTTTTTTTACGCCGACTTCCGAAAAGGAAAAAGTGAAGGAAGGAACCCGAGTGGAGATTAAACAAAGTGTAAAATGTTTTGAACTGGAAATGAATAATCAACCCTGACAAAGCTGACAGAGGGTGGCTCATTGAGTGAGCGTGAGGCAGAGCGTCCGGAGCGTTTTCACACCAAAGACAAACAGATTCCACGTTTAACTGCGGACCAACTCTCCGAGGGTGAGCAATCCCATCTGACAGGATTATTATTTATGCATATGATTTCCTCGCATCACACTCTGTAACTATAACTGTGCAGTGTGTTGGAGGAGGTGAGAGCGTATGGAAACAGTTTACATCTTCTCTATTTGTTTGTAACATCCCAGAAACTACAAAGAATCTGTGAAACTACTGACCCTGAATGAACTAGTGGACCTGCAGATGCGTTCTTAGTGACTTGCTGGTGGTCCCTGGACCTCAGTTTGGGAAAAGAGGAAAGACTGATCTCTTCTTTCTAGTCTGTAATGATGTAATGGAGGGTTAACACACCTAACTTGACCTTTTTGTTTGCTGAACTGTGCATAATTAACTTTTTAGGGTAAATGACAAATTCATGTGATGTCTGAAAACAAAGTCCAATACACTAATGTTTCTCTAAAAAAATCATTTATAATTTAAAAGAGAACAAATGGTCCAAGGCATTCTTTCTTTAAAAGCCTTTATTTAGATGGCTATTTCATATCCAAATCTTACATTAAAAGTAGACCTGGGCAGCAACCCACGCTCATCGGCACAAAGCAGCCTTCTTCACTTTTTTTCTTCCTAATTTATAATTTCATTTGAAATTTATTTTTTTTATTTTTTTTTAATCCCACAATGCTCAGAGACTCTTAGTGCGTCTTCAAAATATGGAGAATGTGTCCATCCAGACACCGCCAGTCTGCAACGACTCGGTGGACTTCTACTCCCTCGCGTCAGGCAACCGCACTGACCCGAACTGCACTCCTCCGTCTGAGTTTTACTTCTACGCTGACCTTTACATAATTTTACCGGTTATCTACTCTGTAATCTGTGCAGTGGGGCTGACAGGCAACACGGCTGTCATCTACGTGATCCTCAAAGCCCCCAAGATGAAAACAGTCACCAACATGTTCATCCTGAACTTGGCCATCGCCGACGACTTGTTCACTCTGGTGTTGCCGATCAACATAGCCGAACACCTGCTGCACTACTGGCCTTTTGGCGAGGTTTTGTGCAAAGTCATCCTGAGCATCGACCACTACAACATCTTCTCCAGCATCTATTTCCTGACAGTTATGAGTATTGACCGCTACCTGGTGGTTTTGGCCACCGTGAGGTCCAAGCGCATGCCGTACCGCACCTACCGAGCAGCCAAAATCATCTCGCTCTGCGTCTGGATTCTGGTCATCCTCATCGTCCTGCCTTTCAGCGTTTTCGCTGGCGTATACATAAACCCAAACGACGGCAGGAAGAGCTGCGTGCTCAGCTTCCCCAGCCCAGAGAGTTTGTGGTTCAAAGCAAGCCGGATCTACACGCTGATCCTGGGCTTCGCCATCCCCGTCTCGACCATCTGCATCCTGTACACCATGATGCTATACAAGCTGAGAAACATGCGGCTCAACAGTAACGCCAAGGCGCTGGACAAGGCCAAGAAGAAAGTCACCATCATGGTGTTCATCGTCTTGGCCGTGTGCCTGTTCTGCTGGACGCCGTTCCACCTCAGCACCATCGTGGCTCTGACCACGGATCTGCGGACTACGCCGCTCCTGATCGGCATCTCCTACTTCATAACCAGCCTGAGCTACGCCAACTCCTGCCTCAACCCGTTCCTCTACGCCTTCCTGGACGATAGCTTCCGGAAGGCCTTCAAGAAAATGTTGGAATGTAGACCGGCCTGACTGTATGACGCAGGGAAAAACCTGTCGTAGAGGTCCGCGGAGACTTGCTGAGCGAGGACATGGACTGTGATGAATTTTTGATTTGATTTGGTTCGCTTTGTTAAAGCTGCACTAGGCAACCTTGCGCATTGTTTGCACATGATAGAAAATCTTTCATTTATCTTTGATACATAGCATACATGTAAGATTATGCCTGTAAACGGCGCACAGTATCCTGTGACAAAAACCCATCTATAAATGCTTTATACTAGGGATCGACTGATACTGGTTTTTCAAGGCCGATTAGTAGTTCATGAAACCGATAACCAATTTTTGGGACCGATATGCATATACAGTGAAAATGAAAATCTTTAAGTCAAAATTAAGATTTTGGAATGTTACATACTCCAAAGCTTTAAGCAATTATTTATTATATTAGAAACTTTCAACATAATACCAAGTAAAAGCTAGTCAGATAGTGTTGTGGGCGGGACATTAAGTCAGACTCAGTGGTGAGTGAAACCGAAGCAGAGGGACAGACACAAGCTGTAGCTGAGCCAAAGTAGACCACTTTTTAATTAATTAACTTTATCGGTTATCAGGCACATAAAACGCTAATACAGATAATCTGCAAACTGACAAAAAATGGGCCGATAATCAGCCAGGGACGATAATTGCTCTACCCCTACTTTAAGCCTACTGTAAACAAAGTGATGAGAGAGGAAAACATCAGAACATTTTGTGAGTGCGCGGCAGGCTTTGAGGTATGTTTTCTTATGTTTGATGGGTGTGTCTCTCCATTATTGGTCACAGGGGGATACCCAATCAGCAGGGACATATCTCTAAACTCGCGGTAATAAAAAGCAGAGCACTTCCGCGCACAATAGGGTGTTCAACGCACCCCTGTTTCAGTTTTTAAAAAACGTTTTGTCAGGGCTGAACGTGGCCCAGGTGTTTAGGTGTCACTTTAAGTTCATCACTTCCGGTGGGTGGAGACGGTCTTGTGCTACAGGATGGTTTTTCTTTGTCACAGGAGGACTGTTTCTATTTTTACAGAATTTGCCAAGTGCAGCCTTGTATGGCTCTGAGAGCACAGTGAGAGAGAGAGAGAGAGAATATTACAAGTGGATAAGAAATGGGCAATATTGCTTGCAATAGGGAATGATAATGGTTGACATAAAGGACAATACTGTCATTGGAAAAACAACCGCTCGAAATACTTCAGCAGAATTGCCCATCGTCATTGTGTCTGAAGAACTGGCCATAAAAAAAAAGATTGTTTTCCAGTTTGAGACTGCAATTAAAATGTCAGACCTTTTCCACGACAGTAATGGAAAAAAAAATACAATTATGACTTTGAGGCAGCAAGCTGGGGTCACTGCAAACAGTCCTGAACCAAGGAGCAAGGAACGCCTCTGAGGGGTGGGACATCTGCTGCGGGAAGAAAATCCAGTTCAACACAGTGTCATTGATTTGCATGCTGTCAATCAAATCAAAAGGATGAGAATAGTCAGGGTGGGAGGGTAACAGGATGCACGTCAGGGGAGAACAGCTGTTTATCCAGTACAAAACTGTAGGATTTTTTTTTTTAATCAAAATTTGTGGGTTGACTTGAGAAATATTGTGTATTTCATGTATGCAAACATCTAATCTGCATTCAACCCTTGTGTTGTCCTCGGGTCAAATTTGACCCGTTTTCAAAGTTCTTTATATCAGGAATATGGGTTTCTTTCTTAGATGTATGTTGTATGGAACCCATACAACATTCTTCGCAGGTAAAATTAATGATTACTTTCATTGAATTTTGGGTGTTTTATTGAATTTGATAGCATTTGAAATTCTTTTTTAAATGGTTTCAAAACAATATCCTGACCAAACTTTGACATAAACCAGTCTGTGATCCACTCAACATCCTCTGATCTTAACTAGTAAAGAAAATAATTCATAATTGTTTTAAATCAAATTAGGTATAATGTCATATGAATTGCGTTTATTTATCATGTATGAAGAAAGTATTGAAATAAGTGGCAAAAGCATCGAAAAAAGCGCCATAAACAAGGACAACAACTTCATGGTGGACCAACCCTGTCTCACGGCATATCGTGAAATGGTCACGTTATTTTGATCTATTGATTTGTGTACAACGAATTTCTACTTTATTTCGTGGTGGTCACCACGAAATTGGAACGTAACCATTTCATGAACTGCCATGCGACTGGGCTGCAGCTGGGCTGCTCTGGGGGATGCAAAAACGTGGACGCCACACGCGGTAGACTGTGACAACAACGGCTGCCGGGACACGATACGCGATCTCTGGGGGACGCAACGACGGGGAAATTAAACGCCGCACACTGGCAACAACAACGGCGACAACACCGTGGCGACAACACCGTGACAACAACGGGACGCGCTACAACAACGGGACGGTTGTGGTTAGGAAAAGAAAGATGGGGAAAGGTTGTGGTTAGGAGAACAAGAATGCGGAAAGGAACTACCACACGTGGGACGTGATCCCCGGTCTCCGGGGTGAAAGTCCTGTGTTGTTTGACCCATCCACCACCCCAATCAACCAACGCAACCAACCTCCTTATGCGGATTTTCGGCTTTCCAATACTACTCACTACCATAATCATGTAATATGCTTGCCATTCAAATACATTACTTTAGAATCAATAGATTAAATAACGACACCATTTCACAAACTGCCATGAGACTGGGCTGGGTGAACGGGAAGACAACACAAGGGTTAAGTGATGATGTGTTTCGAGCAAAGTAATCTCAAATGATTGATTTTGTGGATTATTTAAGGTTTTGGAGTTATGTTTCTTGAGTAAACAGGCAGGTTACAGAGACCCCCCCCCCCCCCCCCCCCCCAGAATGTAGATGAAGGGTTTATTTGCAAAGTGAGATACATCTCTTTCTATTTATTTTCCTAAATTATGTATTTTTTGTGGTGTATGTGATTAAACTGGTGTTTTAAAATATCTAAAAAAAAATTTTGTGTACTCAAGGGAATGTCAATCCAACTGTTGTTGATTGAATTATTTTAGAAATGTCTTTCATATTGTTTGTGTGCAAATTGTCTCTTCATATGTACCACTTAAAGAAATGAAAAAGGAACCTTACCCACCCTGTTACAGTACTGTAGGCCTGATGAGTGACAGGCATGGGACAGGAAGGCTATGTAAAAATGTAACCTGCGTTTCTCTTCACGTTTTAATTTTTTTTTTTTTGTGAGCTTCTGTCGCCCCCTGCTGTAAAACGGGGCAATGTTACCCTGAAAAGGCAGCCTGAGCCATTTCCAGAGTTTGTGCAAAGACACTACTGAGTTGCACATAGCGTGTGAGTGTGACATTTATAAAGATGATATACAATTTATTTTTCCACTTCATGGATATTTGTGAA
The DNA here is from genome assembly GCA_023566125.1 of Zingel zingel. Lineage (NCBI taxonomy): Eukaryota > Metazoa > Chordata > Actinopteri > Perciformes > Percidae > Zingel > Zingel zingel. The sequence continues at coordinate 31,830,841 of CM042318.1, read as the reverse complement.
TAGCATCATTTGGGATCTGACTTACTTATTCAACATTAATTATCCGTTGTAAAGTTGTAGTTTTGTTGTAAAACTTTATTTATGTAGATTTTTCAATATACCAGTACAAAGACAAGCATATACAAATTACAAAGTAAGACAAAAAAACAAAACCATCAAAAACTAACCAGTACAAAAACAGACAGACAGACAGCCAGCAATCACTCACAAAGAAAGCCAATTCATTAAACGAGATGGCTCACAATACGCACTCATAAAGGGTCCGAAATTCCGGGAGGCCGGAGGAGATCAGGGCAGAAAAATAAAAAATAAAATGAGGTCAGGTCCCAGTTTGTGGCCTTTTCCGCCTGATGTACGCTATGAAAGGTTCCCAAAGTTGTTTTTTTAAAGAATATCTGCAATCCAAGTTTCACAATCGTACTGTGCACATTTACTGTTGCATCCATCTCCATCTAGTGTTCTTGAAGGGTAACTACTGTTTTTTTCAGCCTGGACCCTATTTTCCTATATGTTTTTGTGTCTAAGTGACTGATGGGAACAACAATCTTTGACATTGGTCCAGTATTAAACAAGATCGCTGCAGTCAGCCGCAGCAAAACAAGCTAAAATGTAAGTGCTCGTTTTGCTACTGACAGCCTCAGACTATTATTCTAAGTGTCTGACAACATTATGGAAAGGATTTCTAAGGAGATCAACCTTTCTGTTAAAGAGTAAATTTTTTTTTTTAAACATAAACACATCTGTGAAACTGCGTTCGCTAAATCCACCAGACTCCATGTAAATAAACATAATTTTAGCATCGTAAAACACACTTCGTTCAAAGTCAACAGAAACTAAATAAAACTATAAAAAAAAAATTGGGTTGTCTTTCCACTTTTTCAACAATCACAACTCTAGTTTTGGTTGAAATAAACAATAGTTTACTGATTTACATGTGAAACTATGTTGGCTCTGTACATGCTATGTTTGTTTAAATGGAGTCTGGTGGCTTTAGCACTAGCAACTTTAGAGCAGTTTCTGGTTAAACAGAAAGGTCTCAAAGAGGTTTTTAAAAGGCCTTTCTCTGTAGGGATCCTTTACATAATGTTGTCAGACACTTAAAATAATAATCTGAGTCTTTCAGTGACAAAAACAGCACTTTTAGTGGGAGTAAATTGATAATGCACATAGGGTTACATTGCAGCCCGGTCTGTGGCTGCTGGTTAAAGTGTTCACGCTTAAAACTGGACCAATTTCAAAGACTGTTGTTCCTATTAGTCACTTAGACAGAAAAACATAGGAAAATAGGGTCTTGGTTAAAACAGTAGTTACCCTTTAAGTCACAGTTAAAATCACGAAGACATTGAAAACACGATGGTGTTGAGTGCACAAAGAGGAAAATAAAACAGATAGGGGCCTGTTAGGCTTCACTATGTAAAAAGATACACCATAGCAATAGAGGAGATACATGAGAAAACACATGCAAGAGATGTGTAGGACTTAAATTAATTTGTTTGATTCAAAACACTTGTTCATGTGGTCTATGCCAGTTTGCAACCTTTAATCATCAGTAACAAACACACCACACCCTGCTTACTTGCTCAACTTTAATATTTTGGACCATAATTCACTTTAAATAAAACATTTTGTCTCCGCTTGTTCCAGCACTTTACTCCTGTATGTGATCCTCTTTCTAAGGCTGTACACTTCTATCAAACAGAAATGCTCAGATACGTGTCAATGTGTGTCATTTTATACACATTTTTCAAAAAAATCTACACTCTGAGAATTCAATTCAATTCAATTTTATTTATGGTATGAAATCATAACAAGTTATCTAAAGACACTTTACAGATAGAGTAGGTCTAGACCACACTCTATAATTTACAAAGACCCAACAATTCCAGTAATTCCCACAAGAGCAAGCATTTAGTGCAACAGTGGCGAGAAAAAACTTCCTTTTAGGGAGAAACCTTGGACAGACCCAGGCTCTTGGTGGGTAGTGTCTGACGGTGCCGGTTGGGGGTGTGATAAACAGTGGCAATTACTGTATAGTCGCAATAAAGATAATCTCTCGTGGCTAGGTTGGCTCAGTGGGTAGAGCAGGTGCGCATATACTGAGAGGTTTATGTCTTGACGCAGAGATCCAGGGTTTGAATCCGACCTGTTTGCAATTAGCGTTGTAGCAACATTTGGCAATGGCTTGAATGTAATGGACGTTCATTAATATCCAAAAGTTTTGCACTAAAACTTTAATGATTTGATAAATGTACAATTTTTTTACCACTGGTATGTATGTGTTTTTGACATTTTAGAGTCAAAGTGATTTTATTTGACGGACATGATACACGTGCAGAATTTTGTTTTCTTGAGAATTGTAGGAACAAACTCCCAGATTTTCACAGTGCTGACGTACATAAACAAAGAAATATAAAAATGAAGACAGATCAGTAGGGCTGGGTCTTGTTCAAAAATAGTCGATACGGGCACCAATACCAACACTGTGACTTGGATAACAATTTTGTAAAACAAAAAGAAGGTACAAAATACAATAGTTGTATTTTCATATGACTGATCCCCTTGTGTTTCATATCAAAATGTTCAGAACAAACTCAGCTTTGTAGTGAGGCCTACATTTGTACAGAAAGTTACGTTATTATTAATCTCAACACTGTTCCCTCCTAACTCCTGTTAAACCACATAAGACTTGGGCTATCTAAAGTAAATTCTTGTTAATTTTTTTAAGTGTTTTATCTGTTTTGGGGATCCTAAACACACTGTTCTGTACTATACATGTCCCGTTGCACTCATTAAGATCTAATCTGAGCAGATTTCTGTCATTCAAACACCTCTGAGTTGTAGTTTAAAACGTGTACAGCCAATTTAATAAAACTTGGCTGTAAAATAAAAGGATTTTATTTGGGCCCGGGTCCATAAATGAAGTTAATGGATACAGGCACTGAGAACTGAAGGTTCTGTTAGCAGCGAGAAGCTCTGATTGGCGGTTAGCTCCGGTAAGCTAGTTCCATTTTAAAGATATGGAGCGGAGGAGACTGCTGTGGAGAGGGGCAACAACCAGACTCTGATAAATGACGTTCGGGGAGCTTTCACATACACAGACAGCCAGATCGCCTGTTTGATGAAACCGCAGCAGTGCATACTGGAGAGAAACTAAAATTAAAGTATCGCTCTCATTATTGATCAATTGATCAATATCAATACCAACGTTGGTATCGATATTGTCGATATTTGGATCGATCCGCCAACCATTACTTCTTACTCTGAGCCATAGAGAGCCATTGTTGTTTAAACACATCAATGAGCCCTACTGCGGCACTGGTTGACATGTCCCCTCATTACCATGAAAACACACACACACACACACACACGCACGCACACTGTAGTTTATTCTGACTAAATCCTGCATGCACTGTCCTGCTGGAAATACTCACTTGAGCAACAAATGTGGATTAATCCACCGCTGAAAATACTAACACTATTTCCTCTTGTCTCAGAAACACTTGCTACAAACTACAGCGGCCTGCTGTTTTAGGAAATACTATCAATAATCTCTATGTTGGTGACCTGTATTAAAAATTCCCTGGGTTTATGAATCCATAAACCATGAGTGGTACATTTGTCTTAATTTAATTTCAGTTTACATCAAAGTGTTCTAATTTGTGAAAATGGACCCATAGAAACTGCTCAACCTAATTTTCACAAGGGCCATATAACTCTCTGTTATCTACGGAAGAGGATTAAAGCCAAATGTGAAAAATGTATTTGAGATGAGTTTAAAGTCAGAATTCTGAGAAAAAAGTCTGAATTCTTCTGAAGTCTTTAAAAAAAAAAGGTTATAAAAAAAGTCAGAATTCTGCGATTAACGTCACGACTTTTTTCTCAGAATTCTGACTTTATTCTCAGAGTTCTGACATTTTTCTTAGAATTGTGTCTTTATTTTTATAATTCTGACTTTAAACTCATAACTCAATACATTTGTTCACGTGGCCCTAATCCTCTTCCGTAGAAATCTGGCCTTAAAGGTCTGGACGGAGAGTTATAGTGTATACAGTATGGACAGCATTATACAGTATGACAGTAACAGTACTGATAAATGGATGGTGAAATCCCCCCTTGAGCATCTTCAGAAAACACAGCCAGGAAAATAGATCTTTTTGTCCTTGTGTCGAAGTCATTTACCGCCTTAACTTGTTCTCTTACTTCATTTTTTTTTTTACTTTCTTCTTGTCTGTCTGTCTTTATCTATTCCTTCCCCTTCTGTGTTTGAATCTTTCTCTGTGTGTAGCTTTCTCTCTGTCAGTGTAGTGTAAACAGTAAGAATCAACCCTGTTTCCACTTTAAACAATGAAAGGACCACAGTGGCTCAGAAGATCAGTTAGACGCTTCGCTGCATCACATGTCACATGTTTTTATTCACCCCCCCCTGCCAAAAGCTTGAAGCAAATTCCTTTTGGCTGGGTGGAAATCCAACTGTTAAGGTAAAGATGCACCTGTTTAATATCCTTCTTTCCTACATTCCTCACAGCCTCCTCTTAATGTACTTACTACATAAGTAAATGTGTAGTGTGTGGTGGTGTGTGTGTGTGTCTCTGAAAGCATAACAGATGAGTGCCACAAACTGGTACATTTGATAAGGATGTGACATGTGTTTGTGATAACACATTTTTGTCAATAGAGGGCAGTGTTGGTCCATGTAGAGATCCTCCTACTGTGTGTGTGTGTGTGTGTGTGTGTGTGTGTGTGTGTGTGTGTGTGTGTGTGTGTGTGTGTGTGTGTGTGTGTGCGTGTGTTTGTGTGTGTGTGTGTGTGTGTGTGTGTGTGTGTGTGTGACATGATTTGTTTAATTTCTGCATACAAGTGTTTCACTGTATGAAGTTAGTCAACAAATATTGGAGAGAACAACTGTAGATGGCAGTGTGTAGCTGTAGATGGGATGTGTGCGAGCGTATGACCATAAAGGGGAGTATTCTCTCTCTCTGTCCTCTCCTCTCTTATTTTTTTTTTCCTTTTGAAAAAAAAAAATCATTAAATAAATGAAATGTCATTACAGTAACTCCCCTTGCTGCTGCAGCAGCAGCTGGTGTTTGCATCTTATAAGTGAGTTCCTCTGCCAACAGCTGATCATCTTACTTCAGGAGATCTATTTGGAATGAATGTACTGTATGGACTTTATTTTTGCATCTCTGGCTGAAAATCTTCCGTTGTTTTGAGCTACAAACATGCATTTTAAGTGGAAGTCAGTGTTTTCATCTCTGTGATGTCCATCGACCTTTTACTTAGTGTCTGTCATTTTTAGTTTTGTCTCCTTTTTAGTCAATTCTTGTACGGCTACAGTGAGGATGGTGGTTGTATATTTATAAATGCAGCCTGAGCATTCAACTGATTATTAAGATAAGACAAGATAGATTTTTATGTCTTAAAGAAAATTTGTATAACATAGTGCATACATACATATATACAGTACATACATACACACACACAAACTCACATACATACATACACACATACATACATAAAGTACACAGACACAGACTATTTAATTGACATTTAAAATAAATCTCACATACCCCTTGCAGTACTCCAAAGTACCCCTATGGGTATGCGTACCCCCATTTGAGAAACACTGGTATATACTTTGTTTTAATGCTGTTTTAATGCTTTTTTTTCTTATTTTCTTATTGTGTTAAAAACAAATGTTAACACAATAACTCTTACAATAACCTTTTACTTTTATCTGAGTAGAAGTAAGTAAGATAAGCCTTTATTGTCTCCTAGAGGAGAAATTTGTCTGGGGCAGTCGAGAGAACAAAAAATGGCGATACATCGCGCAAAAAAACAAACATACAGTAAACATACGTAAAATATAAGCATACATTATCTCATCCAAATGCGTCCAATAAACCTCACACAAGACCCCCGTACCTTCCCCCACACTCACAGAAAAAAGAGAAAGAACCCACAGCACTTCCTCCCCCTCATATTGCACTTCCCTCTACCCAGATTGCTGGTTTAAATCATGCTGTTATCAATAATTTATGTATTTGCACAATGCCCAAATGCACAACTGCACAATGCCGTATCAAATAAAAAAATATTGCACCAGTGTCCTACCAATTGCACATCCTACAGCCACAAATATTACCTATGCTTAAACTCAGCACATTCAAGCCCCCCCCCCAATCCTATATACACACACACACACACACACACACACACACACACACACACACACACACACACACACACACCTTATCTCTTATTATTCAGTAGTTTGATTGAAAGCGGCACAAATGAGAATTTATATCTGTTCATCTTGCAGTTGGGTAACCTGTACCTTCTGTCTGAAGGCATCATCTCATATTCACTATTCAAGACGTGATTTGGGTCGTGGGGGATTTTAAGACCCTGTCTCCTCACTGCCTCCTCGAAGATCTCCTGAAGAGGAATTGGTGGGTGCTGGCCAATTATTTTTCCAGCCCTATTTATCAAGTTTTGAAGCTGCTACTTCAGTTTGATTGACAGGTTACCAAACCAAGCTATGATGCCACAACGAATTCAAGAAAGATAAGATAGACTTTATTAATCCCACACTCGGGAAACTTCCTGTGCTACAGTAGCTCAAAAGAAAAACTATGTACACACATCAGAATAACACAAATACACATTAAGTGCGAGCAGTGCTACATTATGATGTTATATTAAAGAGTCTGACTGCTGCTGGAATGAAGGACCTGCGGTAGCGCTCCTTCTTGCACTGAGGGTGCAGCAGTCTGCTGCTGAAGGAGCTGCTCAGGGAACTCACAGTCTCATGTAGGGGGTGAGAGGTGTTGCTTGATGCCAGCCTGGCTAACATCCTCCTCTCCCCCACCTCCTCTATGGTGTCCGGAGGACAGACCAGAACAGAGCAAGCCCTCTTCACCAGTCTGTTTAGTCTTTTCCTGTCCCTCTCTGTGCTCCCAGCTCCCCAGCAGGCTACTGCATAAAATATTGCAGACGCAACCACAATGACTGACTTATAAAACAGTAGCATGATGTCTTTGTCCACTCCATGAACTCTAAGTCTTCTTAAAAAATGTAGACGCTGACTTATCCGTGAGCAAACATACTCCACTTGATGAGACCACTGTAACTGACAGTCCAATTGTATACCTAAATACTTGTAAAAAAATACTAAATACTTAATATATACTTGTTTAGAGAAGTGGCCGAGCTACAAGCCGTTGCACACTTGTGCTCTGAGAATGTGTGTACTGTTACACATCTACAGAATTGAAAGATCTTTGTTGTCAAGGGCCTTCTCAGATACACAATAGCCCTCTACCAATTCCCAGTTTGTGCATCCTTGATTCCTCTTCTCGATTCCTCTCCTTGATTCCTCTCCTCGATTCATCTCCTGGCGTCTTAGTCCTGCCCACAGATATTCGAGCCGAGGAGTTGAGGAAGGGCCTCGAGGAGAGAGGAGTCGAGGCAACAGGCATTTAACAAACACGAGACATTTCTGCCTTGGAGCCATCATTAAAAGCGACAGCAATTAAACACACACATAGGCCTATATATTTATAATAGCCTATAGCCTACATACACAGTATGGCTATAGCCTTTATAGGCTATTTTAGTGTAAAACACTACAAATGTTTGTATGAAAAATAACTACAAATATAAAGGCTAGGCCTATATTATATATACACACAAACAAACACACTCTATTATTAATGCGTGGATCGGGTCTTTATCTGAATCTGCCTGTAAGTTTAACATCATCCACCTTCCATCGACCTGAATTAATTATTTTCTCCGATGTAGAGACCCGCATGGACATTTACCTGGCTCTGATGTAGGCTATTGTATTGATTAGTGTTTTCTATAATGATTTAGCCTACTTTAATGATTAGAGATGCTGCTTGAAAACACATCCATGCGCGCAGAAATGTCACTGCAGCTGATATCTTCGGATATTTAAGCAACAAAACTAACTGTAGTTATAAACTGGACAGAGGAAACAGAACTAGACCTTTAGATTCTGAAATAATCCTATAAATTAAGCTTCTGTTTCTCGAGCGTCTCTCAGACACACTTGCAAATGAAAATGTCTGTCCGACAGCAACTCTGCTCTGATATGTTCACATTTTAGAGAACGTTAATAACATTTTCATTGTTGATTGTGTATTATTTCCCCCAAACGTTATTAATCAGAATATTAATTTGTATGATCTGACCAGCCCAATCCGTAACGTTAGATTATTCACGGAGCCACGAATATTATCGCTCTCTCTCTCGCTCTCCCCTTTTCTTAATATCTCTCTCCCCATTTTCTTCATCTCTCTCTCAGAGATGGGGACTCGAGTCTGAGACTCGGACTCGAGTCGCACTTAAGTCACACAAACAGCTGACTTCAGACTTGACTCGGACTCGACCCACAAGACTTCAGACTTGACTTGCAACTCGACCCAAAAGACTTCACACTTGACTCGGACTCGAGCTTCGAGACTCGTCAACAACCTATTTTCATGCAATTATTGCTTTTTAAATCTAAATTGATTTATGTATTTCTATTTTCTTTTATTGCCGCATATACGTTGGGGAAACGCATGACGAGCTGCGTGTCCCTTGGCCTTTGCCGTAATGTGCAATGTACGCATGCGCTATGCGGCGCGCGCACACATCAAAAAATGCAGCGACGATGGCGACACCAAGTCCTCCTGCAGTTGTGCCTTTTGTCATTAGTTTTGCTTACAATAACTTCATAAACAGTGGCAGTAAGCAAACAGCTACATGCAAGGAGTGTGGCACCAAGATACATGACGCTGGATCAACAACATCGAACTTCATCAGACATCTCAAAAAGCACCCAAATAGGTCAGTCACTCACGCTAATGTGAAAGAGATGTTACATTTAGCATATATCGCCACAGGTAACAAGCTAACCATCGCAAAGTGTTGTGCTAATGCTGGGGACAGGAAAATGTTATTGTTATAGTTGTATCCATATGATGTGACAGACTTAGGTTAATATTTCACCAGTAGCAGAAGATTAGACTAAGACTAAGATTAGACTGTCTTCATTTTTTTCCAATTTATTTTCATTCCAATTTTTATTTTTTTTGTTGTTAAATAGCAATATGGAAAGTATCAGTTCTCATATGTTTGCACCATGGTTGGTGTATTAACTTTCAATACAGATGTTTTCCTCAAACTTTGAACACTGAAAAATGTAATGCATGATGAGGTTGGGCTTTACAGCCAGTTAGTAACACAGACAAACATGTATTCTTTGGTGCAGATACCAAAATGTTGAAAAATACAGTTATGAAATTGAAACAGAGTCCTTAATTTGTGTTTCTTCAGATTGCTTTATCCCATAAAGTTATCCTACAACTGATTTTGATACTGTACTGTATGGATGGTAGCTACAGGACATGCTTTGAATTCATAAGATTTAACAATACAGTGTTAGGGACAGATCAGACTTGAGACTTGACTTGGACTTGACTTGGACTCATGACAAAAGACTTGAGACTTAACTTGAACTTCCCCTCAAAGACTTGACTTGGACTCAAGCTCAAAGACTTGACTTGGACTTCCAAAAAATGACTTGTGAAGATCTCTGCTCTCTCTTCCCTTCTCTCTCTCTCTCTCCTCCGTCCGCTCTGTCATGCCTCTTTGTTTACATGCTGCAGGTTAAAAGTCTTCCGTGTGAATAGATCGGTGTTCCTCGATTATAACTCCTCTGAGGAGCCTCCTTGATGCTCGATCCTTGATGTGGATTTTAGGAATTGGGATCTCCTTCAACATGGCACGCTGAGAATGATTTCTGGGTCACAAGCCGGAGGATCAAGGATGCAGGAGTCGAGGACGTACGATTTTGGGAATTGGGAGAAGCCCAATGACTGTCCTTCCCCACTCCAGAGATTTGTAAACCTCTAAGGGCGAGAAATGAAACATGTGAGCAGACAGCCTTCAGCTTCACACTGTGAGGATAGAAATATCTGTAGACCCTTGTTCTGTGTTTATCATTTCATCAATGTGATATCTCAACTCCAAGAGGCTTTTGTAGCCTTTTTAAGGAACAGTTGATGAGACGATTAAAAGGACTTATTTTATAGCCTTTAGCCTTTTAAAAAGACCACCATGTGATCATTACAAAATAATAGAAAGTAAATTAAAGTGCGTTAGCAACAAATGGATAGAATGTATTTCTATTGTAAATGATCTGTCTAATGATTGGATATTCTATAAGCTTGCAACAGGCGGATGCAGATAAAAACAAATTCATGGATATATGGAAAATTATATGAGTAAAATATAATACCTACAAGCCATTAAAACATATGTGAGCCTTATAAACAAAATTAGTGAATAAGTGAAATGATTGGTCACTGAACTTCTCCCAGCTTTCGTCACTTTGACAAAGTTGGCATAGCACTCAACCTGTGTTCAGATCAGATGTAATGTTGAGGACAAATCACGACACCGTTCCCTCTCTACAGCACTGCGTCGCCTGTGTCAGTCCTTTTAATAAAGCTAGGACATACGAAAAATGTACAATAACTCTACAGTATAAAAGGCCAAACCCCTTCATGGTTAAAGATTTTTCTTTAGCCTACTTTAGAGAGACAGACAACTGTGACATCAACCAGGCTTATGCTTTCTGTTTGAAAGGACAGTTATGTAAACGTAGGCAGTAAACGCCCTATTATGTTATTATTGTCTTGTCATGTTCTGTCACTGTCCTTGGTGATGAGTAGGAGAGGATTATGTTTTTGTTTCAATACAGTGTCATTATAATGTAGGTGCTGCCTCTGATGTAGGCTATGTACGTTTCTGTGCACAGACTGTGTTTTGTGACAAAAGGACATAATAAAGTGACACAGAGAGAGATGGAGAAGATTATCATCAATTTAACTGGCAAGAATTGTAATAGTTTTGGAAATGATTGTGAACTGATAACAGAAGTTATCAGTTATTATAGTTAAAGTTATTCCAAGTTATTATATTTTCAACAATTCAGCTGCCTAAACAACACTTTACGTTACTTGTCAGTGCGCTCCAAAGCAACACATATGACTGATTCACAAACAACTCATGGGAGAGTTTTGTGATCTGCCAGGTCACTCTTTTTTTATTTATTTTTTTTTAGATTCTTTTTTGGGGCATTTTCGGCCCTTATTTTTTAACAGGACAGCTGAAGAAATGAAAGGGGAGAGAGAGGGGGAATGACATGCAGCAAAGGGCCGCAGATCGGAGTCGAACTGCTGCGTCAAGGAGTAAACCTCCATACACGCAACACGTTCTCACACCCATCTCGGAAAATATGGACGCTTGATCAGGTGCCTTTGTCGTTGTTATTGACACTGAAAGTCTCTTTAGCGCTTTAAGAAAACACGCTTGGTCGGGACTATTGCCGTCCCTTTAGTGCTATAAGTAAACACGCTTGGTCGGGACTATAGCCGTCCCTTTTGACACAGTTATGTTAAGGAAAAGGTCGTGGGTGGGCTTACGGTTCGGTGACACGCAGGAACTATGGGACGGTTTGGTTTAGGAAAGGGTTGTGGGTGGGCGTACGGTTCTGTTACACACGGGAAGAACGGGACGGTTGGGTGAAGGAAAGGGTTGTGGGTGGGTGTACGGTTCCGTGACACGCGGGAGGAAAGAAAAAAACGACTATAGCAAGTGTGACAAGCCTACCCCACTCTCCTGGGTGAAAGTCCTGTGTTTAACCCATCCACCACCCCAACCAACGTCCTTACACGGAAATTCACCCTTACATACTACTCGCTAAATCCTATCCAACTGCTGCTCTCCTCGGTGCGTTACACAAACATGCTGAAAGACGCCTTTTTCGTTGCATCAGACGCTGACAGCCACTGTCCACACATCCTTATTTTACGAGTTCCGAATGAGAACGGGTTGATACACGAGCGCCCGCTCTACCAACTGAGCTATCTGAGCGCCCTGCCAGGTCACTCTTAAAAGGGACCTACGCCCATTTTCAAAATGTATACATGATATTCCTATGTTCTAAGACAGTCCAACAATATTAGAAAACATGAACAACTCTCTCCATAATCCAAAAATCAGAGTGCTAAAATTTGTGATGTCATCAAGTATAAAATGTGGAACTGCCTCCAGAGTATATGGAAAGATGTTCTGTTTCAGAACTGAGGACACTACAATAGAATGAAGCTCATTTGGGTATAATAAAGAAAACTAAATCAGTCTCCCGTTCATTGTCGCTGGAGCAGATCCAGACTCCTTGGTTTTTAGCTTTAAGAGAAGGTAGCTCATGTTCACAAATTTGGATTGACCTTTCCTAGGCCGTAGACATAGCATATTGGAAATCTTAATTAAGGCTGGTGTTCCCCTTTAATGTCTGGATAGGCAACTAACCCTGCTGGTTACAGTTAGGAAAATATTGCCTTCACAGTAAAAAGAAACCATCCACAACATCTTCCTTCCAGGAAATAATGCTTTGTCTCCCTTTTTCCTCTTCCCTCGATAAGCCCAAATGTTTTACATTTTCATCTTGTATAATCATCTTTGTTCAATTTGGATCCTTATAGCAGGGGTCTTCAACATTTTTTTAAGCCAAGGACCCCTTAACTGAGAGAGACGGAACAGGGACCCCCTACTACATATATTGTATTAAATTAAGTTGCATATTAAACTGGCCCTACAATAACGTGTGGGTGTCCTAAAGCCTTTATACATACCTTTATAGTGCATAGAATACTAAGCTATTAAAATAATTGTTGGCAGGATTTTATCAATCATGTTTTAATGTTAAACATACATGTGGCACAATGAATCCTTAGGTTAACTGTATCTGTGGATGGCTGCCTTAGTGACTATATAGGCCAGCAAGCCTATCATAATATTTTTTTTCCACAAATAGGCTGATTTATACTTGCTAATACATGTTGGAATAATGTTAAGACATTTTAGTTTAAAAAAAAACAAAAAACTTTTACAACAATTTTACAAACAATTACAACAAAAGCTAACAATTATTTGGATTATGGATGGTGATGGCGCAGTGGATATGACACATGCCTTTGGTGTGGGAGATCTGGGTTCAAATCCCACTGCTATACATCAACCAATGTGTCCTTGAGCAAGACACGTAACCTAGAGGCGTGCAGCCTCTGACATACTGTATATAGCAATTGTAAGTTGCTTTGGATAAAAGCTAAATGACATGTAATTTGGTGCCCTCCCTGCAGTAACTCTGAGGAACCCGTAGGGACTGTTGAAAATCTGTGCCTTATAGGGAACCCGTGTCTGTTTGCATCTCTATTAACCTTTTATGCAATTGAGCCTAAAAGTTAGCTTTAAATATAGTCTTAAAAAGATTTCTTTTTTAATATTTTTTTATGGCTTTATTTCCATCAATTTTTTTGACAGCTGAGAGGGAATGTCGGAGAGAGATGGGGAATGACGTGCAACAAAGGTCCCCTTTAACCTCAAGCCACTATGGTATGGCCCGATAATTTGTGCAGTGGTACATCACAATACCTCCACCTTTGCTACTGAGAGAGGATATGATCTACAGAACAGCTATAGAGATCATCTAAATCATCTTTTCTCAGGATTCTCCCACGATCTTTTACTACCACATCTACTGGGACTTCACCAGTAGAGCTTGTTATACTGTAGCGTTGGCTCCAAAATGATAGTTGACAGTATAACTACTGTATTTCCATGGTCAATCATTTACTTTCCAACTCAAACCAATAGTGTTCCTTGTCTGCTGACAGCAGCTCGATGTGTGTAAGCAGTATATGAACTTCATTATCGCATCATATTCATGTAGGCTTTTAATCCAACTGCCTTTCATTGATTAAACTATCCAGTCACGTCAGAGAGTAGAGGGAGAAAAGAACAGAGGAGAGAGAGAAACACACCATCATCATTTTGCATCCTGTGCTTTGCCTCTCCCCTCTTCTGTCTGGCTGTGGGAGACCAATAAAACACTACAGAGTACCTGTCTGAGCGATGTGGGGATCAAACTAATGATATGAGGTAAATTAATTTGACAGAGGACTCTTCATCATCTGGAGCCAAAATGGCAGCTATCTGTCCATCTGGAGGGGTTGCTTTCTTTCCACCAGGCTGCCTCTTTCCAATCACTAACTTTCAAAGAATATAAATCTATTTTTAAAGAGCACTCTCCTATTGTCCTCACCTTCCCAAACCTGTTGTTTTAATGCATTCTGCAAATTGATTTGGCACTGGCAACTTTAGGACGGCCTTGAAATCACATTAAAAATGACATGCTGGTGTTATTTAACAGCCAAGTGAAAATGTATCTATCTGTAAATGTAATCTTTACTGACCCCCATGTTGTTTTTAAAGACAGAAAATAAGAAAAGAGAAATGGATAAAGGCCATTTCACATTTGGTGGTTTGGAAAACTGGGTTGGACTTTATGGTGCAGTACTAAACTGGTTTGACTACCTTTGTCTCTAGGTAATTACACATCTGAGCAGACAAATATGACTTGCAGAGATCCCCAAGGCTCCATTCTGGGGCCTCTTCTGTATAACATCTACATGCTTCCGCTGGCTCAGATTATGGGAACAACATGTGTTGCCATAATTATGCGGACAACACACACACATTTACATAACCATATCACCAGGGGACTATGGTCCAATACAAACACTGAGTAAGTGCATTGAACAAATCAACAATTGGATGTGTCAGAACATTCTTAAATTAAACAAAGACAAAACTGAGGTAGTTGTTTTTGGAGCCAAAGAGGAATGATTAAAAGTGCTCAGCTTCAAATTGGCAATGTTAAAAACAACGGACAAAGCAAGAAATCTTGCTCTTTAATGTTTTGTGTAAAGCACTTTGAAACTGCCTTGCCCATCCTTAAACAAGACACTGATGCTGTTGCTGTGCTGCTGTGACTGTCAATAAGGGGTGTTGACGTCTGTGACCTGGAGAAACATTCGATTTATGAAGCTCAGTCTTGTGTTAAAATTGTCTCTGCCTCACTGGCTGTCTCCAGATTCAAAAATGTGATACCTTACCTCATTTTTCTTCTGCACAGCAGATGGATGGATATCGCCTCGTAGATCTGGTGTGTGCGCCAGCGCGTGTGTAACCACCAGGCTCAGTGTAAAGGCAAGAGAATGAAAGTCACTTTGAGGAGTTGAGCAATCAAAAAGAAATCCCCCAGACATAACGTGTTCCCTTGTACCTTAATCATGACATGCTTTTATAGGGGCTTCACTAGGCAGGACGAGGATGTCGAGGAGGAGCTGAAAAAGTTATTACTAAAGGGAAATAAGAACTGTTTACTGTGTCAAAACAAAAAAAATATATGTGGAGGTGGTTGATAGTGTTTTGGCCAATATATAAAACTACTGGTGATGAACAGTAAAAGATTCTGTGACAAGCAAGTTGATAGATCAACATTTCTATGAGTATCTCAATTCCCTTTATTCTCCAAGAATCTTCACCAACTGAAACTGAAAAGTCTTAAGATCTAAAATTCTGAGTAGTCCTCACAAAGTCAGAGGTCTAAGGGCACACCCATACTTTTTGTTTTTCTACATTCATGAGATGTTATTGTTTTATTTACTTCTTGAGCTTATCTTATTTGAGTTGTACGTGTGTAGGCCTACCCCTTATTCTAAACACACACACACACACACACACACACACACACACCTCTCAGACTCTCGCAGACAACTGATTTTCATTCTCATCCTCTTGCCTCACCAGGGCTTCAGTCTGTACTCGTGACTACATCAAAACCAAGACATCACCGTATTGAATCCTGAATCTTGGTGTGAAATGAGGTAGACGCTCTATCCCATTGTGTGTCTAAATGAAACCAGGCTCTATTAACTAGCTGCTGTAATCCTTATTGCAGAATGTGAGACGAGTGGATACTACATTTTATTTATTTAGAATATACTAGTAGAAAATAGTATCAAAAAGCTAATATCAGCAATGCAGGGAGTGGATGAATGAAAGTGTGCTATATATATTGTGTATATTGCAAAACCAAACATAAAGCAACAAAGGTAAGGAAGGGGTGTACATAAGACTGACATGACACCGCAATAACAATGACATGGCAATGGTCATTAACATATAGGAGTCTTTATATATTGTTCATGACTGTGAAAAGGCTGCCTTTCTCCCTTTTCACTAGGCCCTGTTCCCAACATTAAGACTGTTTGGTCAGGGCCTTTTTCAGTTTACTGTCATGCCATTTGGTCTACTGGGTGCACCGTACTTGTGCACCCAGTAGACCGTACAACTGTAGACCGTACAGTTGTACTTGGGAGGACCAAGTACAACTGGCCAGCTTCAGCAGGCCAGTTTGACAGTGCAGCCAAAAAGTGTTCCCTGGCCCAACGGGAAGCCAAGTATCTTGGCTATGTAATGGGCTGTGGAGTGATACGGCCCCAGCAAGACAAGGTGCAGGCAGTCAAGGAGTGTCCTTGTCCCCGTACCAAAAAAGAGCTCAGGGCTTGGCTGGGTGGTACCGATGGTTTGTTCCCCACTTTTCCATCTCCTCTAACGGACCTGACTCAGAAGTCCAGCCCTAATCCGCTGCCATAGTACGAAAAGCAGAACAAGCCTTTGTTGACCTGAAGGGGGCTCTCTGCCAGGATCCAATATTGCAGAGCCCAGACTTCAGCCAGTCTTCCACTGTCCAAACAGATGCCTCTGGGGTGGGCCTGGGGGCAGTCCTGCTTCAGGGTAAAGGGGTGGACCAGAGGCAGAGATGGGGACTCGAGTCTGAGACTCGGACTCGAGTCGCACTTAAGTCACACAAACAGCTGACTTCAGACTTGACTCGGACTCGACCCAAAAGACTAATGCATGATGAGGTTGGGCTTTACAGCCAGTTAGTAACACAGATAAACATGTATTCTTTGGTGCACATACCAAAATGTTGAAAAATACAGTTATGAAATTGAAACAGAGTCCTTAATTTGTGTTTCTTCAGATTGCATTGCAGTAGACCCCATAAAGTTATCCTACAACTGATTTTGATAGTGTACTGTATGGATGGTAGCTACAGGACATGCTTTGAATTCATAAGATTTAACAATACAGTGTTAAGGACAGATCAGACTTGAGACTTGACTTGGACTTGACTTGGACTCATGGCAAAAGACTTGAGACTTGACTTGAACTTCCCTTCAAAGACTTGAGACTTGACTTGGACTCAAGCTCAAAGACTTGAGACTTGACTTGGACTTCCAAAAAATGACTTGTGAACATCTCTGACCAGAGGCCAGTGGCTTATGTCAGCCGGAAACTATGGCCACGAGAGACCAGGTACTCCGCCATTGAATTAGAGTGTCTTGCAATAAAGAGGGCCTTGGAGACCTTAAAATATTATCTCCTTGGCAAAGACTTCATCTTTGAAACAGATCACCAGAGTCTGCAATGACTCTACAAGATAAGAGACTCGAACAACCGGATCTCCAGATGGGTGCTAGAAATGCAACCCTACAGGTTCAGTATTCGGTATTTGGTGGCCGACTTCTTGTCTCACCATCCAGATGGCGAGCTTCCAAGGGAGGGGGAAATGTGAAAAGGCTGCCTTTCTCCCTTTTCACTAGGCCCTGTTCCCAACACTAAGACTGTTTGGTGTCTGCTTGATTGTTCATTTCACTGTAATTTTGTGGGTTATTGTTTTAGTTTATTACTTTATTATTTGACATAGGCCTGTTTGCAGGTTTAATGGGTTCATAGTATTTTTTTTTTATAGTTCTGCCTGTGATGTGGGTGGTAGCTCAGCTGCTCGCCAGCTTAATAAAGGAGAGTGGATACAGGTTTGCCTCATGAGGTCTTTTCTGAAGGGAAGGGCTGGGCAATCCTAAGGTGAAAAACAATGGGTAAGATAGTTCTGCAGTAAATTACATGTTTATAATATTTGGGTGCATATTGCAGTGGGTACACATATGTATAAATAATAATGTTAGCAGTAATGGATCAATGCAATTGTTTTGAGAAACTTCAGTGTCAATGTTTGCTCAGGTTAGCTCACCCTATAATCACCTGTGTAGGTGGTATGGTCCAATTAAGTGGGGGGGCTGAGTTAAAAGAGCATCAGGCGAAGAAAAGGATTGGCAGCTTGTTGTGAGGTGACAATTTTGTTTGTTTGCTGTTTTTTTGCCTCAGTTTAATATTATGTTTTTGTATTTCAGTTTGAGTATGTTTTGGTGGTATTTGTTGCAGATTGACGATTTAACAGGATGAACTGTCAATGAAAAACATTTCCTGTATTAAAAGTATGTGTTCTCTTGCTTTCTTAGTTCTTTTGTTTGTCACCAGGGTGCATAGTTCTTTTCACAGGGAGATCCAATTATATGTCAGTGAAAATAACAACCCTGATGCAATGGCATTGCCTGAGTATTGCAACACCTTCATGAAACTCTGTTTTCTATTTTAACAATACAGGCTAATGTTCTTTTCTCCCAGTGCAGATTCAAAGCATCAAAGTAAAAATACATTGTAAATGAATGACCCTGTAAGAAATGCGTATAGAGCCCCGAAAGCACTTTTACACCCACCTCATTTGGTCCGGACTTTCGGACTTTGCAGTTTGATTTGAAACAAAATTATTAATTTTTCTCCACTCATTGAAGCTGTAATAGAAGACTACCCGCCAAAGTGACAACATGCCAATGTCAAGGCAAGGCAGCTTTATTTCTATAGCATATTTCAGCAACAAGGCAATAAAAAGTTATTTACATAAACCATTTAAAAACATTTGTTAAAGAGAATTAAAAAACTGCTAAAATAGCATAAGAGATATGAAATACAAGAATAAAAGTTACAGTGCAGTGTAAGAAATGAACAATTACTTGAAAAAAGGCAGCGTCAAACAGAAAGGTCTTCAGCCTTGATTCAAAAGAACAGAGTTGCAACAGACCTGCAGTTTTCTGGGAGTTTGTTTCTAGATATGTGGAGCATAAAAACTAAATGCTGCTTCTCCAATTTTAGTTCTGAATCTGCGGACAGAAAGCAGGCCTGACCTAGACCAGCTGAGAGGTCTGGATGCATGCAAGTACAGCAGCTCACGTGTTTGATTACGACAGGAATGACAAGCATGTATAGTTCTTTAGTGCACTCACATCATTGCAATATAAAACCAGAACTAATACTAACAAAAATGCTTGGTTCAGACTTTCAGTTTTGAAAGGGCCTTTAGTACAGTATTGAGTAACTGTACCTTGTTACTTCCACTTCTGCCACACAAAAACAATGTTATATTGATGTAGCTCCCCTCCAAATAATTTGTGTCAAGAGGATCGTGACAAATCTCTTTGCAACATCTAAGTGTAATACATAAAATAAAAAAATTCTACCACCGTTTTGCCCAACGTATTTGGCTGTTATCCTGGCTGAATCAGCTTTAGTCAGGCTGCACATGGAGCGATGCCCGGCTTCTGCTGTTGTCGAATGTGACGGATAAGCGGCCAGAGTTCAGCTAAAACAGAGTCATCAGAGCAGCTCTGCTTTTTGTATAATGGTGTGCTGGGCTGCCAGGTTTATAGCTACACACCAACAAAAAAGACAGCATACACTGAGCAAGAAGCGCACATTTAAATAGAGCTATGGGGAAGGCCAGGGTACATTTTGTGAAAATAGCAGAGGGGGGGATGCTATTTGATCATGCACAACCAAACAAAACATGCATGAATGAAATCCCCCTTTCAATACCATGGATATTAGGGGTGGGAATCTCTTGGCACCTCACGATTCGATTCAGATTCAGAGGCCAACGATTCGATTCTAAATTGATTATCGATGCATCTCGATGCAACAATTTTTTTTATGTATTTCCATGCGTGGTTTTTAAAAATACATATAAATCTGAGTTTGCTACTCAGTTTGCTAATCACTTCCTAGACAAAGCTTAGATTTTGACATGTATAGTATTTGTCACACACAAGTTTTAATGAAATGTTTTGTCTACTGATGTTTTAATTTTGTAGTCATTCCATGCTTATGCCTTAAACATGCTTCTGAAAATCACTAATTATTTTATGTATGTCTTATTAAATCATGTGTATTATATACAAAATCATTTTTTTTTCCTTTTTGGCCATTTTTGTGTGTTTTTTTTTTCTTGATTATTGCCTAAACTCTAAGTTATGGTCCATTATCCCATCCTCTTTCAGTCACTCTGTTTTCTGACTTGTACTTGTCTGGAGACAAGTTTAAGTATATAAGTTTAAATCGATTATTAACAGAATCGAGCATCGACTCGTTCTAGAGAGAGTCGCAATGCATCTAAGAATCGATTCTTTCCCAACCCTAATGGATATAGTGCCACTCGGCCTGCCAAGCCAAAACACTTATTTATGAGTTTCAATATCCAATGGAAAATAATCTCAAAATGAAATAGCACAATGTGGTGTCAACAAAAAACAGCGCTTTGAAGCCGGAGAGTTCACTTTGCAGCAAAAAAACTAAATAATTTCACCCAGGAAACGTGTGGTCGTTCCGAAGTTTTAATCCAAACTACGACCTTTTTCCTAAACTTAACGAGTCGTTTTGGTGCCTAAACTTAACTGTCATTGCGGCATGACGCTCACTTTTTCTGGCTTAACTCCACTACCACGGCCCCTAAAAAGAAGGTAATCTGGTGGTGCCTCTAGCCGGCTCACAGTCACCTATTGGCAGCTAAACAACTGCCGCTGGTAGCCGTCGTCCCGGAGCTCTGTAGCAGCTAAATATAACCAGCAACTGCTGCTCTGATTTTATCGTTCCATGGTACAATGTGTTCACGTTACAGCACTTTACTTAGTTTAAAATACTTCTATTTGAGATATAAAATACATGGTCTATTGGTGAAGTAGCATTGATCACTTTGAGTGGGGGATACATTTTGTTCCCATTGCGGAAAATCGCACCCCGGGGAAGGCTGTGTGGCCCCAGGTCCGGTGCCTGGTCCTGAGTGGTGGAGAACTCCGGTAAGGAGTGTGCTGCTGGAGCAGGTATGTTGGGGGCATAAAGAATGCTGTTGCAGTAAATGTAGTCTCTACAATCAAGACTGTCCTCCCCCAAATAAACATTCCCAGAAGTGAGGTGACGAAGTATAACAGCGGCAAATTCCACAAAAGGAAGTAGGCTGGGGTGGTGGATGGGTCAAACAAACACAGGACTTTCACCCGGGAGACTGGGGGTTTTGTCCTAAATTAAAGTAAATGGCAATAACTTAACAAACGTCACATTATGCGTCACGTGCATAATCTTTGGGAAGTGAAGTAATGTCTGATTTTAACCCAAACCACCATCTTTGTCTAAACTTACAAAGTAGTTTTGGTGCCTAAACACAACCAAACTGACAATTTCACAACATTAAAGACGTGTTTAAAATTGTGGCCTTTACATTGAGAACTGCTACCAATGTTCTCTGGTTTAGATACAAAGTTGTATTTCCTGCCACTGCTAGGGCCGCTATTTTATGAAACTCCTTTTATTCTTGTGTTGGTCTGTTTCACTTCCATTTTATGTTTTTCAACCAGCTGACATGTTATTACGATGAACAAAAAGCCTTTGAAGGCAAAGAAAGAAGTGAATATGATTGGCCACAATTGTCACAGATTTTAACGGTGCAGTAAGCAGTTCTGCACAAAGATTGTTGATATTTGAACTCAACTGCCAAACAAACATAAGGGCAAGAGGAGTTTGTGTTTTTGTCGCCTTTTTCCGAAGTTTTTGTTGCTTTGTTCGATAGTCGTTGCCTTTTGATGTTTTTGCCGCCTTTTTCAAGTTTATTTTTCGAGGTTTTGGTTGCTTCTTTTGATGTTTTTGTCTCTTTTTTCGAATTTATTTTTCGACCATTTTTTCCAATGTTTTTGTCACTTTTTTCAATAATGCATACGTGTCCCGGGACCTCCCTAGATAGTTGGAGATCTCAACTCCCCACAATGTTGTACCCAAAGTTATGCCCTTGAACCAAGGTATAGCTCACAACATGTTCATGTTGCCACTGCTGTTTTCTTTACAAAGTAAGCTGAACATTTGAGAGAAAGGTGCTGCTAATGATGCTGCAGATAAGTCATTTCAACTCAAAACTTAAAAGAAACTACAAAGCTACAGGTTTGAACTGAGAGTCAATTTTCATTTGCATTCATTTTGAAAAAAAAAAAATCTAAATGTATTCTGTTTTTAATCTTTGGCAATATATTGATATTATATAAACATCGATATATGAGGCTAGATATCGTCTATTTTGGATATCATTATATCGTAATATGACAAGTTGTCATTTTCTGAAAATTTACCAGACTTAATAGCTGTTTTATTATTTGCCTTTACCCACTTAGTCATTGTATCCACATTACTGATGATTATTTATCTCAAATGTCATTGTGTTATTATTTTGTAAAAGCACCAATAGTCAACAGTACAATATCGCCGCAATATCGACATCGATGTATTTGCTCAAAAATATTGTGATATCTGATTTTTTTTCCATATCGCCCAGCCTTAATTGAAAGCATTTGATAAAATGTCTTTGTCTACTATCTTTGTGAGTGAGTCTTTCAAATATACATTAGCCTTTGTGCTTGTTTGATGATGTGTCTCCGGGTGGTGTCTGTGTGTACATGCTCTTTCCTCCGTCTCTTTTTGCCTGCACACCCCATCTTTGTCTTTGTCTCTTATAATTTAAACCCGCAGAAGAATGCGGCTCGGATGAATATCTGCATGAAAACACACAGGCTGGATTGTAAGTGAGGTGAGAGAACGCGGCCGTGCTGGTTGTAACCCACATTGAGGGAGGAAGCTTTTCACAGAGCTGATCAAAAGAACTCCCACATGTTAACCCTGCCTGATGAAACCCTTTGTGAGCTGTTGTTTGTGCTCATACATTACAACACGCTCAAAGAGACGAAGGTCAATACTGGTATACTGTTGTCTGTCATTGTAAGGTGTTACTGATGTACTGTCCTCCGATGTGTACATGTAGCTACTGTGCTGTGGAAAGGAAGTTTCCCTTTGGGGATAACAAGTCTCAGGTCGCCAAATATAACTCAGGGGTCAACGTTAAAGTTTTTTTTTTCACTTGTCCGGTCCCCAAGGCCTTTTTTACTGACCCCTATTAAATTGTCAAAAAGCATCAAAAACTTAAATATCCAAATAAATGTCAACTAATAAAACATTTAAAGAAACGTCAAAAACATTTTTAAAAAAGCGCCAAATGTAAAAAAAAAAAAATAAAAAAAAAAAAAAAAGTAAAATATTGAGAAAAAACAAGGTCAAAAGCATCAGGCACAAACTCAATTCTTGATTGGCCAACGGCACATTCAAACCAAATCATTCAACAAGCGTTCTCCGACGGGGCAAGAGAACGACAACGACATTTATGATGCGATGATGCCTGTACGGGTAAGTGGGTTGTTACTGTCCTGATGTGGCGTGGGCCCGGGCCATCGGACAACCCTTATTGTTGAACCCTGTAACTAGTCTCTCTCTATAAAGGGTCATTATAGTACATCAGAAAAAAAAGAAAAATGTTTTTATGTTTCAGTCTGAATGTTTGATTTTTGTTTGGAAGAACCAAAGGACTTGAAATAATGAAAGGAAAGCCAGCATTTGAAATAATTAGACATGAATTAATAACAGTGTGCAGTGAGGATTACTGAAATACAATTTAAAATAACTCTCATTCAGTTTACCTTGGAAACCTAAAATGAGTCATGGACCTGTTGTTCTCATTATGCAGAATGCTCCCTTTAGATTTACGTGTAAGCCCCATAATAATGTTTCTATACAAGTAGTGCTGTATGTATTTTTACACTTTAATGGCTTCAACAAGAGACCGTGTTAATTAGTGAGTTGTAGAGGTGCTGGCAGGCAGATTGTGTTGCATTGAGACGGAGCCAGGTTAGCTGATAGCATAGATATTTAGAATACAAACGTGAGTGGTATCAATCATCTCTCCTAACTCTTGGCAAGAAAGCAAATTATCTTATTTTACAAAAGAAACTTTTCTATTACATACTAATTTATTTAAACACAGCAGGGAGAAGGCAGGCTGTTGCTGGGATGTGCTGCTAATGCGTGGAACAAATATGATTAAAATTTTTTTTGCTTTTGATGTCTGTTGGCGCTTTCTGTCACTTGGTTGTGATTTGTCATTCTCTTAAAGTCTGCTGTTGCTTGTAAGTAAGATAGGGTGTACTGTAATAACCTGATTACACACAGAAGCACAACAAAATCACTTTCTACCTCCCTCTGTTGGTCTGAAGTTCACAGTTTATTACTTTGGATTGTTTCTGTCCGACCGTCTGTCTGCTGTGCAGTACTTTCTCTCCTCAAAGATCCTTTACTGGCTTCCTGTAAGTCAACCAATTGTCATGGTTTAGAATTTTGAAGTCCTGCTGTTTGCTTAATTATGCCTGTGTCTAACTCTGCTGTCATTTCAGACCCTGCCACTTCCATCTGCCTGCCCTCCCATCACTTGATTAACTTCACCTGCTCATCCTCCCCACTTAGCTGTTCCCCATTCACTCATTAGCTCCCTAGTATATCAACAAGTCATTTCCTCTAGCCCTTTGCCAGACTGTTTCAGTGCTTTTGCTCTAGCTTTCCAGCGTCTAGTTCAGGGCCTGAAGTTAACTTTTTTGACCACCAGCCGCTGTGGCAGGTGGATTTAAAAATCCACCTGCCACAGTGACTTTTTACCAGCCATTTTTTTTGCCTTATAAAGGTGAAAAACAGGAATTGCTGTGTCTCTATGATCCTATCCTGTCCTATTGATGGTAGCCTACTCGTGGACAATGCGCCGTCATCACATGCTGTAGGGGTGCCAGCCTTGATAATCCTGCATAGGGGTTCACATAGACAGTGAAAGTTGCAAAAAAAGTTTAAATTTTTTTTGTATAGTTCTTTAAAAAGAAAAAAAGAACTTGTTTTGGGGAGAATAATAATTATTACTATTAATTAATTACTCTGGGCTGAGATTTCCTAGGAACCTTACCAAAAAGGCTCAGAATGCTGCAAATGTTGGTATAATATGAAAATGGCTAGTGGATTTAAGACAAAAAATAATTTATTGAATGAATCAAATATGAACGTATCTGTCACTGTCAGTGGCTTGTTGATCTTTACATTGTTAGTTAATTTCCTAACCTGGTCTGGGACACACATTCATACGGTTTAATAAAGTACTTATTGGATTTTAACGTATCATTGCACTTACAATAACAAGCGTAGCTGTCCTCTATTTAGGTCATCCTGTACGTCTCATCTCCGGTTTTTCCTGCATCCACCGTGTGTGTGTGTGTGTGTGTGTGTGTGTGTGTGTGTGTGTGTGTGTGTGTGTGTGTGTGCGTGAGAGAGAGTGAAGTGAGAGTGAGTGAAGTGAGAGTGTCGCGGGGGGGAACTAAGCAGCCCCGCCCGCTGCAGAGAGCCGACAGTATTGAAACAGCAGCTGCTGACTTTAGAGTGAATAAACGTTACACCGTACATTGATGTTAAAATGTATACATGTTGGCAGGACGGTCGGAAAGGTTTTGCACGGTCTTTCGCTGTACGTTTTGTTGGTAAATGTGAGATGTTCGAGTCACACACGTCTCGTCTTCATATCAGAAACTAGGAAATGATCAACCCGTTCTCACTCCCGCTTGGTCAGTGGCAGCACGGGGACTGCTGGGATTGTCGAGAGTAATGAAAATGCGATAGGGGGACCCGGCTGTCAATCAATGTCTTCCAGTGATGCGGGCCCCTGATTGGACCAGGCCCGTAAGCAACCGCGTACCCTGCTTACCGATAGTTATGCGTCTGAATCACTCAATTCTCATTGGCTACCTGCCAATGTGGCAGGTAGATTGACAGTGTTACCCGCCAATTACAAAATTCACCCGCATTTGGCGGGTGGTCGGGTGTTAATTTCATGCCCTGGTCTAGTTTCTTGATATGTACCTAGTTTTTGGCCCTGTTTGTCTTTCTTGGGCTTCGCCTCAGCCTTACCCCTTTTGTACTTTTGTCTGCCTGGATTTTTGCTTCTATCTTTCGCCTCGTGAGTTGTGCTCTTTGGTTCCTTTGTCTCACATTCCTGACACTAGCTACTGTTGTTCCAAGCTGGAGATGGGTTTACAGTATTACAGTAGTGATTTGTAGGTTCGTTGGTATAACCAATTACATGGTGTTATATGAATGATTAAATGTAACATTGTTGGGTATTGGTAGGGTACAGATTCAATTATTGGCAAATTATCAAAGATGTCTTATCAATATTAATAAAGTTATGAAAATGGGCATTCATATCTTTATTAAATTGACAAACTATCAAAACGGGGCACCACCCTGGAACCCGGCACCAATAATCAAACTGTGAAACAGTCTCATTTAGGTGTTGTTCCCTTTTTAAAATACAGATCTTAATTAACTTGGTTAATCTACTTGGTATTCTTAGAGCCCTACGGCATCGTCCACGACGAGATACGGCACCTCTGATTAATATTTAGATAATTTGATAACTGTTTAATGTAGCCACTTACTATTTTTTATTTTTTTTCTGCTAAGGAGTTAGCCATCATGGGGTTGTCTTTGTAGCCTTTACAGAAGGTTTTCTATCCAGCCTGGAAGTTGTGCCTCTTTTCGGAGTTGTTCAGCAATAAATCCAAATGCTTACATCCAAGATTTATCCCCTTGATGTCCATAATTTATCAATTTTCTGTCATTTTTGCCGCTAGCTCGATGCTAGCTGCCATTTTGGATATCCCATGGTGCTTTGCGAGATTGTGTTGACATCTTTCAACCAATGGGAAGGCAGGTCCATCATACAAAGAGTATATTGAGTGGACAAGATACATCTCTCCAGCGAGTCCGAGCGAGAACAAAGGCTAAGGAGTGTAAAGATAGATCACTCCGGTCTATTACCATTCTACAGAGAAGATTGTTTTGAGATGTGGCATAAATGTAGGCCTTTTTTTGAAGAAATGTAAATAGTTTGTCCTTTTATATAAGTTATAATGTTCATTATGTTTATTTTTGCACTGCATGACTCCAAATATATAGAACTGTTTTAGAACATTGTTTGTGTGATTTCAATAAATATGAGATTATTATTTGATTATTGGCATAAGTGAATGTCATGAGGGCAAAAGCATCTGGACTTTTTTTGAAAAAATTTATATATTTTGTCAACTGTATCTTATAATGTTTATTTCTTCACAGTGTGACTCCTAATACATATGGGAACTGATTTAGACAGGAGATTGGCTTCACTTTTATTGATATGTGTGTGATATCAATACATATCTGTGAGATTCATGTTCCGTTTTATTTATTTGTCTTTACGGTCATACAACCTTTTTTTACATTCAAGTGACCTCACTGCAGCACAAATAGTCTAATAGCCCAGTTTCTCCTGAAAAAAATGATGTTCATAAATTGACTGTAGACAACAGTGTTGATGTTTTACAAGCTTTTTTTAGAAAATAAAACCAGACGGACAATGAACTGTAAAAATGCCCTTAGGGCTAGTATGGTTAAAGGACCAGAAAGAAGGATGAGTCCGAGCACAGACTGTATTCAAAAAGTGATTATTACAACAAATACACAAAATAATCACAGACAACTGCTATTTAAAGTATAGTAGAATTTAAACTTCAAAATCATCAATGGCCGATCAATTAAAACCAATATACAAAAAGCAAGAGTGTGTGTGTGTGTGTGAGAGAGAGAGAGAGAGAGTGAAAGGTGATGAAACCCGGGGTTGCGAGGCCACGCCCCAGATTAGCCGTTAGCTCGTTAGAGCTAGACTGTTAGCAGCACAAAAGCTATTTAGCCTCAAGAAAACACAACACAATAAAACAATTTAAGAAAACAACACAATAAGACAACAACTTACAAAAACGCAACACATTACGAAAACACAACACATTACGAAAAACAACAAAACACAATAAGAAAAAAACAACACATTACGATAACACAACACATTACGAAAACACAACACATTACGAAAAAAAAATGATGCTCATAAATTGACTATAGACAACAGGGTTGATGTTTTACAAGCTTTTTTAGAAAATAAAACCAGGCTGACAATGAACTGTAAAAATGCCCTTAGGGCTAGTATGGTTAAAGGACCAGAAAGAAGGACGAGTCCGAGCACAGACTGTATTCAAAAAGTGATTATTACAACAAATACACAAAATAATCACAGACAACTGCTATTTAAAGTATAGTAGAATTTAAACTTCAAAATCATCAATGGCCAATCAATAATTCTTCGATCAATTAAAGCCAATATACAAAAAGCAAGAGTGTGTGTGTGTGTGAGAGAGAGAGAGAGAGAGAGAGAGAGAGAGTGAAAGGTGACGAAGCCCGGGGTTGCGAGGCCACGTCCCAGATTAGCTGTTAGCTCGTTAGAGCTAGACTGTGTTAGCAGCACAAAAGCTATTTAGCCTCAAGAGGGCGGTAGTGGGCTGCGTTACAAGCTCCATGGGGCTAAGCTAGCCAGTGAGCTCTCAAATTAACGTTTACAGACAATGGGGGATACACAACAAGGTACTTCGCTATGTGCTAGCTGTGTAGGCTACGCTCTGTACGTGACTATGTTGGCTGGCAAGGCCCGCTGGACAGAATGGCACGTGTGTGTGTGTGGTTAGTGTGTAAAAGAGGAGCGAAAAAACACACTTAGAGAGAAAAGAAAAGAGTCTTGATCTTCGAGGTTTGAGGTGTCAGAAAAAAGTTTTAGCACAAGCTTGTGGGTCGACCTTTTGTGGCCAAGACCAAGGTGGAAGAACAGGGTTTTCTGTGTGTTAGAAGGTTTTATAGTTTAAGGCCCCGTGCTGTGTTTGAGGAACCTCTGAACCAATCGGAAGAATCAAAGTACAGGAAGATGCGAACTTTTCCTGCAGCTTCCTCCCTGTAGCCATTTTGTGACTCTTCTCCTCCTAGTAGTTTGGTGAAAAGGGATGTGGGTTTTCCACCTAGGCCCAGATCTCTTTGTCTGTGTCCACATGTGCCACATGTGTGTCTTGTCTCTAAGAGGTCAGTTTAATCTGAGGCCTTTTGGTTAACACAACTGCTGGTCCCAACAAATATAAATATGTGGTGTCCCGGAGAGGCCAACACACTGCAACTAAAGTAAACAAATGCAAAATATATCACAACACATTAAGAAAACCCAACACATTACGTTTTTGATGTTTTTATGTGCATTATAGTCAATGTCTTCTCTCCGTTCCTGTGGTTTTAAATGCTGATAAATCTCAAGGCTAAAGAATGAAACAGCAGAAGAATAAAGAGTAAGAGAATGAGTGTCACTCTTCCTGCATTCTCGCCAGCTCTGCTTAATCTCTACACATTTTAATACTGGAAAACAAAGCATTTTTAAATATATTTAATTAAAGCCAAAATGCTAAAGCTCTACAGAAAAGAACCCATTAAACAAAACACTGAAAATGTCAGTAGCATAAAAAGTAAAACTGGAAAAGGCCGTCCACACCAAGAACGATAACTATAACTATAACCAAAACAATAAGGATGTGAGCATCCACACTGCTGAATAATAACATTCTGCAAACAGCGATGTCAATCACGCTCCAACTGATAATACATCACAGCAGACATTGCAACGTACAAATACAGGAATGTCTGTAGTAATATCCTACATATTTGTGAATTCGGATACAATTTATGAACAAAAAAATGCCGCAGGAACAGCGGGTGCACAGCGCTCCAGAGAGCCGGGGATGAGAGCGGGGGGGGGGTGTCAGATCTGTGCAGAGCATCGGAACAAAGACTCTGACAGTATGATAATCACATCTAAAACACAATATTCACTCTCAGTAGTTTCTGTGACATGATAAATACTTTCAAAGTACTGATGTTTTAAAATACAAAAATACACAGAGCTAAAGGATCTTAGCCCCACCGTGGGGAAAAGTCACACCACTAACCACCTGTGTGTAACAAATCTCTCCAAATCATACTGTTCTTTACTGTCGTTGAGTCAGACATGAATTTAAAAGGAGGAGCTGGGGTGGCGGTCGGTTGCAAGCGCTAGCAAAGATGAAGCAAGGTAGGCTGGAAAAAGCAGTTTAAATAGAGCATGCTATTTTGCAAGCCAATCAAAAGATGCAATCAGCTGAGCCATCAGCTGGTGTGCTGGCTTAGGAACTGTCAGCTATGAGCTGAGATAATAGCCGAGCTTGACTCCGTGACCTGACAGAACTTATGCTATGCTTCATTTCAGTCAGGACCACTTTGTCAAAATAGATTAATTCATCTGCAATTTGTATTTGCTAGCTGCTGTCAGGGATGAGTGTGTTGTTCAGCCAGGCTTCAGTGATAATCATCACGCAGCAGTTCCGTGTGTCGATCTGCCGTTGGTGAGAAGGAGACTTGGCAGTGGCGATCTGTGTAGTAGTTCACTTAGCCAGGCTAGCAGGCCGTTTGGCATCCTTGCTTCTGCTTTCTCTTATGTCCCCACCTTCCTCGCCTCCCGCTGCCGATAACAATCAACAGAGCGCCCAGTGGTCTGGCTATGTCCTCCAGAGCACAGATCATGCCTTTGTGGCAAAAAGTTGTAGTTTATTTCCCACTCAAAAATAGGTAATTGAGCACTGTAGTGGTTATGACCATATCAGTGACTATGTAACTACATGGAAACGGGACAAATGATGTCTGTGGCTTGCACAGTACTAGCGTTACTAAAGGCTAGCTGTAGCCTCGTGCTGTCCCGTTGGAATTCAGTGGTAGCAGGAAAAGGTAAACAGTAGTGTGCAGATTGGAGCTTAGTGTTTGAAGAGTGAAGAGCGGAGGTGTTCACAAGGGAAGAAGCTTGGAGTAACGTAACTATGGAGAATATAGCAGATATACAACACATGGAAGAGCCTTTTGAGCTTGATTGTCGTCTTTATTTATTCGAACCTGAACATACAGAAGAAGAACTAGCCTCACAAGAGTTGGAAAGAACGAGACAGACATAGGGGCAACAGGCAGATGAAGCAGCTACTCAAAGTCTCCTACTTACCAACGCCAGATCGATCACACACAAAAAGAATATATGCTACAAATACACACGGAACTGCTGCGTGATGATTATCACCGAAGCCTGGCTGAACAACACACTCATCCCTGATAGCAGCTAGCAGGGCGAGGTAGCTACCGGCAGGAGACAGGGTAGGTGAATTTAAACAATGTCTGAGTCTTGTTGTCACGTAAGGGTCCTGTTAATGTTGCACAGACATTTTAATTGCATTTTGTCTTTGTTAAGAGGCACAAAGGCACTATTTAGAACATGCCCCCAAAACTGCCGTTTTAGCTAAGTGAGAGCTCTACACGTAGCTGCAGCAACTCTGTGTTGTTTTTTTTGTATCAAGAGTACTTGCATATTTATAACGATCAAGATTAACGTAAAAATTGTCCGTAGTTCTCCTTTAAGGTTAGGCTAGCCGATTGGTCAGGTGATAGGACCTGAACAAATCGGGTTACTTTACCTTGCGTAAGCATGGACTCCTGGCCAATAGTAGAATGTGAATGCTATTGAAGGGCAGGTCTAGACGTTGCATGGGTTCCATAATAACACATCAACCCCTGTTCAGAAGACCTACATTGTCAATATCAGTAATAATGAACAACACCAATGATGTGTTTGTAGAGTATCTAACACATATTAAAGTAATAGTTTGACATCAAGAAATTAAATGTTAATTTCCCAACTGTTCCGTTAAATACCAGATTGATCTTCTTGTCCTCTTTATGGGTTGTAGTTGAAGTCCATAACGATGACCTGCATTCTTTTGTTTGTGTGTGTGTGTGTGTGTGTGTGTGTGTGTGTGTGTGTGTGTGTGTGTGTGTGTGTGTGTGTGTGTGTGTGTGTGTGTGTGTGAGAACATATTTATGGACATACTGCTATTACTGTATCCTGGGATTCATTCAAAACTTTAAGTTGTTTAAAAAAGTACTACATTTTAAAATGTAAAAAAAAAATGACTGAAAGAGACAATTATGTTGTTAATCGCAATTATTTCTTTGACAATTAGTTGTACAGAAACATGTGGAAGTGTTCCAGCTCTAGTCATACCATGCTGATATCCCGTATCTGCCGAGGTTTTCTAGTACAGCCTGATAGAAAGGCATGGCAGTATCCTGTCTCTTTTCTCTATCTCCTGTCATATTGTGAGCATCGTTAATACCAGGTGTAGTTTGGCCTCTTTGACTTGTTTCTGCTTCTCCACCTTTCAGCCTTCCCCACCTTGTCTTCCCCCACGTTTCCTATATCTGCCATCCGACTTTGATGCCTCCTTGCATCCCTTTACTCTTTCCCTCAATATCTCATCACTCTCCACAGGTAATTCCAAGTCTCCCAGGGCCTTTTTCAGATGTCACCTCCAGCAGATCTCTTTTGCCAGTGAGAACACTCCACTGCAGTGGCGCAAAAAGTGGGTATGCGCTATATGCGGCACATAGGGGGCGCAAAAAAAAAATTTAAATCTTGTTTTTGGTATTTTCAATATGTAGCTGCTGTTGTGTATTTCTAAATTATTTCTACATTTCCTCAATGTTATCAGATTTTGTCGGGAATGACCAAAATTATGCCGCGCACGCAGCCACACAAGTTGGTGGCTCATATATCAGAGAATTGGAATTAATTTGATGTTGAACCCATATTGTACCCAGCATTCTGACAGTTTGTGGGGAGGCCCAAAGCAGTTGATAGGGGCAGCCTATTGGAGATGGACAATATTGGTTACATTCTGTGAAGCAGACATACACTGTAAACCCCAATACGTTCATAGTACTCAAAACTTTTACAGAAACTGATTGCATAACTTTTGAGGTAAGTAACTTAATTTTTTTAAGTAAGATTTTTTTTAAGTTACAATCTATTCAAACTTAAACATTTAAATTTTATTTTTAATTATTTTAAGTGCACAGTGTTTAAAAATATTGTTTAACATTTAACGCACAATTTTAGTTTCTCCATACTTAATTATTTTGATCCAGTGGTACTTAATTAAATATAAATCTACTAACTCAAAAAATAAATATACTTGTGTATAACCCACAAGCTAATGAAATTTACAAGTTAAAACTGCAAAAAAATAACTTCAGCTGTACATTTTCTTTTTTTCTTTTATTCAGTCTTAAAATTGTTTCATACAAACATGTCAGACCATCAACAGCAGTCATTTTTAAAAACTCTTTTCTAGCACAGAGGTGTTTAACCATGTGCCATGATGCGCTAAGTGACTCAAGTCACATACTAGTTTCACCACCTACCCAATAGCTGTAAGTGTGTTAACTAGTGAAATTACCTGGTGAAGTATTTAGTTGGAATGAAAACATACATAGACACAGCGCAATTAAACACCTCTGCTCTAACTACAAATATAACTAACATCTTGTTAAACTCATTTAGTATGGAGGGAATATTTATTCATAATTCAAATTTGAAAGTCCAAAGAGAAAATGAAGCAAGCTCAAATTAGAAATAGTATTATTTTACTACACTACTAGGAAAAATCATGCCATAATTAAATGTGAAATGTAAAAGCTTAAATGAACATGCACAAACACATCAACATGCAAACACAACTCTTAAGTTAGCCTACTCTTTCATTAACAGGTCATTTTTGAGATTCAGTAGGCAGGGTTTAAGTGGTTTACCATCATCAAGACCCATTAGGATTTTCTGGATGAATGTAAAAGTGTGAATGAGTTTTTTGGATAGTCCAAATGCAATGCATACATCAACCCAAACAACAATTCAATCAAATACAACTCAAATACTCTCCTTTAAATTCTACATTTATTTTATACATTTTCAGTTTTTGTTGACATTGTCAGAAAGGTGAGAATTCTACTTTATATTTATTACTGAGGTTGTAATACGTGGTGGTGGCATAGTGGGGTGAATTATATTGAATGGTGTTCTTAATATGTTGCCCCTTTCTTGTATGTTAGTGCAGTGGAAAAAATATTAGGAAACCCATTCAATATAATGCACCCTAATACATCATTTTCACCCACTATGATCTCAATAATAAACATAGTAGAATTTTCAGCTTTCTGACAATGTCAACAAAAACATATAAACTTTATAGATGTAGAATTTATATCAGAGTTGTTGTAATGGATTGGAATTAGATTGCACAGGTGTACCTAATGAAAAGGCCAGTGAGTGTATATTACAGGTGATTACTCAACAGGTAAGTATAGTAGGTGTATCTAAAGTAACTATTCTACAGGCCAACAACACACAGGTCGGAATACAGGTAAGTATTTATCTTGGTGGTCTTTGCTTCTTATGTGGCACACTACATCTGTCACACCCTGGTGGCAACATGAGTTTTCAATACGGCAGACTGCACACCAGTAGAACGTGTTGAGGCTCCCTCTGGTAATAAATGGCCACGAAGAGGTCCACTCATTTTTGAAAATGGATCTATATGTTGCTGTTCCATCCACAGCATGACTCTTCTGGGCCTGCTGTTGGATTGGGGAGGTCTGTGTCTGTCCCTCTGTGTCTTCTTCAATCTGCCCTGTTGGTTGTTTTATTTGTCCTGTCTGTTGCTCCTCTGCTTGTTTGTCAGTCTGTTCTGTCTGTTGCTCTCTCTGTCCTGTCTCCGGCTCTCTCTGTCCTTTGTGTTGCTCCTCTGTCTGTTGTCCTGTCGTTTCTATCAATCGTTCTGGCTGTTCTGTCAGTGTGTTTGTCTGTCTTTTCTCACTTGGCTGGTTCTTTAAAATAAAAGGTTTGGCTTTTGTCCTGGCAAAGGTCTCTTACGGGACATCTTTGAAACCTTAAACAATTCAAAGGGTCATGTTGGTTTAATAACTCTAATCTGTTACAAAAACACACCTACTTCTATTGCACACATTTCCTGTATTTATGTTAAATTCTTTGGAATACATCTTACCTGTTCAAAGTGCTGTTTGGTCCTACAGAAAAACTCTTCATCGACAGTGAGTCATTTTCTTTGGCCTGTTAATAAAAAGATAAATGCCATGTGAGTAAACAAACAATGCTATGAGCTGATGTTTTAAGTGGGGATGCACAGAATCCAGATTTTTGGGGTTCGGCCGAATACCAAATCCACTGGTTAAGATTCTGCCGAATCCGAAACAGAATACCAAACCCTACTTCCATCCTCAGTGCATTAACACAGTAAACACATTAATGAAGTAAACAACGTCCACAGCCTCTAAAACAGTTAAATGTAACAACTTAATGTTGAATTCACACGCTCTTTTCACATCGTAGGAAAGCACATTGCTATCACCAGATGATGAATATTTGTCTAACCAGTGTATGATGGAGGTGTTGTGAAATGCTTGTTTAAAGCACTTAAATAAGAAATTCATGTTGTTTAGTTTAAAACTGACTGAAGGAAATGGTAAATTATAGTGTGATTAAAACTCACTATTTACATTATTTATCATCCCTGATTTACAGCTGATATGTGAAAAAGTACACAACATTTTTTTAACAGTAATTTAGTTTTACTGCGAACCATCACAGGAAGTGCTTTTATTTTGAAGTAGCCTACAGGGAAGTTGTCTGTTGTGTACTCTTGCTAGTTTACTGAGATGACCGTGAGACGCTAGATGCTAAACATGTCCGTCAAGCTTAAAGCACTAGAGTACTTTTCCCGCCTCATTGGACAGCTCGCATTGGGTAGCGCGAGCTGTAGTTCCAATGAGACAACCGTGTAGGAGGACCGAAGTGGGAAAAGTTCTTGCTTTAAGTTGTTCATTTTCTTGTGGGTAAAACTGCAACATATCGAACAGTAAATGTTCACAGTAAAAGACAAGTGTTTTTGGTCGTCATTCGAAGCCATACCACTACAGAAGGCATGTTGGGTGGATGAAATTAGAAAGCTAACGTTAGCTAACGAGCAGCATTAGGGTTTGGTTTGGTGGAAAAAAAAATTCTAAAGTTCGGCTGAAACTGAACCCCGTCAAAAGGCCCAATATTCGCCTGAATCCTGGATTCAGTGATCCCTAGCTAGTTTTAAGCATCCAGTATATCAAGAGGCTAATACTGTACTCTCCTGCTGCTTGTTATGACAGCTGAGTTTACATTCACCAAACTAAATCATGTTCACACGCACAAACAATTTCTTTCAAGATTTAAAGTTTAAGAGAGTGAGTACTCAATTGGACAACATGTCATTGTTACATACCTAGTCTCAGCTCAGCTTCTCATCAGACTCCTTGAGGTAGTGACCGTTTCTTCTCCCGTTGTCTTTCGCGGCAATGGCATCTCTTCTTCTGTCGGTAACTTCGGGGTGCAGCGCATATGGTTCGGTGGAGCTCATCAGCGCCATCTAAGAGCGCTGAGTGAGCAGGTATGAGTAAGTAAGTTGCCATCTATGGAAAAAGAGCAAAGCAAAACAGCTGTTTGGGCTAAAAATAGAAAAAGGGAAAAGGAGATGACATGTCCAGGGATGCGACAGCAGTTAAATAAGTGGATGGTGAGAGGCAACAGGTAGGATTTAAAGTGTGACGTCTGTGCTTGGAGGCTTGCAAATATTCATGTTAACAGACTAGCTAGCATTTGCTAACACTGGGAATGTAGCAGCCATATGGGGGTTTACCATGGAATCATGCATAGATTTGCTACCAAACTTGGAGGCTTGCAAATATTCATGTTAATAGACTGTTGTCAGACTAGCTAGTGTTTGCTAACACTAGCAGCTAAAATGGGGTTTACGGCTAGCTTACAATATGCAAAACCAAGGTTGCTGAGCTGAAAACTGATAAATATAAGGTAGCATGACAATAAATGACAAGAATCTGGAAAACATAACTAATGCAATAACTCTGGTTTATCATTGAATCATGCATAGATTTGCCAAACTTGGAGGCTTGCAAATATTCCTGTTAACAGACTGTTCTCAAACTAGCTAGTGTTTGCTAACACTAGCAGCTAAAGTGGGGTTTACGGCTAGCTTAATGCAAACCAATGTTGCTAATAGCTACATTTAGATTTTGGTTAAACCCTATGGTACCAATCCCATGCATGACATATCTCAATTTTATTAAGGTAAAATAACAACTGGTAAATATAATGTAGCATGCACAATAAATGACAAAAAGAAAAATAAATAAATATGAAAAAATATATATACATATTTAAAATACAAAATGTGAATATAATTTCAACAGCAGCACAACCTTACTGCATAATAGTTGTCTTATCTGATGCCATCACTAGGCTGATTTAAGAATTTAATTGAGGCTGCTATATTTAACATTGAGTTAATTTCATTCAGGTGTGAGGATGATGGATCAGGAAAGGCAGGGGAAGGCAGCAGGTAGGTCTAACATTAGGTGGAAGTGTAGGGGGAGCAACTTGATACCAACAGATTCATTTCTTAATATTATTGATATGGAAAAACTAATGAAAAATATATTACATGTTTGATATTATGTCTTAGTAGAGAAGAACACAGGCAAGGAGTGAATGAGACAGACATGAGGTTGGCGATAGTATCAGGTAGAGATGAGACCAGTGATGACATCAGGTAGGAGTTCTATTAGTTAGAACATACAAAACTAAATGTCCAGTTCTGTTGACCAACCTGTTCACTGTGTCCTTTTTGGGGGAAGAAATACTGCAGACAGAGATGGAAAGCCAGTCACCACTCAAATCACATCAACCAGGGGTGATGATTAGGTTTCCAATTGTCACAATTTGGTTGCCAAGGGCAACTGGGCAACCGTTAACGTCGCTGGTATACTTTAAAATAAACCTTTATTATTTAAAGCCCATACATGATGATGTCTGGCAATTTTTTGGGGGGCGCCAAAATTGTTGCTGCATACCCCTCTGACACTGGGTAGTTGCGCCACTGACTGTAATGCATACATACTGATCAGCAAGGGGCGCAGCGATGGAAGGATGGATGACAGAGAGGCTATAAGGTGACCAGATTTCTGAGACAAAATCCGGGGACATTTTCAGCTCAGAAGCGTAAATACCTCCAAAACATTTTTTATCTTTGTAAAACTTCAAACGGGGACACTGCCCCAGGGGCGTCACTATACCCAGAGCTGCACTGGGGCATGAGCCCCCCCATGGGAATTCTCCCCTGTAAGAAAATGTCTATTTTAGCATTTTAATACATCAATCTGGTGCACTTTGAAAAGAAATTCAGAGGTTAGACTTGATTATTCTTATCTATGGATGGAAATATTTGTGCTGTAGCCTGAACTATTTTGCACTTCAGAATTATAACCTTGCACACACAGGTGAAATAGTTTGTCACGCATACCAGTAGAAATATATATTCATATTTGTAAGTGGAATATATATATATATATATATATATATATATATATATATATATATATATATATATATATATACACAGTGAGGAAAATAAGTATTTGAACACCCTGCTATTTTGCAGGTTCTCCCACTTGGAAATCATGGAGGGGTCTGAAATTGTCATTGTAGGTGCATGTCCACTGTGAGAGACATAATCTAAAAAAAAAAAATCCAGAAATCACAATGTATGATTTTTAAACTATTTATTTGTATGATACAGCTGCAAATAAGTATTTGAACACCTGAGAAAATCAATGTTAATATTTGGTACAGTAGCCTTTGTTTACAATTACAGAGGTCAAACGTTTCCTGTAGTTTTTCACCAGGTTTGCACACACTGCAGGAGGGAGTTTGGCCCACTCCTCCACACAGATCTTCTCTAGATCAGTCAGGTTTCTGGGCTGTCGCTGAGAAACACGGAGTTTGAGCTCCCTCCAAAGATTCTCTATTGGGTTTAGGTCTGGAGACTGGCTAGGCCACGCCAGAACCTTGATATGCTTCTTACAGAGCCACTCCTTGGTTATCCTGGCTGTGTGCTTCGGGTCATTGTCATGTTGGAAGACCCAGCCTCGACCCATATTCAATGCTCTAACTGAGGCAAGGAGGTTGTTCCCCAAAATCTCGCAATACATGGCCCCGGTCATCTTCTCCTTAATACAGTGCAGTCGCCCTGTCCCATGTGCAGAAAAACACCCCCAAAGCATGATGCTACCACCCCATGCTTCACAGTAGGGATGGTGTTCTTGGGATGGTACTCAACATTCTTCTTCCTCCAAACACAGTTAGTGGAATTATGACCAAAAAGTTCTATTTTGGTCTCATCTGACCACATGACTTTCTCCCATGACTCGTCTGGATCAACCAAATGGTCATTGGCAAACTTGAGACGGGCCTTGACATGTGCTGGTTTAAGCAGGGGAACCTTCCGTGCCATGCATGATTTCAAACCATGACGTCTTAGTGTAATACCAACAGTAACCTTGGAAAAGGTGGTCCCAGCTCTTTTCAGGTCATTGACCAGCTCTTCCCGTATAGTCCTGGGCGGATTTTTCACCTTTCTTAGGATCATTGAGACCCCACGAGGTGAGATCTTGCATGTAGCCCCAGTCCGAGGGAGATTGACAGTCATGTTTAGCTTCTTCCATTTTCTAATGATTGCTCCAACAGTGGACCTTTTTTCACCAAGCTGCTTGGCAATTTCCCCGTAGCCCTTTCCAGCCTTGTGGAGTTGTACAATTTTGTCTCTAGTGTCTTTGGACAGCTCTTTGGTCTTGGCCATGTTAGTAGTTGGATTCTTACTGATTGTATGGGGTGGACAGGTGTCTTTATGCAGCTAACGACCTCAAACAGTTGCATCTAAATTAGGATAATAAATGGAGTGGAGGTGGACATTTTAAAGGCAGACTAACAGGTCTTTGAGGGTCAGAATTCTAGCTGATAGACAGGTGTTCAAATACTTATTTGCAGCTGTATCATACAAATATAGTTAAAAAATCATACATTGTGATTTCTGGATTTTTGTTTTTAGATTATGTCTCTCACAGTGGACATGCAACTACGATGACAATTTCAGACCCCTCCATGATTTCCAAGTGGGAGAACTTGCAAAATAGCAGGGTGTTCAAATACTTATTTTTCTCACTGTATGTATATATATATATATATATATATATATATATATATATATATATATATATATATATATATATATATATATATATATATATATATATATATGGGCTGTCAATCAATGAAAAAATTTAATCAAATGAATTACATACTCTGTGATTAATTAATCTAAATTAATCGCATACATAATTAACGGTGCCTGAACCGATACTTTTTAAGAAAGTAAAAAAAGAAAAGAAAAAAAAAAGGGTACTAAACAACAGTTGGTGACATTAAAGAATGGCTTGTTTATTGCTAAGGCCATATGGTCAAAATTAAATGATTTAATAATAATGTATAACAATAATAACTTATTTCACTATTAAATTGCTGTTGAACGACAAAAACAACCATCAGATGGGGAAAGACATTTACAATAACTTTAAATGCACCACAAAGCTGTAGTTTACCAGTTTCTTTGAACGCACCGTCTGTGTTGTTTTTCTGATGGCAGCTGCAGATTGTTACATAGCAGTGTTGAATCCTCTACAGTAAAACACAGTCAAACTTTACACCGTTTAGCGTTAGCTGTCAGCATTTTAATCCATTAGTTTTTAATCCAGCTACTAGCTAGCGGTAGGCTAACGTTAGCTGCTGTCGAGTAATATGTTAACTAGCGTTGCGTGCAGCGGTGTTTGTGTTACCTGTATCGTCTGTTTCAGAGCATCAGAGAGAAGCGCAGACATATCAGTGGCACCAGATTTCGGTAGCCATGGTTGGCAGAAAGAAGATTTTTACAAGTAAATGTTCCAATTAATGATCCAGGCAGCGCATTCTCGTCTTCCTCCTTCATTTTACAGTCGAATGGTGGCTAGAACGGCTCCGGGTCATACGTATAAGTAGGATTGTCTGGAATCTGGCAATATGATAACCATTATGGTGGGATACACTGGCTAAGCAATTAACAAAAATGTCTGTGCTGACATAAATAGTTTACATGAGAATATATCTATCTGTCAGAGGGAGAGCAGGAGTGCGGTTGCGAAGAAGTTGGTAATTTCATGGCGCAGATTAACACTTTTGCATGCACTATATCAGTGTCACATTCTCATTAGGGGCCAACCTAAAGCCAACCTAAAGGTCTGATCCTAGAATCGCCCCTGCTGCTACTTCATACTTGTACTCCACTACACCTCAGAGGGAAATGTTGTAATGTTTACTGCACTACATTTATCTGACAGCTTTTGCTTGATGCTGGGCTTGTTTCTGCAACAGCTCATTGAGTAACGGATACAATTAAAACTATTGAGGAAATATTTTATTAACTTTGTTTGAGACCCGTTTCTGTCTCAGGACCAAACTCTCGCGAGATCTGGCAACACAGAGATGCTAACGTTTGTTAACGCCCTTACAAAACTAATCTCCATGATGCTAAATATGTCTTTTAGCTCTGTAAATATCTAATGTTAGCAAAAGAAAATATTAATTATACAAATGTAAGTTTTCATCCATCCACACGACGTTCACTTAAGGGGGTAAGCTTCTCCTCGGACCGCGAACCTCCTATGGCGCCATTTTTATGCTACAAAGCCATCACCTCCCGTTAGCATTCCATTGACTGCCATTCATTTTGGCGCCACTTTGACAGCGAATAACTTTACATCTGAAGCGTTTAAAGACTCTATTTGTCCATTGTTTATTTCTAAAGAAACACGACAATGTATAAAGGCTCCATTACCTTGTACCTCACGTTATGGCTCAATAGCAGACGTTTTTGTAAAAGTAGGCTAACGATTGTGTCATAACCACACGACTTACCGTCGCATAGTAGAGAAATTACCGTATAGTACAGGAGAAGCGTGCAGCCAGTTTCTTCTCACATTAGCTGTTTAAGTGTAATTACTAATGTTAACTAGCATTTTAGTTAGCAATAATTAGCCTGTGCCTATGTTATCTCCTTACATATACCTACACTCTCCGTCTCTGCAATATTCGGAATGATTGAGATTTCTCTTGGCACAGCTACCAGAAGACTTCCAACTTTCAGACACGTTGCTTACGGCACATTTACGTCTTCTCTCTCAGTTGGAGTCTGCGCAGTAACCCTAGCCATCACCGGAAAAGTGCTTCTAATGGCCTTCACTGCTCTCCGTCCAGAGCAACGGGATCTGTTGGTCCATTATATATATGTCAATGCGTTCACTACACTTTCAAACGAGGCCACGTCCCTTTAGGAGACAGGAAGTGTATACCGTTTCATACCATTGGCGCTGCTTGATATGCACTATCTTTAGTATAGAGGATCTTTGTTAATGTTAACCATGTTCATCATCCTAGTGTCCCAGTGTTAGCATGCTAACATTTGCTGATATGACTTTTATTAGTTTTGCAGGCCTGATCATAAACCACAATATTGGACAAATTAGATGAAAGTCAGTAGAACTCATCTGCACAAACGTTTGTGCCAAATTGACTACGTTTACATGCACTTAATATTCCGGGTTTTGCCCTTATTCCGAATAAGAAGATATTCTGACTAAGCTGTTTACATGCCGAATGAAAGTGAATATTCCACTAATATTCCTGTTACCATGCAGCCCTGCAAAACAGGATTTTTTCAAAGTTTACCAGCAGTGGCGGACTTGTTGGACCGTGCCAACACAGCCTCCCTCTTTCATTCCAAAAACCTGTTGATATCCTATCTGTTGGAAACTGCAGTTACAACCCAGATTGAGACGCATATTTCGAATGTGCCGTATACATGTCCAAAAAATTCCTCTAAAACCCAAATATTACCGGCATATCCCATATGTCCTAATCGGAAAATGCTATATTCAGGAAAAGGCCTTATTCGGAATATCCAAATGGAATATGCTGTTTACCTGACCTGAAATAAATTCAGAATGTTGTCATATTTGGAATAATAGTGGAATATTAGTGTGCATGTAACCATACTCATTCTAGAAGATGTTGAGATATTTCAGTCAAAACTCAAAGTAGTAATACAAAGACATGAAGATGCCGGAGTGACCATTGAATTCTTTTCTTTTAAATACGTCTGTCAAACACACTCTTGAAGGGTTTAGTTCTCTGGTGGACCCAAGTGCAGGCCACAGACTCAGAAGCAGATGGCTTTTAACAGATTTACTTCAGAGCAGATGAGATGACTGGAGACAGCTGGGGGGGGTGGAGATGGTGGAGGTAGCGAGAGAGAGTGAAGAAGCATGCAGCTTTGCAGACAGGCAGAAAAAGCACAGGAGACAAACAGGCGTTGCATTGAGTTTAACACACAAGGGTAACATCGAGAAAATCAACTACCAAAAGTGACTCAGAGTATGGCTAACAATAACAACAACAACAAATCAAGCAATCTGTGGTCCGTTTCAGAAAGCAGGTTTAGTGAAAACTGAGTTTTTTTTTTTCTTTATTGAGTTTTAATTTTTACAGCAAACAAACTTAATTTTTAAACAAAATTAAAATACACAACTGTATTGTGTTGATAATGAATGAAATGAAATATCAGTGAGGGCACTAAAATAAGATAATAAGGATAGAATTATACTTATAAAAAAAAAAAAATAATACAAAAAATATACAATAGAATAGACAGTCCATGACAAGAACAATTTGACCATGCACGTCATGTTAAGCAGTCTTTCCAGGAGACTAAAACTCTGAGTTTGTTAACCCTGAGATGATGGAAACTCTGGGTTTTCAGAAAGGAAGGTTAATCAAACCTGAGAGAGAGGGGTACCTCCAGCCAGTTTCAGAAAGAGAGGTAACTTAACCTCTATGAACCTAACCTGGTCAGTTTTCTTCAATAAACTGAGTTTCTCTCAGTCTCCTCCATCCGACAGAGGGCTCTT
The DNA here is from genome assembly GCA_023566125.1 of Zingel zingel. NCBI lineage: Eukaryota > Metazoa > Chordata > Actinopteri > Perciformes > Percidae > Zingel > Zingel zingel. The sequence continues at coordinate 31,787,077 of CM042318.1, read as the reverse complement.
TCATTTCCTCATTCATTCATTCAGTCTGTATCAGGCGTATTTGAGCGCAGTTTTGACATCTGCATGAATAAAATAGGATAGTTTTATTAACTCTGTTAGGTAACGTCCTTTTGTCGAGGATCCCGTTGATGAAGAAATTGTATTGTACTTCGTAGGGAGTTAAATATACGTCGGGAGATGATATTGAGGCCCCAACTAGATGTATTTTAATTTCTAGATAACTATCTATTTGAGCGGTATCGTTTTTCTTCATGGTCCATCAGATATGTACATAACCTTATCCGTCCTCACTAATGTCACCCATCATGGACATACTCTTACATCCCAGCAGATTCTTTTTGTCACATTACGTTTTTTTGCAAACGGCAGTTTTCTTTACAACATTGGTGATGCATATTAGTAAAGCCACTGTATGCAGAGCCGTCAAAAAAGTGTGCCTCGCTCTGAAACGTTTTTTAAATGTTTTTGTAGTGTTCCCTGGACACAAACCAGTGAAGGATTAAAGAGGAGTTCCACAGGATTGTAGGTGAATAATGTAAAACCCTTTACAATGAATGATTATTAATTATAATTCAGTTAATGACATGGTGCTGCAAGATCAGAATGGTATAAGTAATTTTAATTTCTTTTAGGAGTTCCCAATGTGACACACATTACAATCACTGCTCCTTCAGAAAATGAAGCTATGTGAATAGGAAGTCCATTCACAGCATTAATGCGCAGGTAAATTGACCACTGTCACAAAATGTCAAAGACCGCATCACAATACTGCAAGTAACATCTGTCATTCTCTGCACTGTCAAGATCATATGTGATGCTGCATATCTAATAAGCAATGTGGAGGCCAAATGGCCTGGGTCTTTGCATGACTCACGGATATATCGTGAGTCTGCCCTGAGCAACAGACTGGAACGTGGTAAGCAGCCTAAAGCTTTGTACAGTATTATTCACCTGTCTCCCTGCTTAAATACACTCAAATGTATACACTATACATTACAGGAGAGTTTGAAGGCCTTCTGCTGGGTGACAGGGGTTACCCATGCCAGCCCATTCTGCTCACCCATTTCCCTGACCCTGAGCCAGGCCCCCAACACAACTTTAATGTGGCCCACTGCAGGACTAGAGCCCGGGTGGAGATGACCATAGGCCGACTGAAAGCTCGTTTCCAGTGCCTACACCGCCTCAGGGTAACCCCTGAGAGGGCCTGTGACATTATTACGGCATGTGTTGTTCTCCATAATATTGCCACAATTATAGGAGAGCAATGCCCAGCCTTACAAATAGAGGACCCTGACGAGGACCCCATCCACCCTGCAGATTTCCAGGATAGAACAGCGGTCAGAGACATTATATGCAGGAATCACTTCACATGACTAAAAGCACCGCCCAAATAAAGAAAAATAATTAATAATAATAATTTTATTTGGTCTTCTTTATTTCCTAAAAATACAAAAGCAACAGTTAGGTTTTTTATATTGTTCCAATAATTAACACAATTCACCTGTGACCATGCACCCACCTCTAAAGTGGGTTTCAGGATTTCAATTTCCAGTTCTGTCTTCTGAATCTGGCGGTCCAACAATACCATTTCTAGATCATTTTTTCTTCATTTTTTTGATGAGAGGCATTTTATATAGGTCCTTCACAGGTAACTGGGAATACATCAAATCATGACATTAAAATCATACAGTTGAACATTATTTCCACAGAATGAACCTCTGGCAGTTGTTGCACATCTCACTGTGTTCATCTGTGCTGTGGAATTTAATGGACCCTCCTCCTGTTGCTCAGCCATGTTCTGTTAAAAAGCAGAATATACAGTCATACATGTAACACTCCATATTCCAATTAAATTCAATTTTATTTATAGTATCAAATCATAAGAGTTATCTTGAGACACTTTACAGATAGAGTAGGTATAGACCACACTCTATAATTTATAAAGTCCCAGCAATTCTAGTAATTCCCCCAAGAGCAAGCATAGTGCGACAGTGGCGAGGAAAAACTCCCTTTTAGGAAGAAACCTCGGCCAGACCCAGGCTCTTGGTAGGCAGTGTCTGACGGTGCACAATAAAGATAATGGAACAGTGACTAGAAAATGGTAGTCATAGTAGTTCATGCCATAGCAGGGCACTGTAGGTACAATATGTAGCGTGGCACAGCAGGGCATGGCTGGACGTAGCAGGTTCAGCAGGACGCAGCAGGGCACCGCAGAGCGTAGCAGGGTGTAGTGAAGCAGGACCACGGCGACAGCTGCAACCAAGATCTTGGTGTCATCCTAATCCAAGGAAATATGCTGGGAAAAAGAAACATAAGGACTCCAGGGAGTAAACTCCCCAGAGCTAGTTTAGTAACAAGCATTTCTGGATCTCCTCACTCCCTAACTATATGCTTTATCAAAGAGGAGGGTTTTCAGTTTATTCTTAAATGTGATGACAGTGTCTGTCATGGTGAATCATAGTATCATGGCTCCATTCATGCTGCCTTTTTACACGCTTAACTCTAAGTGAACCTACTCCGAGTTGATTGAACCAACGCAAATCAGTTTCCCATCTCAGGGTAAATCAACTCAGAGATCAGGGTTAGACTCAGAGTTTGTTAAACCTCCTTTCTGAAACGGGCCCCTGGTGATGAGAAGCCGCTGTTGATATACTGGAGAGGTGATGAGCTGATGGATGACAGGTGTGTTGGCTGGGGAGGTGATTTCAGATAGGGACAGTAAAACACACACACACACACACACACACACACACACACACACACACACACACACACACACACACACTATGGATAGACCGATTATCAGCCCTAGCCGATTATCGGCCCGTTTTTTGGCAGTTTGCAGATTTTCGGTATCAGCGTATTATTTGCCTGATAACCAATAAAGTTAATGAATTAAAAGGTGTTCTACTTTGGCTCGGCTACAGCTGTGTCTGTCTCTCTGCTTTGGTTTCACTCACAACTGAGTCTGACTTAATGTCCCGCCCACAGCACTATCTGACTATCTTTTACTGGGTATTATGTTGAAAGTTTCTAATTTAATAAATAATTGCTCAAAGATTTTAAATACATTTTAAAAAGTTTTGTGTTGGAGTATGTAACATTCCAAATTCTTAATTTTTACTTTAAGATTTTCATTTTCACTGTAAATGCATATCGGTTCCAAATATCAGTTGGTTTCAAAAAAAAAAAACTACTAATAATAAGTATCGGTATCGGCCTTGAAAAAAAAGTATTCACACGGCAGGATAATTAGGCCGATTTTAGTCCCGATTCACCCCTTCCGACAATCTTAAGGATGCTCCGATTATCGTAAAATTATCTGATCAGATATTCCTGCCGTGTGTGGTGTGTTAAGACTGCTTTCGTCTGCTCGGAAGGACGTCGGGACCGCTCCGATCTCAAATCGGGGATATCCAACATGTTGGATTTTTTTGGCCCGATTTCTCCTCGTGTGTGGTGTCCCCCGGGGACAAACGAGCACGCAGCCTGTGGACTGTGGCGTATAGCCAATCAGAAAGCGAGGTGACGAGGCGGCGAGGAAAGCACCGGGAAACAAAATCAAAACAGCGGGAGTCAAATCGGTTCGTGTGTGATGTGTTGATTTTGCCGTGTGCTGCACACCACACACTGTACGACCAAAACTGTTAGACCCGTGATTTTTTTGTGTGGGGTCTCTCAGGATTGGAAAATCGGCCGACAATTTTAAAATCGTCTCGTGTGAACCAGGCTTAACACACGCACGCACACACACACACACACACACACACACAGAAACTGGGGACACAGAAGGAATGGTCAACAAAGGAAAACATAATCGTGATAGACACGAGCAGGGGTGTAGCAAAAAATTCTCGGCCCTGTAGAAAGGCATTCGCTATGGGCCTCTCCACATATTCTAGCATCTTTTTGGGCCCTCCTCACATGAGGGCCCTGGGTACTCAGTCCCCTTTTTCCCGGCCGGTCCGACGCCCCTGGACAAGAGCACAGCATGACGCACACATCAATAAACACAGAATGCACAATGCATACCTCAACATTTCTTCCATTTGAACACAAAGACTTAAGCCTTTCCCCAATTCCCAGTTTGTGCATCCTGATTCCGCTACTCGATTCCTCTCCTCACGCCGTCAATTTGATATGACGTGTGGCACAGCCGCATCTTGGGCATGTTCAGTCTCAAAACGGTGTGCACGTTTTGCTACGGTTTCCGGGTTGAACGACATGTTTCCTCAGAACAGTGTGCAACAGGCGTTGCGATATGTTTTCTCTTGTTTAGTGGGTGTGTCACAGGTAGCGGTGTGACGAAGTCTCGTCTCACAAGATTAAATGTGACGAGATTTCTGGTCAAAGGAAAAAGTGTTAAAGAGTACCGCCGCTTGCTCTCTCTCTCTCTCTCTCGGCCGAGAGACACACACGTCCGCAGTGTGCAGTTCACTGTGGTGCTGTCTCGCGCAGACCACTCTTTCTCTGTTAAAATGAGTCGGGAAGTGGACAGCAAAACCTATCTTTACTTTTAATGATATTAAACAAAGATAAATGTTCATCCGTTCGTCCTATAATGGTCATCAATCGATACTAGAGTAGCCTTCTTCCTTGTTTAGTGCTGCAATGAATAAAATGCAAAGGAGGAAAGAGCATCTGTCTTCACAAAAATCATCTGTTGAGTGTTTGATGGTAATTTATTTGTGCGTGAAACAATAGTAAAATAAGCTTTATTTCTCTCTGTCTACTGTACAATGACAAATTCAAGTACAAAACATTTGGTCTTAACTACTGCCAGAAAACGCTTGATTATGTTGTAACCTTGGTTCTCTGAGTGAAGAGACTATCTCTCCACCGTACGTATGGAATAAGTAACAGTGACTGTTAGTTAAACAGGAGAGAAGCCTGCCATTTGAGTTTGTGGCAAAGCCTTTCAGTGCTCACTTTTCATTTTGTGACTTTTGACTGAATAAAGGACTATTTTTCCAGCCTTATTTTTTCATTGAAGTTTTCTATGTAATAGTGTTAAAATCTAGTCTCGTCTCGATCTTGTGAACCCAATCTCGTGAGCTAGGTGTCTCGTCCCACCCCTAATCACAGGTGATACCCACCTTCCTCCACAGCGCTGCGGTAGAGGGTCTGGCTAGTCCACACAGAATTCTGGGATAGGAGAAAAAACATGATCTGGTTTCTTTAAACCAATCACAATCTTCATGGGCAGTGCTAAACGCTGGCCACAATGACGGAGCCTCTGCAAAATAGCCTCAGGAAGGAACTTGTTTTGGTGTGTACGTTAAAAAGTTGTTTTAGTCGTGCAACAGAAAACTCAGATTGGACAGATAGTCTAGCTAGCTGTCTGGATTTACCTTGCAGAGATCTGAGGAGCAGTTAACCATAGTCCTCAGACATTCACCGGAGTTTAGAATGCTAATACAAAGAAAGAGGAAGGTGACGGATATCCGGCTGAAAAGAGGGACATCTGGCGGAATTTCTGGGGGCAACTGAACAATCCCGGAAATGAAACGTGGATATAGACTATGCGCGAGGTAACGGAACCCGATTTTTTCAGGTCCTATCCCCTGACCAATGGGCTATCCTAACCTTTACTACTCAAAGTCAATGCCTAAACCCAACCAATCGGGCTGCTTGGTAGGGCGGGTTTGCAGAAAAGCATCTTTTACAGATGTAAAATAATACGACATAAGCTCAAGACTGAACAAGGAATCAGTTTTCACAACAATAAGGGTTTCCATTTATGGGCAGCACACAGTAATGCACAGTAATGCACAACAGGTGGTTAATATTGTTTGGTTACCTTTTTTATTTTATTGATGACTTAGATTGGCAACCCACTGAAAGTCTCCCTGACGAACTGTTGAAAATCACACTTGGAAAAAAAACTATGATTTAGACCAGAGATCTTTGACAGGGGGGTCCGCTACCCCTAGGGGGTCCTCAGAGTCACTGCAGGGGGGCCACAAAATTCTTATTTTATATTTAAAAATTTAAATATGTAGGAAAAGATACATTAACATGAGTCCAACATATTATTAGCAAAGATAAATCTGCCTATTTGTAAAAAACAACAACATTGACGATAGCTTACTGACCAATAGGTGAGGTAGTTACTATGGTAGCCATCCACAGATAAGCTTATAAATTCACTGTACCTGCACATGCATGTTTGACATTAAAACATGATAATGTATCTATGTAAATAATTCTTTTAATAGCTTAGTATTGTAGAGCACCATGAAAAGGTATATATAAAGGCTTTAGGCTGCCCTACACGTTAACGTAGGCCCAGAATATTATGCAACTCAATTTCATATATGTTATAAGGGGTCCCTGCTCGTTTCTCTCTCTGGTTTGGGTTCCTTGCCCTAAAAATGCCAAGACCCCTGCTTTAGACTTGAGATGACTGTGAAACTAAATGAGCCTTATTGAACAAATTAAATTCAATGGAACATCAGTATTGATGGTCAGGGGGCTGAAAGCCAATGTGTCCCAGGAGACAAACGCTGTGAACTCCAGTCCATCTTGACTGCAGGTTGTGTTGTTGTTTGCCTCTCTGTCCGTCCTCTACCCCCCCCCCCCCCCCCCCCCCCCCCTCTCTCCCTGCCCCTATCTTCTGTGTGCCATCTCTAATAAAGCTGCAATCCCATAATACTAATCTCATAAACTAATGAATGCTCGGCGCCCAAAGCGTGGGTGGCTTTGTAATCAAATCACACAGCTATAAACCTTTATTGGTGTTTGCAGAAATTGCTGAAAATGACGTTTAACATAATGAGTATGAAACAAACGGGCCGGCAACACTCGGTGGAAAAATCACTTCTCCAAAAGATCAATTCCGAATACAATTTTTTTTTTTTTTTTCAAATTCCATGAGACACACAGCAGATGTAAGTATCAAGCAAATCCACAGCAGCCACCTGCCAAATTATGGTAACATTTTACTCAATTTAATGTCAGATTGGCTGGGAGTCTCTGACTCACCCTGGACAAGCAAATCACTTTCCATAAATGCACTACTGATTCCCATCATTTCTCAAACAAAGGTGTCATGTCTGTGAATTCAGAGCACTTTGCTGCCTCCAATCTTCTGCAAAAGGATAACTCAACATATTTCCCTCCTTTGTTTCTTTAACATTCAAGCTGTCACCAGCAAGGTCAAACTAGCACTTCCAAAAATAATTTGGCTTCCCCCTGCTTACCTAAAAACAGAGTTACTGCTGGAGTCACGCTGTTCTCATGAACCATTCATATACATATAGCTACGAAAAGTAAAGCACTCTAATTCTAACCCTAACCCTGCTGTATAAGAACGCTCTGTTCCCGCGTAGGAAGGAGGTCAGGGTGGATGACATAAATATAATTCACAGTCATCGGTCATAAAACACAGCGCTGTCAAGCTGAGGAGTGGAGTTCACATTCCAGGGACAAACACAAGACAAACACAAGACATATACCCAGGAGTGCTTTAATTCAAACCACGATCTTTTTTCTAATCTTAACTAGGCATTTTGGTGTCTGAACTTAACTGTTGTTGCAGCATGACCTAGGGCTGCACAATATGAGAGAACTATGTGACATGCGATAACGTTGAATATTGCGATAACAATATTACTTGCGATAGACCGACATTAAAGTGTTCTCAGTTCTGCTGATTTCAGTCTTCTGCTAAAATACAACAAAATTGCTTGCTGAGGTTAAAACAAATGAAAGGAAACCATTTCCAACATTCTTTTATTGAACAAATTGAACATTGAATTAAATATAAAAGGCACCGCTAAAAGAAGAATAACAGTTAAATGCACAAGTGCAGTTTTCTGCTTATATTTTCTTTCAACAAAGAGTAGGGTTGGGAATTGTTTGGATTTTTTTCCCGATACCATTGCTTTTAAAGCGTAAAGCGGTGCCGGTGCCTAAACGGTGCCTGAACCAATACTTTTAAAAATATTTAAATAAATAAATAAATAAATATATATATATATATATATATATATATATATATATATATATATATATATATATATATATATATATATATATATATATATTACAAGGAGCACAAAACAACAGTCAGCGACATTTAAGAATGGCTTGTTTATTGCTAAAACCATATGCTCAAATTAAATGATTAATTAAAAATGTAATAATAACAAATGACAAAAACAACCACTAGATGGGAAAAGGGTATTTTACAATAACTTTGTATGCACCACGAGGCTAGCAAGGCGAGTTTCAAGTGAACGTACCATTGTCCTATCTGTGTTATTTTTCCGACGGCAGCTGCAGACTGAATCCTCTACAGTGAAATACACTCACACTTTACACTGTTTAATGTTAGCTGTCAGCATTTTAACCGTGTTTAATCCATCTGCTAGCTAACGGTAGGCTAAAGTTACCTGCTGCCAAGTGTAGTGTTAACTAGCTTCACGTTCAGCGATGTTTCTGTTGCCTGTAACATCTGTTTTGGAGCACCAGAGAGCATTGCAGGCATTTCAGTGGCACCGAAATGAGGCACCGAAGTCCACGTTGCTATTCGGTCCAGTAGATACCGGTCGTTAAGGCACCGGTACCGTATTAGCACTGGGTTCGGTACCCAACCCTAACCAACAGTGTCTATCGCGATATGTGGCAGCCTTTTGCGATGTGTATATAGTGGCAGTTGATATTGCGATGACGATAAAAAATGGATATATTGAGCAGCCCTACGTGATGCTCACTTTTAACGCTAAACTTAACTGCCACGGCCTCTGAAAAGACCGACCGCTCACTATGCTCTGTAGAAGGCTCAAAGTCACTTTTCTGTCGGCTAAACTCAAACTAGCCAGGATATCAATTGGTGTGGATAAGTACAATATCATAGGAGCCTGTTCATGAGAACATGTTGCTGGATCAATACAGTGCAATACAAGCAAATTATTTTACTATATTACTAAACTATTTAACTATTTTCCTACTTACTCTAGTTTGAAATCCTTTAACCATCTTCACATTATCTTCTCTATGTTCTTAGTTTGTGTTTTATGTTTGCACCATAGAGTAGCACTTGTAATTTAGTTGTATGTACTTAGAATGACAATTGATTCTGACGTACCAAAGCACAGTACCTTCACCCATTTACACTATTCCTATTCTGCTCCCATATTGTCTCAACAAGAAAGGTTAACTCTTTGAGTTTGAGTTGACTCAAACTTGCATATGGCTCTACAGTTAGATTGGTCAAACAAGGTTCTTCTCTTTGAGGGAGCTTTCAAAGAATCGTTGCAGGAATGAGAATTTGTAGAGCAAGTGTGTAGAGCTCAAAGGTGATTCTCTAATCCAGGGTGAGTCAGAAACTTCCCAAACTGTCTCCAAACATCTATAAGCTTTGGCTGCAGAATGTATCAGGTTTCACTCTAAATCTAACCCAGTGGGATACAACATGAAAATGTCCAGTAGAAGCTGCAATCAGAGTTGTTTACAGGAACTATAGTTTCTTAATGCTACATGAGAAAGTGTGACAGAGACCATCACCTGGGTTGTTACCACTGATCCACTGTGATGTGATGACTGCCATTTCTCAGAGTGTATTACTTTCTCCTGATACTACTGTTGTCTCAAATGTGGTCCTCGGTTAACTTGAAAGGATAGAACATGATTGCATTCGCTTTTATGGGAGGCTGTACAGAAGCAGCTGTTATTGAGTTTAGCTTTATATGAGTGAACGCTGCATGCTGCCATGTACTAGAAATCAATACATAGGCTATTATATTCACAAACAATAAAAATCCACACTCACATCATTAGAGTTGTGCCTTCATCACCACTGCAGATTTTTACAATCCAGTCCATCTTCAATAACTCAGTAACTCTCCACAGGCATAAAGACACTCTGTCTAAACAAATACACACTTAAAAGTGGAAAGAGTGTGTGTGTTTATCTGGAGAGGGCTCTCACTCTCTTCTACTTTCCTTGTGTGTCCGATAGGAGATGTGCTTTAATCTTTCCCAACTCAATAATCTTGACCCAGAACAGGTGTGCCAGCTGGCACCGGCATGGCGGGAGGCCTTCACTGTCCCCCTCTCTGCCTCCACAAAAACACGATTTACACTTTATCAAGGACACACACAATGTGCACTTTAAGTATGCATATCTTCTATAAATGCTTCTTCCGGTTCAGAGTTATGCAGGATCTGAAGCCTTTTGTCAGCATTAGAGGAATAAGCAGGGGAGCAGCACAGCTTTGCAGCTTCTTCCTGAGCTAACAGTAGTGAGCCCGGGCATAGACATAATGCATATGCACTTGGGCCTGTGACCTGGAAGGACCCATGCACGGGGCGCCACAGCACAGCAGGTGCAGGCTCCTTCCCTTTGCAAGTCAATTAAGCCTTGGCAAGTAAAGTAGTAACCTCAGTACTAGTCTCGCATTGCCAGACCTTCCTCCACAGTGCTGCGGAGGGAGGTCTGGCTAGTCCACACAGCATTCCGGGATGGGAGAAAAATGTGCTCTGCTTTATTCGCATTTCTTTAAACCAATCACAAGCGCCGGACGGAGCAAAAGTGCCTCTGCAAAATAGCCTCAGGAAGGAACTTGTTTTGGTGGAACATGTGTATGTTCAAAAGTCGTGTTAGTCGTGCAACAGAAAACTTGATTGGACAGAGAGTCTAGCTAGCTGTCTGGATTTACCCTGCAGAGATCTGAGGAGCAGTTAACCATAGTCCTCAGAAATCCACCAGAGTTTAGAACGCCAACACAAAGAAAGCGGAAGGTAACTGTCATGTTTTATCCCTGTGTCAAGTTATGGTTTTTAGTTTGTATTACATTTTCTGTTTTGTCTTCAACTTCCTGTTTTATTTTGAAGGTTGTCTGTTTTATTTCCTGTTAGTTTCTTTCCAGCTTGTGTGATTACCTGTCCCGCCCTAATGTGTTGCATCTGTGTCTAATTTAGTTGTGTATTTAAGTTCTGTCTCCCCCCTCTCTCCAGTGCGAGATTGTCTGTTGCCATGTGTCCAGCTTTTGAGCGTTTTCCCCGTGTTCCTGTTACCTGTTGTTTTTGGATTTCCCGGATTTTTGGACTTTGCCTGTCTCCTGGATTTTTCCCTATTGCCTGTCGTTTATTGGACACTGTTGCTGAGTTTATTTGTTGATAAATAAACTATTGTATTTTACATTCTGAGTCGTGCCTCGTGGGTCCATTATCTGTGTGCTTGATAGAACAATCTCGCCACAATTATGGACTCCGCAGACTCAAGTAAAATACAGAACGCTATCCGATCTCAAGGACTGAGACTTCATCAGTTAGATGAGGTGCTTTCCACTCTTCAAACGGAGATGAGGAGTATCTCACAGAGTCAGCTGGAGCTGCAGAGAAGCGTCTGTGAGCAAGTCTCCTTCATGACTACAAAGTTTCAAACCACTCAAGCTGCTGTAACGTCGTCTGCCAATTCCTCAGCTCTGCCTCATCTGTCCCGGCCTGAAAGCTTCTCCGGTGAGTCTGGTGACTGTAGAGCCTTCTTGACTCAGTGTGGACTGCATTTTGAGCTTCCGTCTGTTCACTATCCTACGGACAGAGCTAAGATTGCTTACCTGATTTCTCATCTGACCGGACGAGCAGAGGCGTGGGCCACAGCGGAGTGGGGAAGGAATTCACCTCTGTGTGATTCATTTACTCTCTTCACTCAGACATTTCTTCAGATTTTTCAACACGTCACTCCGGGCAGAGAAGCAGCTCGGGCTCTGGTGAGCCTTCGTCAGGGCAGACGGAGGGTTTCAGATTACGCCATTGATTTCCGCACGGTGGCAGCAGAGAGTGGGTGGAACCAGACAGCTCTAGTGGATGCCTTTTTCTGTGGGTTGTCTAGTGCGCTGAAGGATCGGCTGGCAGCACTGGATCTTCCAGAGGACCTCGACGCTCTCATCGCCCTGGTCATCAAAATCGACAAACGGCTCTTCGATCAAGAGAGAGAGTGGTGTGGTGCCGAGGATTCTCCGCGGGATCTTCCGAGCAGGGGTTTCTCGGGCATCAGAAGTTCCTCATCTCTACGTCGGCCGGCTGTTACGTCACCGCAGGCTGACTCCGGGGAGGAGCCCATGCAACTGGGGAGGGCCCGACTGTCCACAGAAGAGAGACAGAGGAGATTCCGGGAGAGAGCTTGCTTCTATTGTGGGCAGCTTGGACATTTCATTGATCGTTGTCCGTTAAAAGGGCAGGCTCGCCAGTAAAGAAGAGGGTACTGGTGAGCCGTGCTTTTATGTCTAACACTCCCTCTCGACCCATGTTTCCAGTGACCATATCCTCAGCTGAGTTTTCCAGATCCCTTGAGGCGATGATCGATTCGGGGGCTGATGCTAGCCTCATGGACAGTTCCCTGGCTAAAGAGTTGGGGCTGCCCCTTTAAGAGCTACAGCGCTGGACGGTCGGCTGCTTTGGCAGGTAACCCACCAAACCATTCCTGTCACTCTGACTTTTCCTGACCAACATTCTGAGACTATTGTTTTTCTGCTGGTAAATTCATCCTTCCACCCGGTAATTCTTGGGTTTCCCTGGCTCCACAAACATAACCCACACATTGACTGGTCATCAGGGGATGTTACGGAGTGGGGCGAGGCTTGTGCCAGTATGTGTTTTCAGTCCTGCCCTAGGGAGTTTTCTGACAATGTTTCACCTCTTCCTACACTGGCGAGGGTGGCGGTGGCTCCTGTTTCCTCCCAGGTCGAACCTGGGAATGCTGAGGAGGGGATTGCTGATCCTTCCTCTGTGGACCCGGAGACTACGATGAAGGGAGATTTTCCTGATCTGTCTTCAGTTCCCTCCTGCTATGCAGACCTGAAGGAGGTTTTCAACAAGGCTAGGGCTACCGCTCTACCTCCACACAGACAGTATGATTGTTCCATTGAATTATTGCCAGGAACTTTTCCTCCTAAGGGGAGGTTATACTCCCTCTCCGCTCCTGAGACTCGTTCCATGAGGGACTACATTGATTCTGCTTTGGAGGCTGGGATCATACGACCCTCTTCCTCGCCGGCCGGTGCAGGATTCTTCTTTGTGGGGAAGAAGGATGGGTCTTTGCGGCCATGCATTGATTATCGTGGACTTAATGACATTACTGTAAAGAACAGGTACCCTCTCCCATTGATTTCTTCTGCCTTTGAACTGTTACAAGGTGCTACTATTTTTACTAAGTTGGACTTAAGAAATGCCTATCATCTGGTGAGGATAAGGGAGGGGGATGAATGGAAGACTGCTTTCAACACACCTAGTGGACACTATGAGTATTTGGTCATGCCGTTTGGTTTAACTAATGCCCCAGCTGTTTTCCAAGCATTTGTTAATGATGTTCTCAGAGATATGTTGAATATTTTTGTGTTTGTGTACCTGGATGACATTTTGATTTTCTCCCGCAATCTGACTGAGCACATTCAACATGTCCGTGCTGTTCTTCTGAGACTACTTAACCATGAACTATTTGTCAAAGCTGAGAAATGTGAGTTCCATGTTCCCAAGGTGTCCTTTCTGGGATATGTGGTGGCGGAGGGAGAGATGAGCATGGATCCTGAGAAAGTCAAGGCAGTCATGGATTGGCCGGTCCCCACCAATCGCAAGGAGGTGCAACGTTTTTTGGGGTTTGCCAATTTCTATCGTAGATTTGTCAGAAATTTCAGTTCTGTTGCTGCTCCTCTGCATGTCCTTACCTCTGCCAAGACTAGGTTCGAGTGGACTCATCAAGCAGACTCGGCTTTTCAATCTCTCAAGGGACGCTTCGTGACGGCTCCAATTCTAACCATGCCGGACCCCAACCGACAGTTTGTGGTGGAGGTGGACGCCTCCAATGTTGGCTTGGGTGCTGTCCTCTCTCAACGCCTGCCCACCGATGGTAAGCTCCATCCATGTGCCTTTCTCTCTCGTAAACTGTCTCCTGCAGAGAGGAACTATGATGTTGGGAACCGAGAATTGTTGGCAGTCAAGGTGGCGTTGGAAGAGTGGAGACACTGGTTGGAGGGGGCGGAGCATCCGTTCTTGGTTTGGACTGACCACAAGAACTTGGAGTACCTTCGGTCAGCTAAGCGACTGAATTCTCGGCAAGCCAGGTGGGCGTTGTTTTTTAACAGATTCAATTTCTCACTGTCATTTCGTCCGGGCTCCAAGAATGTGAAACCAGATGCACTATCTAGACTGTTTGACTCTGGTTCCCCCCCTAAGTCTGAAGAGACCATTCTACCCGCTTCCTGTGTGGTCGGAGCTGTGGTTTGGGAGGTGGAGGAGAGGGTCAGACAAGCTACTGGAGACCTACCTGTCCCGGTCGGTTGTCCACCAAATCAACTGTTTGTTCCGGTGGAGCTTAGATCTCAGGTCATTCATTGGGCCCACTCCAGTGTTCTGTCGTGTCACCCCGGGGTTAAAAGGACAACGTTCGTGGTACAACAACGGTTCTGGTGGCCCGGCATGGGAGATTCTGTGAAGGAGTATGTGGCAGCCTGCCCGGTGTGTGCGCAGAATAAATCTTCTCACCAACCTCCAGCCGGATTGCTGCATCCCCTTCCTGTGCCCTCTCGTCCCTGGTCTGACATTTCTCTAGACTTTGTCACAGGTTTGCCTTCTTCGGAAGGGAACACAACTATCCTTACCATAGTTGATAGATTTTCTAAAATGGTTCATTTTGTTCCCCTGCCTAAGTTACCTTCCGCCAAGGAGCTGGCGGAGGTTATGCTCTCCAATGTGTTCAGGTTACACGGACTTCCCAGGGATGTGGTTTCGGACCGGGGACCCCAGTTCATCTCTCGATTCTGGAAGGCGTTCTGCAATCTGCTCGGCGCCACTGTGAGCTTATCTTCAGGGTATCATCCACAATCCAATGGGCAGACCGAACGTTTGAACCAGGAGTTGGAAGTAGGTCTCCGTTGTCTATCATCCAGGAATCCTGCTGGTTGGAGTAAACAGCTCATCTGGGTAGAATACGCCCACAATACTCTGCCATGCTCTTCCACCGGCCTCACTCCATTCCAGTGTGTGTATGGATACCAACCACCACTGTTTTCGGCTCTGGAACAAGAGGTGGGAGTACCATCCGCCCAGGCGTTAGTTCGCCGTTGTCGGCGGACGTGGACCAGGGCACGACAAGTTTTGCTCCACAATTCTTCCCAATATAAGAAGTTTGCAGATCGCCGGAGGTCCAAAGCTCCTACTTACACGGAGGGGCAGAAGGTTTGGCTGTCGACCAGGGATATTCCTCTCCGCGTCGAAAGCCGTAAGTTGGCACCCTGTTTTGTTGGCCCGTTCCCCGTCAAGAAAGTTATTAATCCTGTTGCTGTGAGTCTGAAACTTCCCAGGACCATGAGGGTACATCCGACGTTTCATATCAGTCGAGTGAAGCCAGTACGGGAGAGTCAGCTGGTGCCCGAGACTCCTGCTCCACCTCCTCCGCGCATCATCGATGGTGGTCCCGTCTATACTGTCAAGAAACTTTTGGCCGTCAGGAGACGGGGATGGGGTCATCAATATCTGGTGGACTGGGAGGGGTACGGGCCTGAGGAGAGATCTTGGGTTTCCGCCAGCAATATCCTGGATCCTGAACTCATTCAGGACTTCCACCGGTTGCATCCTGGAGATCCTGGGCCGTCTGGGGTCGGCCTTTAAGGGTGGGGTACTGTCATGTTTTATCCCTGTGTCAAGTTATGGTTTTTAGTTTGTATTACATTTTCTGTTTTGTCTTCAACTTCCTGTTTTATTTTGAAGGTTGTCTGTTTTATTTCCTGTTAGTTTCTTTCCAGCTTGTGTGATTACCTGTCCCGCCCTAATGTGTTGCATCTGTGTCTAATTTAGTTGTGTATTTAAGTTCTGTCTCCCCCCTCTCTCCAGTGCGAGATTGTCTGTTGCCATGTGTCCAGCTTTTGAGCGTTTTCCCCGTGTTCCTGTTACCTGTTGTTTTTGGATTTCCCGGATTTTTGGACTTTGCCTGTCTCCTGGATTTTTCCCTATTGCCTGTCGTTTATTGGACACTGTTGCTGAGTTTATTTGTTGATAAATAAACTATTGTATTTTACATTCTGAGTCGTGCCTCGTGGGTCCATTATCTGTGTGCTTGATAGTAACGGACATCCAGCGAATCTTCTGGCGGCACCATAGCAATCCCCTAAATGAATGGTCGTCAATATAGATTAATGGTGACTTAACTTAGGTAAGGTACTTCAATTACCTCACATACATACTGCCCTACAAAGGCAAAACGCCATCACATCAATTTTTTGGTCAAAAATTAGTTAATGTCATTTTTGGGGTATTTGAGACCTCCTTTATCATGTGAATAAATATCGTGAGTGAATTTGATTGTTTTAATGAGAAAATAAAGGGCTATGACAACCATAACTTCCAAAACCATACAAGAAACCACAGCAGAACGCCTTTACGCCTCTTAAGGCTCTTTGCCTTTGTTCCGGCACACTGAAGTTGAGTTAAGGTGTTCTGACTTTGTTTAGCCAGGCATCAAGAGAGATGTTACTGTGCCGCCGTGATGTTACTGCCTACTCTGGCAGAACTCTGGAGAATGTGATACAGATACAGTGCCTTGCAAAAGTGTTAAACCCACTGCTTGCTAAATCAGTAATTTCATTAGCCGATAATCTCTGAGCTAACTACTGAACAACAACGTCGGCTAACATTTTTTTGACACTAATACTACCAATCAGAGTGTCACCTCCCATTACCTTTGTCTTGGTCTAATGTTTAATGAATTATTACTCTATATCTTGCATTTGAATATATATACCTTTATATTCAATTATAATTAAATTATCTTTATTGAGAAAATATTTCTTGTATTTAATCATACTGTACTGCAAAGTAACTTATCTGTCATACTGTTTAACTGTTAATGTTGCCGCACTATCCTGATCATTATAGCACTAAATAGGAACAACCAAAGGTCTTCTATATAATTTAAAACATATACATAAACATATACAGCAAGATTTTTTGCATTTCTTCATTATAACACCTAGTTGTCAAATTTTGGGAGTCCTACCAAAATTATAAATTATAGTATAAACCTCCTAATACTTTTGTCTGGTCAGAACAGAAACTCAAGTCATTTTTCTCAGTTTCACACTCTAGCGAGTTAAGGTCTTTTGCCTTTGTAGGGCAGCATAACATATGTAACTTAAACCTACATTGTGTAATTTTTTGAGATGACTCTTAGCAAAAACCCCTCTTTTCTTTCACAAATATGTACTCATTCATGTGTAATTACTTCCACCAACTAATCAAAGTATTCTCGTAAGTGTAGAATCTGCCATTCAGAATAATTCAGAATACATACGAGCGACTTGCTCAAATGACGGCAGCCATGTAGCGCCTCCATCTTTAAAATACATTAGCCAAAGAGGGACATACCTCCGCATTTCACCCTCTTACACCTATCGGCACCGTGACAAATACAAGGGGGAGATTACTCACCAGGGAAGTGAAAAAAAGAATTAAAACAACAAACGCAACAAGACCAAAAGTTAATATTGGAGTGGCTAGAAACGCTGCACATAAACGATGGAAAGAGCTAATTTCGGGTTCGGCCACTGTAGGTGGAAGAGCTAGAAAGTAATATTCATTTGGTTGTCATCACAACTTCACCGCTAGATGGGAGAAATTCTTACACAATGTAGCTTTAAGTTACGTAACAAGCATAATTTATTTCAAGCCATACCATGGTATTTTCCTAAACCGTTGTTTTAATTCACAACATTAACCATGTGTTAAATACAGGGACCGTTTAACCGTTTTCACTGTCACTGGTATGAGAATGTGTAATCTGCAAAATACAGTTCCCCTGAAACGTGACTGAAAATGCAGTTTAACTGTAGTGGAATATCATTTTTGGGAGACAGGATTGGTGTGAGACATGTTTCTGCATGAAACAGTATGTAGACACTCTGAGCCGCATAAACTCCAAAACAAAATGGCACACAGACCTGAAGTTTTATAATACATGTATTATTTAATTCATGGCTATTTTTGGAGAATATCTACCAGCCATGAGAGTAACTGCTGCAACATTCAGCCAGCTAGTGGGCAGTGCACACTGAACTGAGACTGAAACAGTGTTAACCAGCCTGGCCACTTTGGGATTGAATCAGAGACCATACAGACGTCAAAATTAGTGTGTCCCTTTAAGACAAAAGTCGCATTGAAAGACCAGTTAGGGACAGTGAGGAAAAAAAAGACCCAGAAGTGCATTAAGACTCAGTGATACACGCTCTGATAGGCAGATGAATAGATAAGCAAACAAAGAGGTTAATGGACAGGGATAATGTATGTGTCGACAGACAAATAACAAACACCTAATGCTTAGCTTGGGAAAAATGGAGAGAGGAGAAAAATACCATATGCCACTGCTCACTTATCTAAACACACACACACACACACACAAACGCTTATGCAAGATGGCGGCGCACAGTAGTGCAGTAGCTTTTCAGCTACCAGTGACAGGCATTGAAACTAACTTTAGGAAAAGTTTAGTGAGATACAGTCCCAGCAAACTGCTTCACTTTGCTACTTGTAGCACAGCGATTCAACCAGGGCTAAAATCATTGCTGGGCAGAATGCAAATCCTGAAAACGACCAAGAAAACATACCAGCTCAAGGGAAAGAGGAAGCGATGTACACGGAGACAGAAGAGGGGTAAACGCGGCGGATTGCTTACGAGGATGCGAGCTGGCAAATGAGGCCATCCCTATGCTACAGGACTGCTTTTACATGGCAGGTATTCAGAGAGGCAGCTACTGGTGACGGGGGAGTGGACTTGGAAGAATATGTGTCATCCGTTTGTGGATA
This sequence comes from Zingel zingel, assembly GCA_023566125.1. Taxonomy (NCBI): domain Eukaryota; kingdom Metazoa; phylum Chordata; class Actinopteri; order Perciformes; family Percidae; genus Zingel; species Zingel zingel. The sequence goes on along the minus strand of CM042318.1, from coordinate 31,768,279 downwards.
CATCAGTAAATGTATAGATGATGTCACCGCTACCAGGAAAAAAACCATGCGCCCCAATCAAAAAACGTGGTTTAAACGGTGAGGTGCGGTCTCTGCTTAAGGCATGGGACGCAGCCTTCCGGTTGGGGGACGCAGGGGCCCTAAGGGCAGCAAGGAAAGAGCTGGATGCAGGCATCAAAAGAGCAAAATCAGTCTATGCTCTCAGGATGTTTTCTGTAATGACCCACGGAGTATGTGGAAAGGCATACAGACTGTTACTGATTACAAGGGGAAAAGTGCAGAGTGCCCCAGGGATCCCTCCCTCCTGGATGCCCTCAACACCTTTTATGCCCGCTTTGAGACATCCAACTCTAACTCCACCATCAGGCCCATGTTTCCCCCAGACGAGTTTCCCCTCAGTGTGTCTGCTGAGCAGGTGACTGGGGCACTGCGGCGGATCGACTCCTGAAAGGTCCAGACAACATCCCGGGACGAGTGCTGAAGGAGTGCGCCCAGGAGCATACCAGTGTGCTGACAGACATCTTCAATTTCTCACTCTCTCAAGCTGCTGTTCCTGTGTGCTAGAAGACATCAACCTTCATCTCAGTGCCCAAGAACTCAGCTGTGAAAAGGATGAATGATTATCGCCCGGTGGCTCTCCCACCTATAGTCATGAAATGCTTTGAGCGGCTGGTCATGGCCCACATAAAGGACAACATAGACAGCAATATGGATTCCCATCAGTATGCATACAAGAAGAACAGGTCTGTGTCTGAGGCAGTATCAGCTGTTGTCCACTCTGCTCTCACCCACCTGGAGAACAGGGACACTTACGCCAGACTGCTCTTCCTGGACTTTAGTTCTGCGTTTAACACCATCATTCAGCAGACATTGGTCAATAAACTGCTACTCCTGGGACTTAAACCATCTCTCTTCAAATGGGTCCTTGACTTCCTGTCAAACAGGCTGCAGTCTGTTAAGGTCCATGGCATTCATCATCCACCATTGTGCTCAATATCGACTCGCCTCAGGGGTGTGTATTGAGCCCTCTCTTCTACACGCTCCTCACACATGACTGCTCTGCCAGGTAACAGGGCAGTCATATAGTGATGTTATATATGTTCTCCAATAGCGACGAGTCTGCGTATAGGCAGGAGGTGGACGATCTGGTGGACTAGTGCAGAGGAAATAACCTTTGTATCAATGTGGATAAGACCAAAGAGATTGTTGTGGATTTTAGGAGGGGGAGGCATACCCCATCACCTCTCATCATCGGAGGAGCTGAGCCTTAATGCTAGGACCACAAGGCTAAAGCGCAGCTTCTACCCAGAGGCAGTGCAGCTTGTGAACTCAAGGACTGTCAACTAAACTGTCTACTGTGTGCTGCTGCCACCCCTTTTCCCTAAAGAACTGTATGCATTTTACCCTATGGACCGCTGATGCACTTTATGGACTGCTGATGCCCTAAAATACTTGTCGCTTTGGTTGTTTTTAAAGAACTGATTTTATTTCTTATCCTATTTATTCTATATTTAAACCTTCTTTTTAATCATAGGCTAATGAATTACTGCCACTGCAATATTTCTGGTCCTGAGAGCGAATTTCGTTCTCCATGTGTCTAAAATGCTGAATGACAGTAAAAATGTAATTGAATTGACACACACACGCACACATACACATACACACACACCATTATTTCCGCGTGTCGAGAAGGCTGCTGATGTGTGATACTTATGGTGGCCCTGAGACCTCAATGCACTGCAAATTAAAAAAACGCACACGCGAACAGACACCGACTTCAATACCAACCAACTGACAACACTTGAAACCATCATCTTGACGACACATGCGCAGCATTTAGAAAAAACGCTGCAAGAAGCTCACAACACAATGGAAAACAGTGATTGCAAATTTCCGACATTATTGCAGATATCTGCTGCTAACCTAGCGTTAGTTTTTTGTTTATTATTATATCTGAATCATGTGATCACAACGACTGATAGCCGACTTCAATAACTTCATAAGCCATAACAACAAGCTATCCCAGCCTTGTGCATCCCTTTTTAATGTCTTCTGGAAACCGTTTCCATTGTTGTTGCTTCTTGCAGCGTTTTTTCTAAATGCGGTGCGTGTGTCGTCAAAGCGGTAAAGATGTTTCTTCATTTGTTTGTGTTGTGTCTATTCGCGTGTGTTGTCTTAATTTGCAGTGTGTTGAGTTCTAAGTTCCAACGTAGCTATTGGTTTCTAGGACACAGTAACTGCCTGCAAGGTCCACTGCTGTCTAGACACTCAGCAGGAAGAAAAGGAAAAAAAGACTCCGGAAACTAGAGTGCAGCTTTAGCAGGGCGATGAAATGTAAAACATTTCAAGACCTTTTTATGGGGCAGCCGGAATTGGATTTAAGATCAATTTAACAACCAAGATAAAGAAAGAAACAAAACAGCCGGCAGAAACAAAGTGCTGCTGATTGAACACAGCTAATAACTTTCTGACACTGAAGAAAAACATTACACTGTAAGCCCGAACAGTACTACTAGCTTATAAAGACTGAGGTCACTACAGTTAAAATCTCTTGCTGAGTTAATCCACCTTTAAACTATTAATGTCAATGAACAAATATGTATCTTTATGTTTGTGTGCTTCAGCATTTCTGAGTGAACACCGCTGGTTTTTAAGGGTACTGTCGATCACGTGATTTGACGTCATGACGTGCGGCCCTAACTGACGTTACCTGAAAAATCTATCCAAGATGGCTACCCTCGCGAGCGACGCGGTGTCGAGCATGAAACAACTTGTAAGTAAACCAAAACACTTCAAAACTACTTTTCTTGTTGTAACATTGTAAGAATATCATATTATACGTGATATTTGACTGTTAGACGAGGCTATTTTTAATATATAAGTTGCAAGCGCGCAGGTTCACGGTGCCGCGCGCATTTTTTAAGCGCCATTACTGTCAGTCCGCCTGCTAGTGACAGATAATAGCCTATGTACTGTTAATGTCGTGGCAAGTCAATAATGTTAACGTTAGTCAATAACTCTTTTCAGCAAGCGATAGTCCTTCTGTTTTTGAGTGTGTTGCTGTTGTTTGTGTTAAGCGCCCTGCTCTGGTAAGTTCAATGTGATGCTATTCCTACATGCACCCAAATGAGCTAGTGGCTAACGTTAGCTGTAACTTTTACTCACACAAAGTTAAGGTTATGGACATAATAGTTACCGAATGAACTCTGCAAGTTTTCATTAAACCTTTACAAACTTATTTTCATTATAGGTTGAAGTGGAAGAAGTACAGTGAGCATCCCCCAAAATCAAGGTAACTCAAATGTTAATTTAGGCTACAACCTATTTTTCACCATTTCTTTTATTTGGAGCCTAATTCATTAGCATATAAAGCTGGACTTACACTATATCTTGAGCTAATATTTGTGAATAACAAGTTAGCCACCCTCTGAAGTGGAATAGCATGGTTTCTGTTTTGTCAGACAATTCATTTAAAAGTGTAGGAAGAGCGGACGCAGACACACACTCTCTGTGTGATTTCATAATATCAAAGCATAAAGCAGATAAGACCCCACCTGTATTTTGAAATCTGATAACATTGTTATTTGCACTCTTGGTCATAAAGTGCTTCACTGGTTGGGGGGTCAGCCCTGGTCTCGATCAGTTATTTTAGGCAGTCAGCAGTGAATGCATGGACATGAGTTGTAATAGTATCTATAAAACCCAGTATTTGCCAATTAATTTGGCTTTTTCTGTCCTTAAGTAAATCAATCAAAAGTCTCTTAAAAATTAAATATCTTGCTGTCTGTTTTTGTGTGAATGTGCAGACCTACATTGTCACCAGACTCACCAGAGAGCAACTTTATTGGTAAGTTGCATTAACACTTGAAATTTTGTATCATATTTTGTATAATTAATTTGTAAAGAGGTTGATTGCATAATTTGACTGGTTTTATATTGATTTTTATCTGTGCCCACAGGCCCAACTTACTCCAAATATTGAACAAGTCTGACCTTTCTGTGGTAATCACACATTTCACATTAACATTAACTATGTTAAGTTTATAAGTAGTGAGTCTGAAGCATAAGGAATTTTAGTGGTCAAATGATTCAATGGAGTGAAGGTGCAAGTTGTGTGCTGTCACCTCAGACACACAATTTAGGCACTACCGTTTACAGCATAGTCATTATTCAAGAGTTAGCCCTTTGCCATGTCTCCACAACTCTTGTATTTGTACATTTCCGTCATTTAATGCATTGAAAATTGATTTATCACGTGTCCACAAAGACACATGCAGAAGTGGTGCAGGTGAAAGAGCACAAGTAAGACATACACTTTTTAATTGTCCATTGTGTGACTTCAAACAGCCTTTCTCAGAGGTGACACTGTTCAGTCATTTAAGGGGACATTTAAAAAACCATGAGAATGTACCATGCCCATTTAAGGACTGCAACTACCGCACAAATGTCTATTCATCATTTAATGCACACAAAAAGAGGACACATGAAGGCAGTTTAAACTTTTGTGATGACATTGTATCAACAGAGAATGATAGTGCACCAGTCATAAACACTGCTGTCCTAGAGGACGAGGATCCTGCTCAGTGTCACCATGCAGGCACATCTGCTGTTCCTGAGTCTGACAGTTGGTGTGACACCAGCCAGTTAAGGGCCCAGTTACACCATAATTTGTCGTCCTTGTTCTTGAAGATGCAAACTGTTCTTCATGTTTCTGAAATGGCATCTCAGGAAATAGTTGATCACCTGACTCAGATATTTTCCCTGTCTCAACCTCTTGTCAAAGATACTATACAAGAGATACTACAGAGGCATCATGTCTCTCCTACTGAAGCAATCGTGAATGATTTGGTGAATGCTGTTATGGACACAAATATTTTTTTCAGTGCCACAGCTAAAGGTGAGGAGTTGTCCTCAACTAAACGAAGAAAAACATTTATTGAGAAAAACTACCTTGTGGTAATGCCAGTGCAGTATGTATTAGAGCCTGGATGCACAGTGGTTTATGTCCCTATGCTCCAGATGATCCAGAAAATGTTCAAACATACTGACATCCTTGACAGACTCAAGGAAACCAAGAGCTCCGAAAAAGGCCATTACACGAGCCATCAAGATGGCTCATATTTACAAGAGAATAATTTGTTGTCTTCTTCAGAGCTGTCACTGCCACTGGTTTTGTACATTGATGACCTTGAAATTGCAAATCCACTAGGCACTTAATAAGGCACTTAAATTCTGTTCAGGGTACTGGGTGGTTGCTGATTTGCCAGCTAAATACCGATCAGCACTGCATGTGATTCAGCTAGCAGCACTATGCAAGGTACCTGATCTTAAGAGGTGTGGCTATCAAGGAGTACTTGGTCCTAATGCCTTTGCATTCTTGAAGAAGATGGCGTATTCATTGAGTGCCTTGGTCAGTCAGTCCGTGCCACAGTTTTATGTGTTGTGTCTGATAATCTGGCAGCCCACTCATTGGCAGGCTTTATGCAGTCCTTTAGAGCAGGATATATTTGTAGATTCTGCAAGGCTAAACGAGACCAAATTCAGTCTCTCAAAGTCAGAGATGGTGAATTTAGTCTAAGGACTAAAGCCACTCATGACTGTGATGTGCAGGATGTTACACATGAAGGTGGTCAAAGCCAGTGTGGTGTCAAAGGGGAGTGTATCTTGAGAGAGAAGTTGCAGTATTTTCATACTATCACTGGTTTCCCACCTGATGTCCTGTATGATCTTTTTGAGGGTATTGTACCTGTTGAGTTGGCCCTATGTATTAAGGAGATGATTCGGCTCAAATATTTTACTCTTGAGTATTTGAACTGGAAAATTGTGTCATTCCCGTACCAACACACAGACAAGATTGATAAACCACGACCTATTTCAAAGAACTTTGCTGCAAAGAGGACCATTGGTGGCAATGGCCACGAAAATAGCACATTGTTGAGACTACTCCCATTGATGATTGGTAATACAGTCCCTGAGGGAGATGGTGCTTGGACTGTATTGATGGATTTGAAAGACATTGTGGAGCTTGTGCTGTCCCCAACATTTGATGACTCATCTATCCAGTATTTGCAGACTAAGATACAGGATCACAGACACATGCTTCAAGATGTTTTCCCAGAGTTCACACTGCTCCCTAAACATCATTATGTTGAACACTACCCAGATCTCATACAGTGTTTTGGGCCTCTTGTCCATTTGTGGACTATGCGGTTTGAGGGCAAACACCGCTTTTTCAAGCGTGTAGTACATGACACACTAAACTTTAAGAATGTTTTAAACACACTAGCGACTAGGCATCAGCACATGATGGCCTACTACCTCAGTGCACCATCATTCTTTAAACCACATCAGCAGACATCAAATGTCTCCTCTGTCTTGGTTTCAGAGCTTCCTGAGGTTGCAAAAGAACACATTAAGCAAAAAACAGACAGCAACCTGATTTACAGCACATCAAAAATCATTATCGATGGTACTGATTATGATGTTGGGATGTTTGTATCTGTGGGGCAGGAGGGGGGACTGCCTCAGTTTAGCAAAATTCAGCAGATCCTCCTTGTTAACAATGATGTCACTTTTCTTTGCCAAGGACACAAATCACACTACATTGAACACCTGAGATCATATGAACTTTACCCAGGCAATGTAACTGTCCACAGTGTATCAGAGCTCAATGACAACTCACCCCTCTCTGCATACAGTGTAGAAGGAAAATTGCTGTTGACGCCCAAACGATTCATACTGTTGTACTGAAAGTACATTTACCTCTTGTGATTTAAAAAATGCTTAGTAGATCTTAAATCATATTTTAACACAAGGGTAAACTTCCAGTATGTAAAGGGTGATAATTAGCTGTTACATTTTTGTATGTACTACTAAATCTGCTTATTTTTCCATGTCAATCTTCATACATAGATTTGTCCCTCAGAAGATGGCAGCAACCCCAAAATTTCTGCTGCGTGTTTATGTTGCCACAGATGTTGCTATAAAGGTAACTTTGACTGAGCGACCAGAGATGGTGAAAGAGCTAATCAACATACTGCGAGAAAAAGCCAAGACTAGACTTTGAGTTTACCTTGCATTATGAGGATCCTGACTTTGGTGGACAACTCAGCTGTCTAGTTGATATTCAAGAGTTACATTGAAAATTATCAGATCAGAAAGTGATACCAGCTCATGTGCATCTTCTGATACAGACATCCTTCCTCTTTTGCCTACAAGCCAGCGTCAGAAGTCCTGGCTTGACATCTTCCCTGTGCCAAATTTTTCTTATGAAGTGGAGCATGTGCTTGAAGAGGGAAACAGTGCCTTTGCAACTTCTGGAAAGGCACTGAAATTAACCAGATCCTAAAAGCACAACATCTTGGAGAACATGGCTACAGTGATGTACAACTTCAAACCTTACCCAAGTGACAATGATGTGGGTATGGCAGCTGAAGCTCTTGTTACAGCTCATCCTTGTCTTAAAGAGCCTGGAAGTGTGAGTGGATGGTATGGATGGAAAATGAGCCTGGAATTTAAGATGGGGGATTATCGTGGCAAGCTGTCAAGATCTGGATGTTTTGAGGTGTCTGTCAATGCAGGTAAAAGGAGCAAAAATAACCCTGACAAAGAGCAACCACACTCCAACATAAAAACAGCCAGACGAGCTGAAGTGAACTTCCTTCCAAACTTTCCCAAGGGAGAAAGTCAGGCCAGTTTGGAAGAAATGAGACTGCAGATTATGGACGAAGTTCAGAAGAGTCAGCAAAACCTACGCTTGATAGAAATGCTAATGCAGAAGACCTTTGCCCTTCGTCGCCAGGAGATAATTCAGGAAAACCCACAGGTGAAGGACTTCTTGGGGAAATGGCCGGCTCTTCGGATTGAATCACAGGTAAAACACAGACTCTGTCTTTCTCTTTTCTGTCACTCTTCACACATATTTCTATGCCAAATTTTGAATATGTATCACATTCAAATGGAACAGCAAATGCCACTATTCACTGTGTGTAAGAACTATCATTTTGCATGTGACCATGTTGCTCAACAATGTATTTTAACGGAACATGTTGCATCACAAATGTGTTTTCTGTTGCAAATCGAGTATTAGTCTTTTTATATAATAATTTTTTTGTGTTTTTGGTTTTGTAGCTTTGTGCTGAGTTCCAACGCATCACAAACGTCAACCTACGGAACCAGTTCTATGCTGTGCTTGACCAACATACACCTGGACTGGTGGCCTTGTATAGGCAGAAGGCGGCACGAACCGGAAAGATATCAGAGGCGCTGCGTGACATCTTAAAGATTTATGATCTCCAGGTGAGTTAAAGATGAACTTTGATCTTCAGGTCCCACTGGACAGCAGGGCCTCAGCGTGTCAATGTCTGTCTAACACTGCCAAATGCCATGAAATTTGGTCAGCACATCCATACTGAAAGAAGAATGAAATCTGTTATATTCATTTTTGCTTGTTCTTCCAGGAAGTGCGCAATGTCAATATGAAGCGTACTGTAGCCCTCCCGGGATACCTGCGTGAGGAGGACCCACAGTTCTTCAAGACTTGGAATGTAAGTATTCAGTATATTCACAGAACTATTAGTATCTCTAGCAGCCACTTAACTATATATAGTTAGTAAACCCTTAGTAAACCGTGTGTGTAGGTGTCATTGTAATGGTAAATGGACTGTACTTAGTGTGCAAATGGATATACAGTATGTGCATATAAGCATACATACATATATGTAAAAGCCCTAACCTCATGTAATCCCAGACCTTAATCTCTCACAAAGCCCTGGCCTAACTTTACCCAGACCTGGAGAAGGCTAATCATTTGATTAGGGGTGGGAATCTCTTGGCACCTCACGATTCGATTCCGATTCAGAAGCCAACGATTCGATTCTAAACCGATTATCGATGCATCTCGTTGCAACAATTTTTGAATGTACATTTCCATGCGTGATTTAAAAAAATAAACATATAAATCTGAGTTTACTACTCAGAGTTTGCTCATCACTTTCTAGACAAAGCAGCTAGACAAAGCTTAGATTTTGACATATACAGTATTTGACACAAGTTTTAATGAAATGTTCTGTCTACTGAGGTTTTTGTTTTGTAGTCATTCCATGTTTAAGTCTTAAACAGTCTTGTGAAATTCCCCTTCTCTCCCAGTAATCTTTCATGTCAAGGGCTCAGTCATGTTTAAAGGTGGAGAATTGGCTTCTTAGAACATGATACATGAGGTGGTCTGATGTAATGTGATAAAGTAGATGAACAGCCTATGTGTATTTTGCCTAATTATTTTACGTAGGTCTTATTAGATCATGTGTATATGTACAAGTGTTTTTTTTTCTGCCTAAACTCTAAGTTGTTGTCCATTATCCCATCCTCTTTCAGTCACTCTGTTTTCTGATTTGTACTTGTCTGGAGACAGTAACTTTTAAATAAAAATCAACACGTTTAAAAAAAAAAAAAAAAATCGATTATTAACTTATCAGAATCGATAATCGAATCGTTCTAGAGAGAATCACGATGCATCTAAGAATCGATTATTTTTCCCACCCCTACATTTGATTGACCTTTTGGCTTAACCTCTCATGAAATAACACACACACTCATTCTCTCTCTGTAAAAAGTACATAAAAATACCTTTTGAGATGCTGTACATTACATATCACAATACAGCACCCACTATCTAATACCTACCTGCATATTAATAGCCTGTTGAATACTCAGCTGTAAAATACCTACCAGGGTAGGCCTGCACGATTAATCGTTATAAAATCGCGATCTCGATTCACCCTGTTCACGATAACATTTTTAAATAACTTGAGAGAATAAAAATAACTTCTTTTTTTTTTTATGACTTTGATTCTCATTTAATTTTACAAGCCGACTGCATCACAAATGCTACTAGTTTCTTCTGTGAGTTTTAAACATAGACTGTATAAAAAAGGTTTTAAAGCGCTCCCAAGCGCTGCAGTGCTCTCCCTTCTCTTCATAGAAGCCTCTATGTTTACAGGCTTGTGGTGATGTGCAATGTGCTATAGGTGCCAAAACAAAATCTATGTTTGGTACTGCCAATTTGTTTTGTTTTGTCATGGTTCATGTGTGCAATAAACATTACACTTGGTGAGAAAAGAATCATGGCAGAAAATCGTGATATCAATTCTAAGCTAAACAATCGTGATTCATTTTTTTCCCCCGAATCGTGCAGGCCTATACCTGGGTACACTTACCTATTAAATAACAACCTGTATGATATTAAAATGTAAAATACCTGCTGCTACACTTACTTCTTTTATGATGGGCTGTAGAATAGACAGCTGTAAAATACTTAACTGTATTCCTACCGGTGGTTTGTTGGCCTGTAGAATAGTTACTTGAGATATACCTACTATATACTGTAATTACCTGTTGAGTAATCACCTGTAATATACACTCACGGGCCTTTTCATTAGGTACACCTGTGCAATCTAATTCAATCCATTACAACAACTCTGATATAAATGCTACATCTATAAAGTTTATATATTTTCAGTTTTTGTTGACATTGTCAGAAAGCTGAAAATTCTACTATGTTTATTATTGAGGTGATAGTGGGTGAAAATGATGTTTTAGGGTGCATTATATTGAATGGGTTTCCTAATATTTTGTCCACTGCATTAACATACAAGAAATGGGCAAAATATTAGGAACACCATTCAATATAATTCACACCAGTAATGAACAACCTTGGTGCTCTGAATCCTAAAATGATGTGCCTTTTGTTTTTATAGGTTTTTACAAACAGGATAGATTTTATGTCTTGATTTCGTGTTTTGTTAAGTTTATTTTTTATTTAATTTGCACTTTAATGGGCATGGCTGTTACTAATGCTGTTTTAAGAAACTGTTTATATTCTGTTCCTGTTTGATATGTAGAGATACAAATGTTCACACACACACACACACACACACACACACACACACACACACAGAGAGACAAATGCACAACCATACACAAAATGAGTTTAACAAGATGTTAGTTATATTTGTAGCTAGAGCAGAGGTGTTTAATTGTGCTGTGTCTATGTATGTTTTCATTCCAACTAAATACTTCACCAGGTAATTTCACTAGTTAACACACTTACAGCTATTGGGTAGGTGGTGAAACTAGTATGTGACTAGTCACTTAGCGCATCATGGCACATGGTTAGACACCTCTGAGCTAGAACAGTTTTAAAAAATGACTGCTGTTGATGGTCTTTGTATAAAACAATTTTAAGTCTGAATAAAAGAAAAAAAAAAAAATTTTTTTGTAGTTTTAACTTGTAAATTTCATTAGCTTGTGGGTTATACACAAGTATATTTTTTGAGTTAGACTTCTATTTAATTAAGTACCATTGGATCAAAATAATTAAGTATGGAGAAACTAAAATTGTGCGTATGTTAAACAATATTTTTAAGCACGGTGCACTTAAAAAAAATTTAAAATAAAATTTAAATGTTTAAGTTTGATTAGATTGTAACTTTAAAAAAAATCCTTACTTAAAAAAATGAAGTTTGTTACCTAAAAAGTTATTACGTAATCAGTTTCTGCAAAAGTTTTGAGTACTATGAACTTATTGGGGTTTACAGTGAAGAGTGAAGTCCAGCTGCGTTTATATCGCAGATGCAATAAAAACAAAACGGGTTCAGCATGTAATATTAATCAGGCTCTTTATTAATCTAATTACACGGTAATGCTGTTCAGCTCTACTGTTAATATATAATTTCAAGATGGCGCTGTATCGTGCGGTAGCCAGTTGCAGCAGCTCCTGATGTGTGTGTGTGTGTGTGTGTGTGTGTGTGTGTGTGTGTGTGTGTGTGTGTGTGTGTGTGTGTGTGTGTGTGTATTTTGAGTGTTTTTTTTAGTCACTTTTTGGTCTTTAAGTACAGTTCTTTTTTATGGTCACTAAGAACATCTGTGTTGATGGCTTCTGCTAACTTCGGAATTTTTCTCTTGGATCTATTCTTACTTTGGTCATTTTTTGTAACTGGATGTTACGCTCAAGGCAGCGGGACGATTGTTTACACACACACACGATCAGCTGATAGCGCTGTGTCGACCTGTGCTGCTGCCGGGGACCCAGCCCGAAATCCCGAAGGAACTACAGAGGAGACGCTGGGGTTGCAGAGGTGGATTAAAACGCAAGGCAAAAAAAAAGAAAACATAAGCCTGCTGTCCCAGCGATCATTATGGGGAATGTACGGTCTCTGGAAAATAAAACAGACGAACTGGCGGCGCTCATTAAAACCCAGAGGGATTTCCACTCGCACATCCCGGACCATGGTGTGGCGGTACCCAGTTTTCTGACGGTTCGGGCGGACAGGGACGTTATAGAAAGCGGTAAGAAGAATGGAGGGGGGGGGGGGGGGTTACACTGTATGTGAGTGAAAAGTGTTGCAATCCCGGACAAGTGAATGTGAAGGAACGTTTCTGTAGCCCGGACATTGAACTGCTGGCTGTGGGGTTTCGCCAGTATTATATTCCGAGGGAATTTACATCTGCCATAGTGATCTTTCTTTATATTCCACCATCTGCTGACATGGAGGCAGCTGCTGACGTCATCCACACCACTGTCACAACTTCAGACGCAGCAGCCCAATGCCTTCATGGTTATCACTGGGGATTTTAATCATGTTTCACTGGATAAATCCCTCCCGGACTTTCAATAATATATTAACTGCCCAACAAGATGCCAAGGATGCGTACAGTACCACTGCCCCCAACCCTTGGCAAATCAGATCACAGGCCCATTTCCAATCTTCCATTCCTATCAAAGGTCCTGGAAAAAAACTGTTGCAGCACAACTTCATCATCACCTCAAACACAATAACCTGTTTGAAAAATTTCAGTCTGGTTTCCGCCCTGGCCATAGCACAGAAACAGCCTTGGTCAGGGTCACGACGACCTCCTGATGGCAGCAGATACTGGTCTCTACTCATCCTCCTGGACCTAACAGCTGCTTTTGATAAAGTAGACCACAACATTCTCCTCCACCACCTGCAATACACCATTGGACTCTCAGAAAAAGTTCACAACTGGTTAATTTCATACCTGACTAGCAGAACCGAGCACGTCGCCCTGGGCAAAGCAAAATCACAAACCCACAATGTCACCTGCGGTGTCCCTCAGGGCTTTGTGCTAGGCCCCACCCTTTTCTCCATCTTCATGCTCCCCCTTGGCAAAGTCATTAGCAGAAATAATATATCATTCCATTGTTATGCTGATGACACACAGCTCTATCTCAAGACAACCCCCACTTCTTCTGCTCCCCTGCCAACATCCACACTGACCACCTGCCTGGAGGAGATAGAGGCGTGAATGAAGCTCAACAGATGAACAGCTCCACGATGGAAGCCATCTTAGTTGGCACACCACACCAGTATCACTTTCTCTGGCCAAAACATCTCCCTTTCCACATCTGTCACCAACTTTGGTGTTAACTGGACCCCCAACTCACCTTTGACACCATGCACGTGCAGAGGGGGGGGGGGGGGGGGGGGTATGGATGCTTGAGCACCTGCCTCTTGCCCCTCAAGGCCAAAGTGCCCTTTTTTTGTCCAATTTTTTTTTTAACCTTTTTTCTTTGACGATGGCCCACAAGTGGTCCGTTTAAGAATAATATTTAACAATAATAATTAGCTAGATAAAATGACCTAAACCTTCATATCACATGATGACCAGGCTTCCTGCCAGGCGAGAGAAAATTGAAGTGCAGGTAAGTGTGCTTTTGCTACATAACGAGTCTCCTCCAGGATTAAAACAGCCAGCAGGCAGCTAACTTTGGAGTAGTGACATTTCACGCGGCCACAATTACTCATCGTGTGATAGCCTTATAGCGTCCCTGTTTCATTCTCTGATACACAAGAGAAGACAGTAGCAGTTATCTATAGGTTAACAGGTGTGTGTGTGTGTAGCAGAAGTTCTCTGTAGGTTAACAGAAGTGTGTGTGTGCAGCAGCAGTTCTCTGTAGGTTAACAGAAGTGTGTGTGTGTCTGCTTTCTGCCTCTCAACCAGCAGCCCACTTAAAAGAATGTCACTTCTTTGGGAAATTAGCTTAGGTCATTTGTAGTCTGCGGTGTAGGTTGGTGGTATATACATTTTGACTTAATAAAGGACATCCTTATATTTTGAGAAAATAATCTGAAACATGCTGCATACCTTTGCAAATCCCTTTCTGATTTAAAGCCTACTAGCCCACTGCTACAGAAATCTGATAGTCAGCTCAGGTTGCAGTTATAGGCTACAATTAAACAGTTTCTGGTTTGATATCTCGTTATCTTGTATTTGTGTGAATGTAGTCTAATGTAAGGCTCTATATTTCATTTTGAGGTGTTTTGAGGTGGATTTAGTATTATGTAACATTTCATATTGCACTTTCTATATACAGTTTGGATACTGAATGTAAGAATACATTTTGCTTGGACAACGGTTGCATTTTTTTGGATATATTTGTGTGAATGTAGTCTGAGGCTCCATATTTCATTTTGAGGTATACAGTATTGTGGATTTAGTATTATGTTAAAATGTAAAATGTACAGTTTTTAAAATAAAGATGACATACTGTATATTGTTAGCAAATCTTGTTCCATATGCCCTTTTTTGAATTTGAGCTCCTGCCCCTCAAAAGGTCTCTGCACAGCGCTGTTTGACACCTACATCAAACACCTCTGTAAGACAACATTCTACCACCTCAAGAACATCGACAAACTCCGTCCAACACTCATCCTGGCAGATGCAGAGAAGCTTGTCCATGCCTTTGTCTCTTCCAGGCTGGACTACTGTAATGCACTCATCATCGGGATCTCTAGCAAACTGATCCAGAGACTACAATACATCCAGAACAGCGCTGCCAGGATCCTGATGAGGGTGTGCAAGCATGATCATATCACAACCATCCTGAAATCTCTTCACTGGCTCCCTGTCCTACTCAGATTAGAATACAAGGTCTCCCTCCTCACCCACCAGTACATTCATGGACATGCCCCCCTTTACCTACAGGAACTCCTCACCCCCCAGACTTCCTCACGGACCCTCCGGTCTGCAACTTCAAACACCCTCCAAGCCCCCAGAACCAAGCTCTGCAGCATGGGTGATAGGGCCTTTTCTTCCGCTGCTCCGAGGCTGTGGAACGCCCTGCCTGATCACCTCAGGGCCCCACAGACTACAGATGTTTTTAAACGAAACCTAAAAACATCTTTTTTAGAAAAGCTTTGTTACGGTTTGGACAATTTTGTTGCCTGTTTTGTTCTATTTCTGTTGCCTGTATCAGTATTTTCTGTATATTTCCTGCTTTTGTTGATTAGTCTGTATTGTGTATGTTTTGGTTATCCCTGTATTCTGTTCTCCCTCATGTTTAGTGTTGGTCAAGTGTCTGTGTTTAGGTCATTTCATGTTTCCTGTCGGTTTGTTCCTGTTTCCTGTTTTATTTTGATAGTCTGTGTCCGATCTTGTCTTGTCTAGTTTTACTTTGTTTTCCTGCCTTTGTTGATTGTCCTGCCCCGCCCTGATGTGTTTCACCTGTTGTGTCACCTGTCCCTCATTAGTTCATTACCTCATGTATTTAACCCCTGTGTTCCCATTGTTTTGCGTGTCAGATTGTTTTGCCTGTTCTGCCCTCGTGTGTGTTCCTGTGCCGTCAGCCTGTGTGTCTTTTTTGAATCCCTCTGTGTCATGTTTTTTGGCTTTTCCAGCCTCTGTGCTGCTGGCTTTTTTGTTATCATTAAATCATTTTTGAACTCTCACCCTCTCCTGCATTTGGGTCCTCCATCTCTTAACAAGCTTTTTACTAAATGTATTGTATAGGTTTTCCTTTTTAACTACTTTGACATTGACCTTCTTTTAATTTATATTATATTCTCTGTAGCACTTTGAGATAGCTGTAAATGTAAAGTGCAATACAAATAAAATGTATTATTATTATTATTATTAATATTATTAACTTGACTAAATTGACTACCTGACAGAGAGACCACAGTTTGTC
>CM042318.1:31494794-31744794 GCA_023566125.1 Zingel zingel | reverse complement strand
GACAGGGAAGCTGTGCGCAAACAGGAAGATATATGTATATATTCATTTAAAATTAAAGACAAAAGCACTGCAGAAAAAGGGCACTTTTTCTCGAGAAAGAAAAAGGGCAGGTGCTCAAGCCCCGTTTGATGGCTATGTGTGCACGTGCCTTGGATCAATGTCCACATTCCCTGTACGCAGTATTGGACATTGGACTCCGAGGAATATCATCACTCCATTAAAAATAGGAATATGTTACACAACTCTTCATATGCCTGCTAATACTATTCTTATGTCATTTGATTTTCTCTCAATTTCAAACAGAGAAAAAGGACTTTTCATGTCCGCCTGTCACTGCCTCTTTCATTCACAGACATAGAAGGAAATAGTCAATGATCACAGAAAACACTATAACACTTAGCATGATTACATTCACAGCACAAAAAAGCGACTATCGCAAGTGTGACAAACGGGACACGAACCCTGCTCTCCTGGGTGAAAGTCCTGTGTTTGACCCATCCACCAACCTCCCAGCGCGGAAATTCGCCCTTGCATGGTACTCACTAAATCCTATCTAACTGCTGCTCAGGTAAAGTGGGCTCAGGTCCCGCTTTATGTAAACGCGCTTGGTCGGGACTATTGCCATCCCTTTTGATGCTGTTATGTTAAGGAAAAGGTCGTGGGTGGGCTTACGGTTCCGTGACACACGGGAACTACGGGACGGTTGGGTTTAGGAAAGGGTCGTGGGTGGGCGTATGGTTCCGTTACATGTGGGAAGAACGGGATGGTTGGGTTTAGGAAAGGGTCGTGGGGGGCCATATGGTTCTGTGACACGCTGGAGAAAAAAAAAAAGCGACTATAGCAAGCGTGACAAACGGGACACGAACCCCGCTCTCCTGGGTGAAAGTCCTGTGTTTGACCCATCCACCCTCCCAGTGCAGAAATTCGCCCTTGCATGGTACTCACTAAATCCTATCTAACCGCTGCTCTCCCCGGTGCGTTGCACAAGTATGCTTATTTTAAGAGTTCGGAATGAGAACGGGTTGAATCACCCGAGTTAGACTGACCACAAGCTACGAGGTTGTGTAACGGAAGTTTCTGCTCCTGTAGAAGCTAGAAGTCTGTACGAAATCACTCTTCTTTTAAGAAAAACATGTTTAGCCGCGATCTTACGGAGAAAAACTACACTCCCCACAATCTTAAGCACAACAGCAACAACTCTGATTGGTCCAACTCATCCCAGGAGCGGCCGGTAACACGCTGTGCTGTGAGAGACGAGAAACAGAGCAAGTAGAGGAGTGGAAAAAGAGAGAAGGCTCCAGGAAAACCCAGCCTGTCACTTCCCCACTTGTGGCTTTGTGACAGTTGCGGAGAGACTTGGTCCAGAAGTGTCTATCGGGCTCCGCCATTGTAAAAAGCTAACCGGAAGAGTCGCATGCCCACTCAGAGATGTTCTTCTGGTCTTCAATTGTCGCGTGACATAGGCCTATTGAGAGACTTGCATTTCCGTCATGCCTGGTGTCTCCTTCAATTAAAACAATTAGAAACTAATTAATAGGATGTGTAAAGATAAACACCTGGTATAACGTGGGTGGGGGATGTGATGTGACTGTATAGGACTGTGTCCATATTGATTAGTACGATTGATCAGACAGATTGGTGTGTGTTTATTTGATGTAGAAGAGTCACACACACACACACACACACACACACACACACACACACACACACACAGGTAAATGAACCAGACAGGTTATTGAGGACACTGACAGACAGAGAGACAGAAAAGATTTGATCACCGCTGATGAAATGATTTTAGATCAAACTCTGAACAGGGATTCTTTTCAGAGAAAAATCCTAATAAAAGGAGATTAAACCTTTGACCAAATATTGAAAGTGACGTAGGCACACAGGGAGATATGGAGAGCTATTAAATCAGATCAGATTAATGGAAATGAAGTACAGCCGCTAGAGTGTGTGTGTGTGTGTGTGTGTGCGCATTTTCACATCCACCCGCTCACATGTCTATGCAAAAGAAAAAAGGCAAGAAAAAGTTTGCTGAAGTGCTTGTAAGTGTGCGTTTGCATTTGATTGGGCCACATGAACGCACTTTACAGCACTGTTAAAAAAATAAAATAAAATAAACCATAAAAATTAAAAAAATAAATCTGTAAAATAAGTGTTTTGCAGCAAACCCTTAAATGAATGACTGTAAATGTATTGTTTTGACATTTATTTGAATTAGGGTGTTTTACATGAATTTTACGGCTTTTGTTTGCCTAACAAAAAGCTTGCCTAATATGTGAATTCAACAGCCAACTTTAGACTATTTTGTTCAAGCAAAATATTTTTTTTTTACATTTTTTTTTTTTTACATTTCTTTTTAAAATGGATTTATTTACAGTACATCTATCCACCCCGACCTCCTCATATACGGCGGGCCGCGTTCTTATACAGCAGCAGTCGATATGGTGCATACAGAAAAAGAAACGTGGAATGCTTACGAATTACAGTGCTTATCTTTTCGTAGCTTTTTGAACGTATGGTTTACAACCCAAAAGTTTTTGTCGCTTCGACAATTTTTTAGAAAAATATTTGACCATTTGTTTGATGTTTTTGTAGCTTTTTTAAAAAAGTTTTTTTTTGCCGTCGGGTGTCGGCCTTTGAGGGAGGGATACTGTCATGTCCGCTCCTGTGTCAAGTTAATGTGTTTAGGTTGGTTCTCATATTTTGCTTTTGTTTCATTTCCGGTTTTATTCTGAAAGTTTCTGTTTTACTTCCTGTTTGTCATTTTTCCCGCTGCTTTTGATTACATGTCCTAATGTGTTGCACCTGAGTCTCATTGTCTCCCCTGTCTTGTGTATTTAAGTTCAGTCTTCCCTTACCCCAGTGCGAGATCGTCTGCTTCCTTTTTGTTCAGCCTTCAAGCGTTTTCCATAGTGTCCTGTATTCTTAGTGTTTGTTGTTTTCCCTGGATTTTGACCACTGCCTGTACTTTGGATTTCCCTTTTTGCCTGCTGATTTGGACACTGTTGCTTGTAAGTTTATGCAATCTGCTAATAAACTTTATGTATTGTTGTGTAAAAAGTTGTGAATTGTGGGTCCATACTTCTGTGTGCGTGATAGTACGATCTCGCCACAATTTGGACTCAAACAAGGTACATACCGCGCTGTGATCTCAAGGACAGCGGCTTCACCAGTTTGAGGAAGTGCTATCCACCATTCAACGGGAGTTGAGTGGCATGGCGGAGCGGCAGCTGGGATTCCAGAAAGCCGTGGGCGATCAAGTTTCTCTTCTGACTTCGCAGTTTCAAGCCATCCAGTCTGAGTCCACGTCATCTGCTTCTCAAGGCTCCATGGGTCCGGTTTCAGTTGCTGGTTCTACTGCTCCATCGTTCAGTCATCTGCCAGTTCCTCTGCTTTGCCTCACCTGTCGCAGCCTGAACGTTTCTTTGGTGAGTCTGCTGACTGTCGAGCCTTTGTGACGCAGTGTGGGTTGCATTTTGAGTTCCAGTCAGCCCATTATCCCACGGATAGAGCTAAAATTGCTTATCTGATTTCACATCTGCCTGGGCGGGCAGAAGCATGGGCAACTGTGGAGTGCGGAAGGAATTCCCTCCTGTGTGACTCTTTTGACAGCTTTTCCCAGACATTTACACAGATTTTTCAGCATGTCACTCTGGGTAGAGAAGCAGCCCGGGTGCTGGTGAATCTTCGTCAAGGCAGGTGGAGAGTGGCGGACTACGCCATTGACTTCCGCACGGTGGCAGCAGAGAGTGGGTGGATTCAGACTGCTCTTTTGGATGCTTTTCTGTGTGGCCTGTCTGGTGCATTGAAGGATCACCTGGTGACTTTGGACCTTCCAGAGGACCTCGACGCTCTCATTGCTCTGGCCATTAAGATAGACAAACATTTATTGGAGCGGGAGAGAGAGGGTGAGAGGGACGCCTTCAAGAGTTCTTCGCGGGATTTTTCTGGAGGTTGCCTTTCGGACAAGAGAGGCTCTCCTTCATCGTTACCTCGACCAGTGATTTTTTTTCCCCCCCGCAGCCTGCCGGGTGGGAGGAGCCCATGCAGCTGAGAAGGACTCGTCTCACTCCAGAGGAGAGACGGAGGAGATTCAGGAATAGGGCCTGCTTCTATTGTGGACAACTGGGTCTTTTCATCGGGCGGTGTCCAGTAAAAGCAGAGGCTCACCACGGAGGGAGAGGATCCTGGTGAGCCATATTACTGTTGTTAACACTCCCTCTTGTCCATTGTTTCCTGTGACTGTTTCTTCCACGGAGATTTCCAGGTTATGGTGGATTCCGGGGCTGACGCCAGTCTCAGACAGTTCCCTGGTTAAGGAGTTGAGACTGGATTTGATTCCCCTACCTACACCGTTGAGAGCTACAGCGCTGGATGGTCGGTTACTCTGGCAGGTAACTCATCGCACACCTCCTGTTACTCTGGTTTTTCCTGACCTACATTCTGAGACTCTTTCGTTTCTGTTTGTCGATTCTTCTCTTCCCCCAGTTACCCTCAGGTTTCCCTGGCTCCGTGAACACTACCTTCACATCGACTGGACTTTGGGGGTTGTTAAAGGGTGGGGGAGAGATTGTTCAAGTAAATGTTTCCAGTCCAGTCCGGCGGAAGTATCAGAGGGGATCGTTTCAGTACCATCTCTGGCCAGAGTGACTGTGGGTCCTGTCTCTCCTCCGGCCGGATCAGAACATTCCATGGAGAGGATTTCTGTTCTCCCCTCAGTGAACCCGGAGGTTACTGGTGAGGGGGATTTTCCTGACCTATCCTCTGTTCCTTTTTGTTACATGGATTTAAAGGAGGTTTTCAACAAGGGCTTCCGCCTTACCTCCTCACAGGGCGTATGACTGTCCCATTGACTTGCTGCCTGGTTCCGCACCCCCCAAGGGATGACTTTACTCCTTATCATCTGAGACTCGAGCTATGAAGGATTACATCGATTCGGCTCTGGAGGCCGGAATCATCCGACCCTCATCTTCACCAGCCGGCGCTGGTTTCTTCTTCGTGGGGAAGGACAGGTCGCTATGTCCCTGCATAGACTATCGTGGACTCAATGACATTTCTGTGAAGAACAGGTACCCCCTCTACGGTGGCCGGGAAGTGCAAAGCAACATTACAAAGAATGAAAAACTTTTACAAAGCTCAAGACAAATTTATATTTTAGAAAACAAAATAACATTTTAGAAAACAAATTAACAAGATGCAAAACACTTTTACCAGTCCCAAAACAAATCTACAAATGACAGATTCTTCACGGAAAGGGAATGTACCACATACCGGAAATGATGAGATGTTGGTGAGCGCGGTCAATTCGGGTTGTCGTTGTGGGGTATATGGCATGAAGGAAGTTTATGGTGACCGAACATGGACTGCGGCCGAGGGATGTTTTGCCCGTTTTGTGGCAAACACATGAACAGCTTAACGCGGTTTTGTTTTACGTGTGAGCGGTGTTTGGAGTTTTTAAAGGACGCGGACCAAACATACTGCATCATTGCGTTCAATATTTCAACGAGGGCCACTCGTACGCTGTAATCGTGGACATGATGTCAAGTCTACACGGTGTAAACATCAGCTTGAGGACTCTTAAAAGTAAACTGAACGAAGCCGGGTGGTACCGCAGAAAGGATTATTCCTCTCCAAACGCCGTGAGTAACGCCATTAGATCTGTACTTCGTGAACCTGGACAACTAGTTGGCTACCGCACGATGTGGCAGGTACTTACACAAAAGTACAATCTTCGAGTGAAGATAGATGTGATGAATTTGCTCCGGGAGCTTAATCCTCGAGGGTGTGAGAGCAGAGCACGCAGAAGGTTTACAAGAAGAACCTATCACTCAATGGGACCTAACTATATGTGGCACGCAGATGGTTATGACAAACTTAAGCCATTCGATTTGGCCATTTCGGGATGCATAGATGGATTTTCACGTAAAGTATTGTGGCTTGAATGTGGACCAACAAAAAACCCAACAGTGATTGCTCACTATTTCATGTCATTCCCATGAGACTGAGGACTGATTGCGGCACTGAGAATGGCATAATGGCTGCAATTCAATGTACCCTACGCCACCATCACAATGACTACTACTCTGGAGCGTCCAGCCACATGTACGGCTCATCTATAAATAACCAGCGTATTGAGTCCTGGTGGTCTATATTTAGAAAGGGAAGGTGAGTTGTCTTCATAAATGGTCATTGCATCTTTTGGTCATTCAATTTTCTTCTCAGGAACGAGTAATGGAAAACGAGCACGATAATGATCAATAAAAAAATGTAAAACAAATCCTGCCCATCAGGAAAAGTAGTTGTTCCCGAAAAGAAAATCAAATGACCAAAAGATGCACAGACCATACATGTCATTACAACTAACCTTTGATTTTATTATTCAAACATATGTGTATGCACTTGAAAGTATAACTAAACATTTGTATCCATTTCTATAGGTCTCAGTTCTGGATGGAGTTATTTGCAGACCTTAGAGAAGCCAGACACTTCAACGGAGGTCATAAGCATCAGTGCCTATTGAGCTATTGCTTTGGTGATGCTATTCAGAAGGACTTGGATGAGTGTGTGAGACTGTGGAACAGTCACAGGATTCGCCGTTCCAGAACAGCAGCTTGTCCAGGAGGAGTGCCCAATGAACTCTATTACTTACCACACAGGCGATACATTGGTGATAATAAACAGATAAAAGTATTAATATAACGTTTTAGCTTAAATGAAAAGAAATGCAATTATGTATTCTATTTAACATAGGTTTGGCTCAAGAGACTGTGGATTTCAAAGTGAACAAGCTGAACTAGATGCCCTTCCTGAGGCTAGCCTGTCAATGACTCCTTGTGGGGACCCACACATGCAGGAGTACTTGGACTTTGCCATTGAACACAATCAGTTATAGAAGCCAGAGAACTGGGAGTCTGCATCAGAACTGTACATGAAACTAAAAGAAATGGCTCAGCTATGAAATGATCAGAAAGGGAGGCGTTTTTGTAGTGGTGGAACACTGCTGTCTGTCTGAACACAATATTTATGAATCTGTCACCCACAGCTTAATTGTTTTTAAGTGAAGTAAATGAATCAAAAATAGTAATCAGTATTTATTACACTTTTGTAGTATAGAAAACAAAACTCCTTAAAGTTCTTGTTTCTTTATCTAAAACAGTGATTCACAAAGGGATCCCAGTTTGAGAGTCATGGATCTAAAACATTTTCAAAATGTTAACTGTGAGAAAAGAACATGCTCACATACTGTAACATTATAAAAACAACTTTGGCAACTGCACTTTGAAGTGCACCTTTAACAACAACTTTTTAGAGTGTTAACTCTAGGGGTCATCCATCTAGGATGACCCATCTAGGGGTCAGCTTAGAAACAGCCGAATTCTGGACTATTTTGAATTCCAAAGTCCATTTGTGACTTCAACAAAGTGTATGAGTCTAGGAGTGGTAATCTCAAGGAATTTAAACACGTATTTGCCATTGGGAACGCAGAGTCATCCAGGAACTCTATTTGTGGCAGTGGTTCCAAGCCAGATGGGGGAAGTGAAGACAGCCCAGTAGCAAACATCAAAACATCTTCCACAGACACAGCAGCCTGGCCTTCTGCAAAGAAAAACAATTCCGATACATCACTGCAATGTTATACTAGTTATAAAAAACAAATAAATTAACAAACCTTCACAATCAAGGAGATAGTCTGCCCAGTAGGCCATGGTTTGACTTTCTTTAAGTCTTTGATTACTCCCCAAAGGACTGAGGCCAGGTTTGAAGAGTCTCTCAAGTTCAAAAGCAGTGAGTCGCCTTTCAGAGTGGCACAGGACAGGGGCCAGCAAAGTAGGGTGTTGCTGTAGTGCAGTCAAAAACTCCAGGGTTGAAAGACCGTCTCTGAATCTAGAGTGAACACAAACATTGTTTCACTGCTGTGTAGTGCCAATTGAATTTAAATGATCTAAAGAAAACTATTAAATGTTCTCTTCTCTACAATTACTATCCACCTTAACAAACATACATTTTGGGAAAAAATGGTTGTGTTGAAAATTGATTTTAAAAACCCTATTTTTGCGTTGCACATTAAATGTTAATTGTTACAAACTGTAAGTATAACACATATAAACAAAAGACTGGAATAACAGACGGCTGGGTGGCTTGAGGGCTCATACGATGCCTTCAGAAAGTCTACACACCCATTGCACTTTTTCAAAACTTTGTTGTGTTATAGATTCAATTTAAAATAGTAATATTAATATTTTTCCTCATCAGCCTACACACAATACATCATAATGACAAAGCAAAAACAGTTTTTTAGAAATTGTAGCAAATTTAATAAAAGTTAAACTGAAATATCACATTTGCACAAGTTAATTAACCATTTTCTCAGTACGCTGTTGAAGCACCTTTGGAAGTAATTCCAGCCTGGATTCCTTGTGTATGAAGCTACAGGCTTTACACACATCACCACACTCTTTATATCTGATTTTATATTATATAATATAACCTATATAACCCTTTACACACCCATCAACATCACCACACTCTTTATATCCGATTTTCAGGGACACTTACCAGAGATACTAAAACTTCTCTGCATGTCAGGATCTCTATGAGAACTGAGGGCAGAAATAGATCCAGATGTAAATGACACTGGTAAATTATGGAGCAGGTGGTTGGATAAACAGCAGCAGGTCATCAAAGGTTTGATGGATCAAGTGAGCCTCAAACCATCACTCTGCTGCCAGATGTGCAGCAGAGGTGGATGGATCACTTTAAGGGGTAACTGGACTGAGTTTCCTCTATGAAAGAGTTAGTCAGGAGGAGAAACCTGAGATCTAATTTCTGTTTTTGCTTTGTCATTATGATGTATTGTGTGTAGAATGATGAGGAAAATGATTAATATATATTTTAAATTGAATCTATAAGGTGTGCAGACTTAATGAAGGCACTGTAGTTTGACACAGAATGAAGCGACATCACATATCAGTTGAAATACACTAAGGTACAAATTCTGTCAGTGACAAATTGATAAGATATACATGCTTGCATAAACCAAAGATGGGGACCATGAGGCATTTTAAACTAAAAATTCATACATAAAAAAAAAAAAATCACTACATATATCTTACATGTCAATTACAGATGAGTTGCGGTCAATAATAAACCATTGGAGGTAGTCTGACACAATTTCTTTCTTTTCTTCCACAGTAGCCACACGTCTCAGACAACCTGCTGTCTGTAACATTGTGCTGTGTCTCATCATACATTCTTGCAGAGCATCCAATGAAGCAGCATTCTCAATCTGAAAGACATGAAAATGGGCAAAAACACCCCAGTCAATAACTGTATGCACTGTATCTCCTTGCCTATATTTTAATGACATACATAGCATGGTGTAATCTTACACTATCAAAAAATAATAAATTAATGAAATAAATTCTGCATGTGATTTAGGAAGTAAACATTGTCTCAAAACACTGCAGGAAGTATGAAAAACTCTGCCCTACCATACCATAGCCTTATGCTATTCTCACCTCTTACATAGCTTTCCCTATTTCTTAATCAGTTATTAAATTATTTGTTGCTTTGAATGAAGGCTGGCCTGCAAGATAATGTACAAGATCTTCCGACAGGAAATGGGGTCCTGGACCTCTATGCACAACTGACACAGCAATCATCTTCCCTAACAGCTGTGAATGAATTCATATTGCAAAATTAAAACAAACAATGCATTACTGTATATACTGTAATATACAAGCATGTCATGTGATATATATGGTCAATGAGCATTAACCAACCATTAGTAGCCTATAATACACATCTAACCAATATGCATACCATTTGCATTGTAGACCCAGAACCGATGTCCTTCTGGTCCATCAAAAATGGTCCGGTCTTTTAGGTGTTTCATTAGTAGAGTTAAAAACTCTCGTCTTGGACCACCAGTGTCAATTCCCTCCTCCAGACCACCAGTATCATCAGTAAATTTCACCAGCATGTCACAGGTTTCAGAATATGTTGTACGCTCGAAACCTCTGACTGCCCCATCCCAAACATTAGCCCTTGAGATGTTGAACCGGCTGACTTTTTTATGATCAATAGGAAGCGATAGGTTTGCTACGATGTCAGGTAACGCAATGTCCGTCTCCTACCTGTAATGACAAAAAGTGAATTCATTTGTGGATATTCCAGATATACCAGAACTATTGTACAGTGAAAAAAATGGAGTGCTATAGTCAAAAGCTGTCATATTACATTGCTGTGTGTTGGAAATTCTTCACATTGACAGCAACCAGCTCTTCGTCCTCTTGCTCAACATTTGGTGAATACAGGTCTGTGTATTTACTGTTGGGAAATTACCATTTCCATGTTAAAACATCTTACAAACAAAAATGTCTTCCCCATGTAATCAGTTAAATAAATTTAAATTATGTCAGTCATTATCTTTTCTTTTTTTTTTTAAACTTACCTGTAGCAAGACGTTTTTTCTGGATTTGTTTCAGGTGGAACAATGTCCAATGTGTTCTGGGATAGTGTGGGTGTTGTAGACATCTTAAAACCAACAGGTGTCCTTCAGGCCTACACTAGTCAAATAATGTATACAGCCATGTTTCTTATTGGTTGATTACCACTAGAAAAACCCATTGTCTCTCATTACATCTATTTGACTCCCTAGATGCCGAAATGTGTCGGAGTTCTTTTAGTTGGTTCTGGATGACCGTGCCACTTCAATAAAAGGCCTATAGTAAGTATGTAGGATCGACAATGATGTGGGACATATGAATGGAGAGTGGATACCCCCCACTTCATTCTCACGTGGTTTTTAAAATGGTTTGGTTAATTAGTGTCATTTGTGTTTATTTAACTGCAAGAGCAACTGTATTTCAGTAGGTTTATTCAGTAAAGCTCACACAGGCAGCTGTGGGTCCTTTAGGTAGGGAGCGAGGGGGCACCTCAGTCAGTTATAGAAACAGCCGATAGCATGTAGCAACGTTGAGCTTATGTGCAGCAATATAAATGTATGTATAATGTGTATGTGAATAAGTAGTGAAATATCTGCTAGTAGTTTTATCAGTATTGTGAGTTAAATGAAAAAAAAATGTGAAATTGCACTTTACCTGGTAGTGAAAGCACTGTAGCCCAATAAAATATGAATTATTATTATTTTCAGTCAAGCAATTAAGAAATAATTTCAACCCATGCACGCGTGAAAGTTCCTTTGTGTCCAAGTGTGCAACACCTACCTTTCATCTTCCAGCTTTTGTTTGGAAGTACTTTGATTTTGTGGTTCAAAAACCTGAGAGGAAACGGATAAAATGATCAACAACTTCCAACAGCTTCCATTATTTTTCCATTACCACATACAGTATATATCAATGCTGAATGGTTGTCTGTGTTACTGTATAATAGTAACTGCAAAATAATCAAAACAAGCCTTTTTCCACTAAAATATTGACCAGGACATTGATTTTATGCTTAAAATCCAATGTACATCTAATAAATTATATGAAAATTAATAAATACAAACATACATAAATATTTTAAAAAAGAGAAATAACTGATGTACCAAAGTGTCAGCATGATTGAATTCAGCTGTGCTCCTTGTTGTGATGACAATTTCAGAATTAGAGTCTGAGGTATCATCCACTGAAAAAAATAAATCAAAACA
The DNA here is from genome assembly GCA_023566125.1 of Zingel zingel. Classification (NCBI taxonomy): domain Eukaryota; kingdom Metazoa; phylum Chordata; class Actinopteri; order Perciformes; family Percidae; genus Zingel; species Zingel zingel. The sequence continues at coordinate 31,733,135 of CM042318.1, read as the reverse complement.
GCCATTATCTATCCTCCAGCAGAGTATCTAAATATGTAAAAATATTGAATCATGAGATCCACTAACCTCTTTTATAGTGTTTTTATAGGCAAATTAAAAAAGTGATCCTGGAATATGCCTTTCCTATTTCCTTTTTATATTCTGCCAATTTGAATGGCCTTCTGACCCAGGCACATGGACCACCTCTGAGCAGTCTGGATACAAAAGGACATAAGGTCCTTCGTGCATGTCCTCGTTAAATGTTCTCATTTTCTGGACAGATTGTTTTAGTAGATCAGGTGCTGCTACCTCTGGGTCTGTAACTAACGGGAGTGTTTCAGTTCCATTTGGCACCATCAATCCTACATTTATCTAGTAAAATAACATATATAATTAATGTATACATAGGTAAAATAAATATACACACAAATACATACATAGCATTGCAAAATTGTATAAGACGGTCAGTACAACTTACCTGGACGTGTTTTCTTTCTTTAGGCCTATATCTTCCTTTTGGCCCATAGTTAAAAGACTGTCGTTAGTAGTATATAGGGGACAGGTATGCACGTGCACGTATACGGTACAGGTTTGCGCGTGCACGTGCGGTCCTCACGTGCACACGCGTGCACGTGTCCCCTATGATTGGTACGCTCATGTCTTTCTAGCGTTGTGATTGGTCGGGCGATCGAGCAGAGCGCGCAGCAAGGGAAAAAATAAAAATAAAACAAATTAATTTTTTTTTTAAACGCCAAAATAAAATGAAATCGATATCGTTCTGTTTGTAGTGCCCCCCTGAGGGGGGGCACTACATTGTATGTTGGGAGTTTTAAAATCATGTATTCCTAAAAGGTAGTCTGTTAGGCTATGTCTCAACATGTCTGAAAAAGTCATGTGCCTCCTGTGTGCATAATGGCGTCATCATAGGGTCCGCAAATGGCGTAATAACGACAACGCATCCTCCCGTTCGCTCTGCGTCTGTGTCTCTAGCGGTCAAACCTGGGATCGCCTCTAGCGTTCGTAATGCCGGGAGCACATCTCGTGGGCCTGTTGTGTGTGTGTGTGTGTGTGGACCTTTAGTGACCGTGGGAGCTGTTGCATCTAGCAGACGGATCAACCGAGGTCACACTGTCGTACTGTTTGGGTAGTTTGCTCACTTTTTAACAAACCATTTTTAACTAGTCTGTTAGCTATCTATCTAGCTTGTTACCACGTTTTTTTTCTCAACCTTCCACATTTTGCTCTCTTTTTTAACAAACCATTTTAGCTAGGCTGTTAGCTGGCTAGTCTGTTAGCTAGCTAACTTGTTACCACGTTTTTTCTCGGCCTAAGCAAAGAGGATTCGTTTTTCAGCAAAGCACATTACATCATTTTAATAGCACCCCTTTTTGCATGCTATCTTGTTCACTTTTTTAACAAACCATTTTAGCTGTGTTGATAGCTACCTTGCTATCACGTTTTTCCACTAACAAAGCCCTCCTGCAATGTACTTCTTTTTTTGTGGAAGCAAAGAGGATTCGTTTTTCAGCAACATCTACAATTGGTAAGTACATTTTAAAAGCAGATCTTGTGTTTAAGCATGTTGTAAGATATTTACTTTATTCAGCCATTCAAAACGTTGACCTCGTGGTCGTAAGGCTGTTGGAGGGTTGTCCCTTATGGCGTTAGTAAAAGGTGTTAAAAAATGGCTGATAGACCGTTGGCTATCTGTTAAGAAGGGGTTTGCTGTTGTTGGTTTGTAAAAGCGTAATCCTGGGTGTGTCTTGTAGGGTTTAAAACGATGTGTTTCAAGGCGGTCTGCTCACTTTCGTACCTACTGTTTTAGCTCGTCTGCTAGCTATCTTTTATCTCGTTTTTCCCAGCCTTCCTCAACAAAAGACCTCTGAAGTTTTTTCTTTTTTAATTCTTTTTGTTGAAAGAAAAGAGACTTCGTTTTTTTTGTTGCAATTATGCCTACAACTGGTGAGTACAAATAAAAAGTGTATATTGTGTTTAAGCATGCTGTAAGATATTTAATTCATTCAGACATTTGTGTATTAAAACGTTTAAGTGGCATATACTTTATGTAGTTTGCATCATTAGGTAATTCTACAAAGATCCAGGACAATGTTGCTACAGTAGCTGATGAGACAATTATACAGCAAGGTAAAAACCTATGGATCTATTATACAATACACTACAGCATTACATGGTTTTGTACTGGCGATACAGATTCATAGTATTTGTTTTGTTTTGTTTTTATAAAAAGAGGTGTGTAGCTCAAAACTGGTGGACATAAACCAAACGGGGGTTCTAATAAGGAAGAGGTCAGCTTATCATCCTGAAAGCAATAAGAAAGCTGTAAACAAGTATTTAGCGGTATATTTATCTCTTGTAATATGTTATTTTTATTACTATTTAATTTATCACTGTTTTTAGGCTATTAATATATATATATATATATATATATATATATATATATATATATATATATATATATATATATATATATATATATATATATATTCTGTGTCTGTGTCTAGACAACCCACCCCGGAACAAAGGATCCTGAATGGAGATAGCTACTCAATAGAACATTCTGTTGAAATCAACAATGTTAGAGGAACTTGTGCATCTGAGAAAGCAGTTAGCCCTAAGAAGGATCTCTGGCTTAAGCATAAGAAGAGTTCTATTGAGGTGAGTTGCAAAAGAAAAACAGTAAAATAGTGTATTTAAAAAAAGTCTTTTCTCATAATGTAATGTGTTTCAGGCTAAGAAGAAAATCCCTGAAGGTTTCCCGCCCAAAAGATCCCGCTCGTCCTTTGTTCAACGCCCTCCTTCTCTGAGCACAGATGCAGAGGTAAGAAAACCCTTTGTATGTAACTGAATATATTTATCTACTATTATAAAATATTTTTATATATAATGTATATATTGTTATAAAAAAAATTTAAAAAAAGGATTTTTCCTTTGTGTCAGCAGATAAAGGCTGTAGCAGGCTTGTCTTTGCGTTTGGCATCTGATGAGGATTTCACACAGTCACCCCCATGGAGCACAAACGGATGTCTCCATAAGCCTAAGACGAGATCTAAGAAGAGATCTATTGAGGTGAGTTGCAAAAGAAAAACAGTAAAATAGTGTATTGTATTTAAAAAAATAAATAAATTAAAAAAAAGTCTTTTCTCATAATGTAATGTTGTGTTTCAGGCTAAGACAATCCCTGAAGGTTTCCCATCCAAAAGATCCCGCTCATCCTTTGTTCAAGGCTCTCCTTCTCTGAGCACTGATGCAGAGGTAAGAAAAACCATTTGTATCTAACAGACTATATTTATATAGTGTTATAAAATATTTTTATAGAATGTATATATTGTTAAAATGGATTTTCCTTTGTGACAGCAAAGTAAAGGCTGTTTCAGACTTGGTGTCTCTACATTTGACCCCGAAGGAGGATTTCACACATAGTACCCAGGAGCCATACAACCCCCAGAGTGTCTCTATTGAGAGGGGACAAAGGGCTACCCATTTACCAAAGACATCAGTTGAGGTTTGTGTTTTGTTGGAAGTTTGAAGTAAGTGTGTGTGTGTGTGTGTGTGTGTGTGTGTGTCTTTATTTAACTAAAATATGTTATCATCCCTAGACAATCATAGCCGTAGAAGACTTAGAAGGGTGTGAAGACACAGGCGTATCAGAGACATCGCATACATCACGTCGCCCAAATCGGGGAGCTGTAGGTGAAGCCTCTGAAGACACACGCCTATCAGAGACGTCTCATCACATCACGCCAGACGAATGGGGGAGCTTCGCCGCCGGGCCCTGAATATTATGTAGGTGCTTTACACTGTTCTGATGTACTCCTTGACACAGTTTGTAGAGAGGAATGTGACTATGATGACGACGACGACTGTATACCTGACACTCCTGTCATACATAGACAAAGACCAACATTAAAGCCCACGTTAACTGTGTCAGATAATCAGCGTAGCATTGGTAATACCCCTGCAACTATTCCTATAAATATACTCGAGGGGGTCGATCCATTCCTGGGTAATCAACCAGAGCGTAGTTATATTACTGACAATCTTTTCGTGCCCTGCTCACCCCTAGGGGTTTCCGACCGTACCACATTGTTTCAAGGTGAAGAGCTTTTTGAATATTGTGCGAACACGACATACCGGCAAACTGTGTCAGAAACCCATTCTAAACAAATAGAATCCAAACTAAACAAATTACAAAAAAGTAACGATGATCTTATGGATAAAGTAGCTGCTCTACAAGCCACTAATACACTATTGATTGACATGGTCACAGGTTTTGGAACAACGCTGACGAGTCAGGGCAACTCTCTCAATACACTACTTGCCCCTCTGCTAATGGGCCTTAAAAAATAATGAAAAAGACCAAGGAAAAAAAGCATTAAATCGTTCTATAGGTTGTGTGCTATAAAAAAAAAAATAATAATAAAAGCGACACATTATTTGCAAAATGGCTCCTTCAGCCAAAAAAAACAAAAACAAAATCTTAACCGATAGGTGCGTGCGACGTTAGTATTAGTGATGAAGAACTAGACTGGCCTTGTGAGGACGATTACACACGCGCCGCACTCAATCCTCAGGGTTTTTTACGATTGCGTGAGAAACAGACAAAAATATTCGAAGCCTGGGTGCACTCTATGTCTAGTGATAGCGAGAGTGACAGTTGGTCATCACAAGAATCAGATGGGTTTGTCACAACACGGCTGTCAAATAATGGTCCTTCAATTGTATATCCCAACAATATGCAGCCCAATTTTGTCGGTACACAACCGCAAAATTCCGCCCCATTATCCGTAGATCCGAACAATACGCATGCAGAATGTTTTGAGAGTGTCCATCCTACAAGCCGTTCATGTGCAGATTCTTACGTCAGTCCACAGCCGTCCACGAGTACATACCGCGCACCGCCGCCGCCCTCAGAAAATCCTCATGGGTGTGTACAGCATGGGGAGGGCCACGTTTCTAAGGCGACGTCTGAAATAGCATCCCGACAGTTTCCCCTTTTTAATGCTACTGAATTTCGTCAAGATGTCGAACTACGAAATATTGATTTGACAGATATTGGCAGTGTGCCTGAAAGGGTTTATAGCACCCTAACAGGTTTAATAGAGAGAGCTTTGGACAATGCTACACAGGACAGTGTTTTAAATGTTGAGTTAAGGGGTCCTGCCGTGAATGTCCCTGTTCAAACAATGTTGAACTCGGGCGATGGCTATAACACAGATACATTTCTGGAGCAAGTCTCATAAGCTATGCAAAGTAACGATAATTCTCTGACCGATGACGCTTTGGAATTAATTGTGACTATAGCTCGTAATATGTCGGGCGGGAATCCTGGGGGCCGTCGAAAACTAGGAAACATCGGTTACGATCAAATATTGTCAGCAAAAGGTAATGCTTTATACAATCCCAAGAATAACGACGGTAATGACAATCTCTGCTTTGCTCTCTGTCTGGCACATTATGTAAACAGTAGGATGTCCCCGAGTGAAAAGATAAATTATGCAAAGCAACTACATAGGGTTTTGGATTTTGACGATACGCATATGGTTTCATTCTCTGATGTTGACAGATTTCAGACACATCTGAAAATGAAAATTTTAATATTCCATCATGTAGCCGGTTGTAAAAAACCACAGATCTTCAAAATGCACGACGAGCAACATGTGAAAACAGCATGGTTGTATTTGCATAACGAGCATTACTATCTCATTGTAAATAAGACGTCTTTCTTCGGTGCATCGTACGTTTGCGATGGTTGTTACAAGACCTACAACACTGCCCTGGAGCACAGGTGTAGTTTGCTTTGTAATGTATGTTACAATGCTTGTACACCTAAACAAAAATATTAAATGTGCAGACTGTAGATGCATATGCAAATCGCAACAGTGTTTTGAAAACCATAAAAAACCTGATGCGAAACACCGCCTCATACCCTGCGAGCGGATCAAATATTGCGAGTCATGTCACATGACGTACCGGACGGCTAAAAAACCACACGTCTGTAGAATCCCAAAATGCCTACATTGTAGAAAGCCTGTAGTCGGCACAACGCACGAATGCTTTATATAGCCCCTCAAACGCGAAGAAAGTAGTGACAAGTATCTCTTTTACGATTTCGAGACACGATGTATTGATGGTCACCATGAAGCTAATTTTGTGTGCATTATGGATATGGATGGTAAAAAAAACTGCTACGAAACATCAAACTGCGTCGCTTCATTCATTCAGAACTACAGACAGGAGAAATACAAAGGCTATACTTTTATAGCCCACAATGCCACAGGTTTTGACAGTTACATAGTTTTAGAGTATCTGGTGAGCTAGAAACTTTGTCCAACTATTACTATGCGCGGCTCTAGGGTGCTTCTGATGTACGATTCTACTTACAATCAGCGTTGGATAGACTCATTCAGTTTCATAACAATGCCTCTGTCTAAAACCCCGGCTGCCATGGGATTCTCAGATCTTCTGAAGGGCTTCTTCCCCCACGCCTTCAACACACGAGAGAATGAGAATTATATCGGACCATATCCTCCGCCTGCTCTATATGGTTATGATGCTATGACTGACGAGTGTAAGAAAACGTTCACGGATTGGTACGCCACGGTCTGTGACACACCCTTTGACTTTCGAAAAGAGCTGCGCACCTATTGTGTTAACGATGTGACAGTTTTGCGTAAAGCATGCCAGATATACAGAGAAGCCTTCCATGAGTGCACCGGCCTAGATCCGTTTGCATATGCGACAATGGCCTCCTCCTGTATGGGTGTGTTTAAAATGCTGTTCCTACCCAAAGACACAGTTGCTCTGACATACGAGGGTGCTTACATTAGGCAAAACAAGACGTATTCTGACATTTCAATACAGTGGCTAGAGTATGTTGCAAGCAGCAAGGGTATTGACATACAGCACGCTATGAACAGAGGTGAAAAGTCATTTGGCCAGTTCTTTGTAGATGGCTATTGTGAAGCCACAAACATGTTATGAATTTAACGGCTGCTTCTTTCATGGCTGTGATAAGTGCTACGCACAAGCTGAAATCAACCCTCTCACCAAAAAAAAAAAAACACAGGGTGAACATAACATAGAGTTCCATAACAGAGTGGCTGCTCTAAAAAATGTGTACGGACTAACGGTTGTGGTGAAGTGGGAGTGTGATTGGCGGAAGGATGTGTGCAATAACCCGGACGTTAAGGAGTTCATGTTAACATATGAAAAGCCAGCGCGTCTCAATCCTCGAGAAGCCCTCTTTGGTGGCCGTACGAATGCTATGAAGCTGTACCACAAGGTAGAAAATGGTGAGAAAATCCGCTACTATGATTTTACAAGTTTGTACCCAACTGTTCAGTCCAAAAGAGATTATCCAATAGGCCATCCTCAGATAATACACAAGGATTTTGATGACATAAACACATACTTTGGTATTGTGAAATGCACAGTTGTGCCCCCCAGAGGACTGTATCACCCCGTACTGCCGTATCACTGTAACGGCAAACTGATGTTCCCTCGTGCTGTGTGTGCCGTTCAGATGAATCAGACAACACAGTGTGTACATAGCGACCAAGAGCGACAGCTGTCTGGGGTGTGGGTGACGTTTGAATTACAAAAAGCCATAGCGAAAGCGTATAAGATAGTTGCAATCATCGAGGTTTGGCATTTCCCAGAAAAAAATGGACCAGCTTTTTAAAGCCTATGTTAAGACATTTCTTAAACGCAAGCAAGAGGCTTCAGGCATATCAAAACGGAAGACGAAAAAAAAAAATACATAGATGACTACTATGTACGCGAAGGCATACGTCTTGATCCTGCCAAGATATATGTTAACAAAGCAGTCAGAAATACTAATAAATCTATTTTGAACAGTTTGTGGGGAAAATTTGCTATGCGTAACAATATGACGACTGCTGAACTCAAAACAGACCCGTCCCGATTCACACAGCTCATGTTCAGCGACAGTTTTAATATTCAACAGTTCTCATTTATCTCACCAGAGGTAGCGATTGTCCAGTGGCGATACACAGATGGTCAAGTATCCAGAGTAAAAGATGTGAATGTTTTCATAGGAGCTATGCCCGTATGGAACTATATGATTTGTGGGACGCGCTGCAGGAACGTATTTTGTACTGTGACACTGACAGCATTGTCTTCACAACCCGAGGCGATGAGTGGATCCCCTCTCTCGGTCCTTACCTTGGTGAATTAACTGATGAACTCAACAGTGAGCAAGTCTGCGGGGCTCCTACAGAGGACTATATAACAGAGTTTGTTTCGGGGGGTCCTAAATGCTATGCTTATAGGACGGCGCAAGGCCGTACACAGGTTAAATGCAAGGGTGTGACCCTTAATGCCGAAAATGCCAAAGTGGTTACACATGAATCTTTAATTGGTCTTGTTCAAGCATTTGTGACCAATCAGCAGCCTCCTAACCATCTGACCACAAATGCATTCACAATAAAACGCGACAAAAAACAGTTTCATCTCAAAAACGACACACTGACACGGAAAGTACAGGTTGTTTACAACAAACAACGCGTGCTCAACGACTATACAACAGTTCCTTATGGCTACTAGTAATAACATCAGGCATGTTGCAGAATTTGATGGCAGGCTACAACACCCTTTCAGCGTTGTTATTAGCGGGCCCTCTAATTGTGGGAAAACATATTTTGCCAAAGACATTATTGAAAACATGTCATCTGTTATTTCACAAAAAGTAGATAACATTGTATACATCTATTCATGCTGGCAGTCAATATACGATAAATTGCTTAAAACAGTGAATATAAATTTTGTGGAAGGACTCCTTGAATCGTTCTGTGACGATGCGCTTCTTCCACCTGCTAAGAATAATCTGTTAGTGATTGATAATTTAATGGATCACGCCAGTGATAATTTGGAAGTTCAACAAATTTTTACACAGTATGTCCATCACAGAAATATCAGTTGTATATATCTGGTGCAGAATCTGTTCATTCAAGGTAAAGCGAGTCGTACAATCAGTTTGAACACAAATTATATAATTCTTTTCAAAAATGCTAGAGATCAACATCAGATAAGCTTACTGGCACGACAAATGTTCCCCGGAAATACTAAATATTTCTTAGAGGCTTTCAACAATGCCACAAGTTCCCCGTACGGATATCTGTTGATAGATTATAAAGCCACAACCCCCGATATTTTAAGACTCAGATCCGCTCTGCTATCGCCTCAGCAGATTGTATACATTCCAAGGAAAAAAAAAGTGTTATAATGTCAAACCGAATGGAACGGAATTTTACAATGTTAGACATGCTAAATAAGGCATCTCCCAGAGCAAGAGGTGTTATTGTGAGCAATGCCAGTCCAGACTTTATTAATGCGCTTTGTGAAATAGCTTTGAACGTGTTAAGAGGTAACATACCACTGTCTAATATTCAGTACAAGCTGTTAAAGAAGAAGAAGAAAGTTATTAGACTAATAGCTGATAAAAAAATCAAACATTTAAAAAAAAAAAAAAGACAATCAAACAGGAGGGTTTCAAGTCTTATCAACAGGAATTGAAATGGAACACACTCAGAAAATGTTTCTGGTTCCTCAGAATCAATTGGCGACATTACAACAGCCTCAAACATCTGACTCCTCAAATGTATCTCTGCGACAGTCTGTACAAAGTGAATTGGATCGAGCCATGAGTGATATATTGAAACAACCTGACATCGATGTATATGAAAAAGCTAAAAAATATTCAAGTATTCTGCAGCGATACCTAGCCCTGGCGAAACAGGGTGAGCGTGAGAAATGTGTGATTACATTATCACTGCCTGACGAAGCCTCAAAGGCTGATGCCTCAATGTCTGAGTCACAAGACGCTAGCGTGCAAGACGATATGATAAGAGCAGAAGTATTGGCACATATGCCCTCCAGGAATAAACGCAGCGCTGAATACATAATCACATCGTTAACCCGTAATAATGATAAGATTGCGTGGTCAAACAATGGGGAAATCGTTGTTGAAGATAAGCCTGTGCCAGGTAGTCATCTGTATGATCTACTGAAAAGTGTAACAACGCATAATAATGTTTCAGATCGTTCAAGGCCAAAAGGGTGGAACATATTTTTTAAAACGTTAGCCAGCTTAAACGTGCCACTATCCGTAATCCCAAACACAATGTTACGTTGCTCTATTGAGGCATTTAAAACAGGGGAACGGATTGAAACTAATACACAATCGCCAATGCCTGATTTACGTACCCCTCGCATGCCTAGAGCAATAAGATTGGCCCCTGCATTTATACATAGCACGCCATCTGATTTACGAGCAACTAGTACTCCTAGACCCATTAGTATTCCTCCTCCCATTACTAAGACTCGTTGGGCCAGTTTTTAATCTATTTTTATATTTTCTATTATTATAATAATTTTATATTTTCCTTTTTGTCCTATTTTTTTTATTATTTTTCTATTGAGGGGTATTTTCTTTATTCAAGGATGCGACAAAACATGAAAATACTGTGTTGAATGTAACCTGTAACAGTAATGACTGTGTTTTACAATAATTTCATATTTTCCTTTTTTAATCTATTTTGATTATTATTTTTTCTATTGAGGGGGTATTTTCTTTATTCAATGATGCTACAAACCAAGAAAAGTCCGTGTTGAATGTAACCTTTAACAGTAATGAATGTGTTTTACAATAATTGTATATTTTCCTTTTTAACCTATTTTTTTTTATTATTTTCTGTTGAGGATATTTTTCTTTATTCAAGGATGTGACAAAAACAATAAAAGACAGTGTTGAATGTAACCAGTAACACTGAATGAATGCGTTTACATTTAATTTTATATTTTCCTTTTTAACCTATTTTTTATTATTATTATTTCTCTGTTTAGGATATTTTCTTTATTGAAGGATGTGAATAGACCGTGTTGAATGTAACCTGTAACATTAAATGAATGTGTTTTTTTATATTAATTTTATCTGATGAATGCATTTTTTCTGTATAGCTCTACAAAATAATAAAAGGAATAAAACATTAAGACATTGTAAGATTAATATATTCAACATTCTTTATTGAAAAACATCATTACACAATACTTTTTTTTTTTTACCTGTAGGTAGCGCATGAACATTGTACACATTTAAAATTCTGATCGTGACACACATATGGATGTATTCTGCTAACAAAATGGGTGACCATCGTGTCGTTGATTACAAGATTAGGACCATACATGTTCAAAACTTTTGTATAAGGAATTGTTTTCTGAATATGACATAAAAAGAAAACGCAGTGCTGACCACATGTTGTAGAATGATTATTTTGCACTTGGATAGCTGAATGGTACATCTCCACGCAGTTTTTTAAGAGGAAATGGCTGATTTTTTGAGGAAAAAAGCTAAGGGGGTGTCCGAAACTATCAAAAAACAAACCACGCTTGTTCTCGGTAATGTAAATACCGAGCCAATGTTGACCCGGTTTATCGCTAGGGTGAGTATTTACAACTAGCATAGCAGGTAATTTACAAACGACGGTTTTTGGCAGTTGATCACATGGCCTTACTCCTAAGAAATTTGTGTCTCTAGTCATTCTTTTTCTAAGAGCGCTAGTGAGTTCTATTGTATTCATCTTTAGTAGTGGTCCAATAGGACTTGCCTTCGGTTAGATATTTCAATTACAGAATCAAAAACGGAATAGCAGATAAGGGTCACCGTACGTGGTAGTGGGTTTCTGAAGCGTGCTTCCAAGCGAACGTTGCCGTTCTTAATCAGCAAAACGTTTCCTGCCCCGCCACCCTCAGGTTCCAAATTGAAACAAAAGAGTGTATATCCAGCCCCGAAATCGGAGCGTGTTATGGAAAGTGATCAATCTTTTAAATGGCGTCCTGTTGATTCCACCAGCTGATAATATTCTTGTACATATTGCCCTCTTTGAAAAAGGGGTTGAAAAGGCCGTGCAGGGTGAGGCTGTCCGTCAGCGTATAGGCCTATAAACTCAGTGTCGTAGTGCCCGAAATTAAAAGGGTTATGAGCATATGAACCAGTGTATGCTTCATTATCAACAAAACCCAAGACTACGAATTTTGGTATCTGCCCAATAAATAAATTCTCTTGGCTACAGACTCTCGTACCTGCCGGAATGGAAAATGTTTTTATGGCTACCCTGTCAATAGAATATTTGGCATTAGTATGCTGTAGAGCCCTACTATGAGCTAGTCTCACAGTAGGAGACACTGATATTTTCTTTACAAACAGACTAGCAGACATTATTTTCACTGTGAATTGAACATTTCCAGGGGTCTTTAGTACAAAGTCATCTTTTGACCTGATGAATTTTAGCGAGATGTCCAGACCATTTATCAAAAGTTTTTCTTGAAAAAACAAGTCAGCATGTATTGGTGATATTAATTCCACAATACGGCTTTCACTAGTGTATGCACCCCGTTGCTCTAACCCCAAATTATCTCCTGTAATAGATGTCTCCTCCATTTTTCCACCGGTGTCTTTACAGAACAGTCCAGTGCTGAACTGTGTATCCAGTGTTTATTTTCCATAGTTTAGCAAACATTCAATAATCCCTCTGTACGGATACGTATTTGAAGATTGGCTAATCAACCTATCCCCTAACATTATATCTACTTGGAAAAAAAGACTGCATCCAGGATAGTTTATAAAACCCACATCAGTTGCATTAGCCAGCAAGGTGCAGTCGGGATTTGTAATCCTCACGCGTGTGTACAGATATGAATTGTTCAGGTCTTCTCCACTAGCAGATATGAAAATCTCTATAGGCCCACTGTCTGTTAGAGAGGACATGGGTGGTACTTCTAGAAATGTTGATTTTTCGATAGATGTCTGGGTGTACGGGACGGTAAATAGGTCCAGTTCTGTCTTCACACACTCTTCCGACTGATTATGAATGAATGCCATGATTAATTTCTTAAAATTAATCCAAAATATGTCTTTTGTCAGGAACAATGATCGTCGGTTCGGAGCTCTGCGCCTTCGGACAAATGTCTTCTTTTTGACGACCCTTCGTTTTTTGCTTGTGTTTTTATGTTTTTTGTTCACAGCCTGGTTACGCCCACATCCTGAAGGGGTTCTTTTTAATGCTTTGCACCTGTACACCATGAGACCTTTTCCCTGCTGCCTGGATGCTACGGCATTCCTGACATTAGACACAACATCTCCTATAATACCTGTGGCGGCTGTTTTCAGGTGAGGTTAGGCTAGATTAAAACCCTTTTTTAAAAAGAGGGACAGCCATTCGAAATAGGGTTGGGAAGATTCCCCCTAAGCCAGAACCGTACTGCGTGGTGGATCGTATGAAACCCGGCAGTTCTCCACCGGCTTGATTCATATAGTAGGACATATACCTTCCATCATCAGCTGTGTACGCTTTCCGCATCATTTTTTAATGTTGTTTCACAGGTCTAAAATGTAGTTTGACAATTACTTTTCCGTATGAGAAAGGTATGTGCTGGTTCTGGTCGTCTCGTAGATCTATTTGAATGTCAGTAATAGTGGAGCGTGACAACGATGTGTAGTGAGGGTTGTCGTAACTCAGAGTGGGCATACGTTTGACCTCATCAGAGATATTTATACATCGTAGCAGGGGTACATGACTATCTCCGACTAGCTGGTAGTCCACAATGTCACTATAAATAAATATATTATAACGACCGCCATGAATGTCGGCAGGGTGCGGGGCTATACATTTTAAATGGGGTCCAACGTGAATTTCGAACACAGCGTCTGGAATGAACCCTAGAATTTCAGCCAGACGTCCTTTAAACACAATATGCCATCCATCTCCCCCCATGAAAAATATCTTATTAGTGATATGGTTGTGGCTCATAGTTATTTGGGCCAGGATTGGGTTAGATGCAAATTTCATATTATATTCTTTAACAAGGCTGTCGATCGTATTATAAGAGCCAACTGTTAGCCTTAGCTTATTGAGCAGTTTCGTTTTTGTGTCGAAGAATTCAATCTTGGCATCGCTCTCATTGAAACTATTCCAGACCCGGGGATATTGTATTTCGATAAGACCAACTTCATACGACTGATGTAATATGAGTGGTTTTGCCAGTTTTGTTCTGAATTGCCAAATCTTATTATTTGGATAAACTACGGGCGAGGCATTACTAGGCAGCGTAACAAAAAACCCGTTCTTATTCATAGCTCCGACACCTTTCGCTAACAAATCACAATGACTAGTTTTAAGAGCATAACCCGCTCTATTATCTTACATCAATTATGTCTTTTTTAGAGATCCATGAATTGAATTTCTCGGGCCATCCTAACCATTTCACAAGTACTAGATTTTTACGACCTGTTTTCTTTCTAGCCATCACTTTCTCAATTTTAAACACTTTGTTTTTGTCTACAATTACAGCCTGTAACTCTGCTTCGTAAAAAGTTCCTGTCAATGTCTTTCCACTATTGTCTTTTAGTATATAAACGGGAGGAGTCCTGCCTATACGTTTTGATATTGTAACAAAACTCATCTGTAAAGGATTGTTCGTAACCTTTGCGAAACACACCTCTGTGCTTTGATATCCTAACGGTGTCCCCCGTCTGAAATTTAAACAGTACCATTCCCTGCGGTTTCAGTTTGTACAGTGTTAAAGACTGTTTTCTCATTGTCTTTACACACAGCGGTTGGAGCCATTTTTATTGAACTATGGTATGCAGAGTTGTAAGCAGTAACCATATCTTGTAGCACATCAATATATCGACGTGAGTTAACAGCCGTTAAATATCTCCACATTCTGGTTTTGAAAGTCCGATTGAAACGCTCAACACTTGCTTTTGTTTCGTTCGTTGTGGAAAAATGGTGATTTTTATATAGAGTCATCAATTTTTGAAAAACCTTATTATAAAACTCTTTTCCAGCGTCTGTTTGAAGTTTCAGAGGTACGCGTCCTTGTTCCAATATTTCTTTAAAGGCACTTGTGACAACGGGACCCGTTTTGTTTTTAAGACATATTACCCATGCATATTTAGAAAACACATCAATGCATGTCAATAAATATTGCACATTATCGTTTTCCGTAGAATATTCCGACATATCGACCAAATCAGCCTGAAATTGTTTATCGATACCGTTAACAATCACCCTGTTTCTGGGGAAATGTTTCAAGACAGGTGCATGTAGAATGTATGGATCCTGCCTCAAGAGAAACTTTTTAACCGTGGGGATTGATGGAGACAAGCCAGTACATTCTTTGACGGAATCACAAAGCTTGTGTACACCTCCTAGGGCCCCTGGGTGGGCAGGATCGTAGTATATTTTTTGCATAACCTTCTCCATGATTAATTAAAACACAAGTGACCACGATAGTGTTATGTCATCCTTTTTTTTTATTTCACAAAACAAGCAACCGCATTCATACATACGAAAGTCATGAAGACAGCGAAACCGCTTCTATCATAGATAGCATCTCGACTAATACGGATACATTGCTTTTACTGATTATGAATATATGTAGTTTTTGCAAATCCTGTAAGACGTCGGTATAGTGTTTTTCTTTCACATACAAACTCACTGTATCTACAAGCATTGTATACATAGTAAGCAGGTGATAAACTTTTAACATCTTAAAATTGTGTGTAATGTTAGCTATGACATCACAAAATGTTTCCACTATACTCTCTCATGTCATTAACATTGATAACAACATCTGCAACAGATCCTCCCAAGGAGTGGTACTATGTTGTCTTCTTACAAGCACCATCAATTTTTCTAACCTACACACATCTGTACGATCTACATCATCCCCATACCCCTCCCCTATGACAGTATCACCGTCATAGGAGGCACATGACTTTTCCAGACATGTTGAGACAGACTCCCTTTTAGGAATACATGATTTTAAAACTCCAACATATACGCACTTCCCTTCCCGCACTACAAACCGTGCGATATCGATTTCATTTTATTTTGGCGTTTAAAAAAAAAATTAATTTATTGTTTTATTTTTATTTAAATTTTATTTTTTCCCTTGCTGCGCGCGCTGCTCGATCGCCCGACCAATCACAACGCTAGAAAGACATGAGCGTACCAATCATAGGGGACACGTGCACACGTGTGCACGTGAGGACCGCACGTGCACGCGCATACCTGTCCCCTATATACTACTACTGTCGTTCTTTTGACTTTGAGCTTCTGTACTCCATGAACTGTTTGTATGATGGGCATGGTTGTTCTGCTGAAATGGACAGAGTTCCGTTTTAAAATAGAAAGTTAGAAGCCACTCAAAAAATCATTAACGTTACTGACTTTTATTCACATGTTCTCATATAGCTAGCATTTTGGTTTTGCTAAACTTACTTTGCTTAGCACTGCCCGGCTGTCGAGATGTCCCCTGCGTTTCCAATGTTTCCGTCTGGTCCGCCTCCGTTAAAAACTCCAAACCGACCACAAGTAAAACAAAACCGTGTTAAGCTGTTCATGAGTTTGCCACAAAACGGGCAAAACATCCCTCGGCCGCAATCCATGTTCGGTCACCATAAACTTCCTTCACGCCATATACCCCACAACGACAACACGAATTGACCGCGCTCACCAACAACATCTCATCACTTCCGTGTCACTTCCGGTATGTGGTACATTCCCTTTCCGTGAAGTCATTTGTAAATTTGTTTCGGAACTGGTAAAAGTTGTGTCTTGTTAATTTGTTTTCTAAAATGTTAATTTGTTTTTTTTTTAAATGTTAATTTGTTTTGTTCTTGGTAAAAGTGTTTTGCCCATGTAATTGTGTTTTATGGTAGGTAAAAATGTTTTCCAAAATGTAAATTTGTCTCGAGCTTTGTAAGTGTTTTATTCTTTGTAATGTTGCTTTGCACTTCCTGGCCACCGTACCCCTCCCATTGATATCTTCTGCTTTTGAACTTTTGCAAGATGCTACTATCTTTACCAAGCTTGATTTAAGAAATGCTTATCATTTGGTTAGGATTAGGGAGGGGGACGAGTGGAAGACTGCCTTCAACACTCCTAGTGGACATTACGAGTACTTAGTTATGCCTTTTGGTTTGACCAATGCCCCTGCTGTTTTTCAGGCTTTTGTCAACGATGTCCTCAGAGATATGCTGAATGTTTTTGTATCTGATGACATTCTGATTTTCTCCCGTAACCCTGATGACCATGTCCAGCATGTCCGTGCTGTTCTACAGAGACTGTTTAATCATGAACTATTTGTTAAAGCAGAGAAGTGTGAGTTTCATGTTTCCAGGGTGTCCTTTCTGGGATATGTTGTGGCTGAAGGGGTGATGAGCATGGATCCTGAGAAGGTGAAGGCAGTCAAGGAGTGGCCTGTTCCCACCAACTGCAAGGAGGTTCAACGTTTTTTGGGGTTTGCTAATTTCTATCGGAAATTTGTGAGAAACTTCAGTTCAGTTGCTGCACCATTACATAAACTTAACTCTTCCAAGACTAGGTTCGAGTGGACTCCTCAAGCCAACTCAGCCTTTCGGACTCTTAAAGAACATTTTGTGACTGCTCCTATTCTGACCATGCCTGATCCCTGCCAGCAGTTTGTGGTGGAGGTGGATGCATCCAACGTTGGGCTGGGGGCAGTTCTCTCTCAACGCCTTCCCACGGATGGTAAGCTGCATCCCTGTGCTTTTATTTCCCATAAGCTGTCTCCTGCTGAGAGGAACTACGATGTCGGTAACCGGGAATTGCTGGCTATTAAAGTGGCGTTGGAGGAGTGGAGACATTGGTTGGAGGGGGCGGAGCATCCTTTTTTAGTCTGGACTGACCACAAGAATCTGAAGTATCTACGGTCTGCTTAACAGCTGAACTCTCGGCAAGCCAGGTGGGCGTTGTTTTTCAACAGATTCAACTTTACACTATCTTATCGTCCTGGTTCCAATAACGTAAAACCTGATGACTTATCTCGAATTTTTGATCCTGGTTCTCTCCCCAAGTCAGAGGAGACCATTCTTCCAGTATCCTGCGTGATTGGTGCCGTCTCATGGAAGGTAGAAGAGAGTCAGACGTGCTACTGTTAACTTACCTGTCCCGGTCGGCTGCCCGCTGAACCACTTGTTTGTTCCTCCGGAGCTCAGGTCTCAAGTTGTCCATTGGGCCCACTCCAGTATGTTGTCATGCCACCCAGGAGTAAAGAGGACAGTTTTTGTGGTAAGACAACGGTTCTGGTGGCCCGGGGTTGTGAATTCTGTGAAGGAGTACATGGCGGCATGTCCTGTGTGTGCTCAAAACAAGTCTTCTCATCAACCTCCTGCTGGATTACTTCATCCGCTTCCTGTTCCCTCTCGACCATGGTCTGACATTTCTCTGGACTTTGTTACAGGTTTGCCTCTTTCTGAGGGTAACACCACTATCCTCACCATTGTAGATGGTGAGGATAGGTTTTCCAAGATGGTTCATTTTGTTCCATTGCCAAATTACCCTCTGCCAAGGAGTTGGCGGAGATAATGCTTTCTAATGTGTTCAGGATTCATGGACTTCCCAAGGATGTGGTGTCAGATCGGGGACCCCAGTTCATCTCTCGCTTCTGGAAAGCGTTCTGCAGTCTCATTGGAGCCAACGTGAGTCTGTCTGCAGGATATTATCCACAGTCTAACGGTCAGACTGAACGACTGAACCAGGAGTTGGAGGTGGGTCTTCGCTGTCTGTCGTCCAGGAATCCTGTTAGCTGGAGCAAGCAGCTAATTTGGGTGGAATATGCCCACAACACCCTGCCCCTCTACCGGTCTTACTCAGTTCCATTGTGTTTACGGATACCAACCCCCCATCTTTGCTGCGTTGGAACGCGAGGTGGGAGTTCCATCGGCCCAGGCCTTGGTTCGCCGTTGTTGGAGGACGTGGACCAGAGCGCGCCAAGTGTTGCTTCACAAATCGTCCCAGTACAAGAAAGCTGTAGATTGCCGGAGATCCAAAGCTCCTACCTACACAGAGGGTTTGGCTGAGTACCCGGGACCTTCCCCTCCGCGTTGAGAGCCATAAGTTGGCACCCCATTTTGTTGGTCCTTTTCCTGTCAAAAAGGTTATTAATCCTGTTGCTGATTGTCACTTCCTAGGACCATGAGGGTGCATCCCACCTTCCATGTGAGCCATGTGAAACCAGTTCTGGTGAGTCCACTGGTTCCGGAGACTCCCGCTCCTCCTCGCATGATCGATGGTGGCCCCGTGCATACTGTTAAAAGACTTCTGGCTGTCAGGAAACCTGGCAGGGGTCGTCAGTATCTTGTGGACTGGGAGGGGTATGGACCAGAAGAAAGATCGTGGGTGTCAGCCAGTAACAGATTGGATCCTGATATCATTCGTGATTTTCGTCGTCTTCATCCTGAGGATCCTGGGCCGTCGGGTGTCGGCCTTTGAGAGAGGGATACTGTCATGTCCGCTCCTGTGTCAAGTTATTGTGTTTAGGTTGGTTCTCATTTTTTGCTTTTGTTTTTGTTCCATTTCTGGTTTTATTCTGAAGGTTTCTGTTTCCCTTAGGGTTTCTTATTCATTGTCCCCGCCCTAATGTGTTACACCTGAGTCTCATTGTCTCCCCTGTCTTGTGTATTTAAGTTCAGTCTTCCCTTACCGCAGTGCGAGATCGTCTGCTTCCTTTGTGTTCAGCCTTCAAGCGTTTTCCCTAGTGTCCTGTATTCTTAGTGTTTGTTGTTTTCCCTGGATTTTGACCACTGCCTGTACTTTGGATTTCCTTTTTTGCCTGCTGATTTGGACACTGTTGCTTGTAAGTTTATGCAATCTGCTAATAAACTTTTGGCATTTTTTACGTACCTGAGTTGTGTTTTGTGGGTCCATACTTCCGTGTGCGTGATAAGAAATCTTTGTCGCCTTTTTCCAACATTTGCTGCCTTTTGACATTTTGTTGAGTTTTTTTTCCGAGGTTTTTGTCACGTCTTTCACCATTTGTCTCTTCTTTCGAGTTTTTTCCCGCTTTTTTTCAATAGATAGTTGGAGAGCTCAAACCCTCATTTGCATAAACTCAAACTTTGACAAATTATTTCCTCACAAATTGATATTAGGATCCAAAATGGTTGTTTTCCTTTCAACTCCTTGATAATAGACTTCCTCTCTCCCAGAATGCTCTCTGGTGACAAAAAGTCAATTTAGTTCATGAGAACGAATTCAGGTGAGTAGCTTCCTCAGGAAGAACTTGAACATGAATTTCAAAAGAAGTAAGAAACACCTGTTGTGTAAAGAATATTTCAATAAAATTTTAATTTATAGCATTAAATAATAACAAGCGTTATCTCAAGACACTTTACAATATGCCCATATTAAAATGTTTTTGATCACTGGTAGAGCTTTGGAGTGTCTTTGTCTTTTGCACACATGCACGCGCACATGGGTACTATAATACCCTTTGCTGCCAATGGTTTCGGGCCACACGCTAAACGCTAAACCAGGTGAGCTATCCCAGGTGCCCCGGCTTCACACTATTTAACTGATTTACAAGGTGGTGATAATGTACTGAGAAATGCATGAGAGATGTTTTATGAAGATGGAAATGCATCACCTTTGTTAGACCTCAAGAACACACACACACACACACACACACACACACACACACACACACACACACACACACACACACACACACACACACACACACACACACACACTTGTGGTGAGTAACACTGAATGGAAACAAAACTTCAGCTTGTCTTCTAACAGTTGGGGGTTAACAAATTAGTCATGACAAAAAAATGATAGTAACCCATGTATTTTTCCATGAGTCCGCTATGATAGGGATTATAACTTAACCTAGCTTGTTTATTAGCGTGTTGGATAGTAAGTGGTGATAAGTCTATTTGTGAACTGATAATAGGTTAATATTGTAGATCTACCATTGTGTTGGTGCAGCCTGCTTACTGGAATTCCATAACTACTGAAGCAATTTGAGTTTTGTTCTCCCACCGGGTGTAAAAACCAAGCTGTGGACCAAGCCTTTTGGCCCTGTTTGCATTTGTATTAGTTTACTACAATAATTTAAAGTATATATCATTATATTATTCACAATACATAGCATGGTTTTTAAATCATATTTTTAGGGGAGGACCTAGGTCTGATTTTGCTTTCAGAGAGTTGGGAGCAGGGACGTGCACAGACATTTTGGGCGGTAGGGGGCTCAAGAACTTTTAACAAAACGTTAAATATATTCACACAAGTCTGAGTACCTTACCAATTTATTTTATTTACCTTGCACAATTGTTCAATAATGTTTAATGATTACTCAAAATAATCAGTTTACACAGAGACTTTTTTGTATTCCCCAGGTTAATCACAAACAGCAAAGGAAACTGCCACAGTGCATATGCTACTAGTTTCAAGTATATATTTAGAATGCACCAAGGAGAGGGACACAGTTTCACTAAGAATTTGGTCATTTTGCAAATGGCAATAAATCATTTAAATTCTTTTGGTGTCATTGGAATAAATAACACTTCTCAACAAAATCTCAACAAAAATCTTCACACTAAACTGAAAAAGGCTGTTGCTGCAATTTTGTAAATTTTTCAGGGAAAACCACTGCACCAATAATGAAGAAATACACTTATTAGTTGAGGAGCCTACGATCAAAATGATGAAGTGACTGTATAACGCAGGACACTTTTTTTCATGCTGTGGTCAATTTAGAGATTTTGGTCTATTTTGCTTCCATGTCTTCTTTTACTCTAATGAAAATAAAACTTCCAAATACACATTTATATGGTATTTGTTTTAGGCTGAATCTGTAGATTTCTTCTAAATTAATCTACATATTTATACTTTATATTTATGGGGTAAAGACTCTTTGAGATAAGGGTGTGAGATGGTGGATCCAAATGCGGAGAGAGAGACGGCAGGCAGGAGATGGGATGAGCTTGACGAATTTAATATAACAAAAAAAAACAGCAGAACGGAGGCTGGAAAAAACTGAGGAACAGGACGCAGAGGAATACAAAAAACCCACACAGGCTGATGGCACAGGAACACACATGAGGCAAAAGCAGGCAAAATAATCTGATACACGACAAGAGGAACACGGGGGTTAAATATATGAGGTAATGAACTAATGAGGGACAGGTGATACAACAGGTGAAACACATCAGGGCGGGGCAGGACAATCAACAAAGGCGGGAAAACAGAAGGTAAACTAGACAAGACAAGACAGAAAACAGGACTATCAAAATAAAACAGGAAATAGAACATAAACCGGGAAATACACAACACAAGATACAAGACAAGACAGAAAAAATACAGAATAAATATACAAACACAGGAAACCTATAGAAACAACTAAACAAGGCAACAGAAATGAATAAAACAGGCAACAGAAATGTCCACACCATCACACTCTTAACTCATTAACTGGGGTTAATAAGTTCTGTGGTAACATGTAGTGTTTTTAGCAGTCTGTTTTAATTGTAATGTTAGTCTGGTCTTTGTGTCAAGCTGTCATTTTAGTTTTTATTAGTTTTAGTCACGTTCATACTCTTTTTAGTCAAGTTTCAGTCGACTAAAAGTCTGAGCATTTTAGTCTTACTTTAGTCAGAATTATCCTATTTTCATCTAGTTTTAGTTAACAAAAACTGATGACGTTTTCAGCTCCAGTGGCTAACATAAAGCTAACATCTAAAGGTAACGTTAAAATGAGACACATTAACCACAGCCTCATGAGTTGGCATGAGCTTTCTAAAATAGAAAGTAACGTTACGTTAATGTCTTGACTTACCTCAGTTTAATTATGGAATGCCTTGAGATGTCTCTTAAGGTTCTTAAGGTACAAATAATCACAGACAACGACTAGCTAAATATAACAGAATTTATTAGGAGTAGCAGGAGGCTCAAGATGGCGGTTGGAGGGGCCGCCTGCTTGTAGGCTCTTTGTAGTTTGTTACAAAGACCCAAAATGGCCACCCCCAACGCTGAAGTAGCGGGGAACCCTGCAAGACTTCAACACGTTTTACAGACAAAGAGGGGACACACCCCAGAGTGTTATGCCGCGTTTTATTTACCTTGGAACTCGGAAGCCAGAGCTGGGAATGACATCATACCCGAGTTGAATGCGTTCCATTTAAAAGTCGGATTTTCATTGTTTTCATTAGCTCTAGCCCGGTTAGCTATTGTTAGCAATACCAGTTGATAACAACGTTTTTTGTGCATGCAAACAGCGTAACAACATGTCCACAGATAGAAGTTGAATATGCCTGTGTGAACAACTTTAGTGACACAAATAAGACAGAAGTGCTTATAACTTTATGTTACTGCAGCTTTCACAACTGTTGATACAGGGGGCAGCCATGTATTTTGAACTCGGGGTACTGCGAGGTTGTCCGAGTTCCGAGCTCGGAAATCTGAGGTCAGGGGGCATGTTTCCGATTTTGACCTCGGAAAATCTGAGTTCCGAGGTAAATAGAACGGAAGGAAAAGAGAGAGAGAGAGAAAAGGAGGGAAAACACGATTGATAGAAAGAAAACACTTAAAACCTTGATCTCTGTGCTGGTGAAAATAACCGCTCTATTCGTTTTATTCGAGATTCTAACTTAACGTGGCGTTACAGCAGAATCTGAGGTTTGTTTAACATTAGAGAGTGTTTATCCTCCACTACTCTCTGCGAGCAAGTAGCTGACTCTGTGGTGCGATAATCCCACGCTCTGTCCTTCCACAGGTATATGATATAATGTCTTTATATCATATCGCCGTGGTGGGGTGACAAAAGAAGGATTATGGCTTTGTTTGTGCAGTAATTATTCCTCCTCGGCGGGAGTTATCAGTTACAGTTCAACACAACTTTCAACAATATCTTGATTAGGGATGTTTCTCACAGCAATACGTAGGACACAGCAGTCCGATCACATATTAATGGCAAACAAATAATAACAATAACTTTTACTCATTAATAAACACACTAGTTCTAAAGTCTGCCCAGAACTATGAAAGCCTCCTTCTTTTAGGTGTGCAGTTTTTCCCGGTGAAGAGAACTGAGTTAACCTCTTGCTAGAGATTAACAACCCGTACCGTCCAGGGCAGTGGAGTGGGAACACGGTCCAGTTGACTTGCAGGGAAAAAAAAGGGCACGTTGTCCCCTTTTCCTTGAAACGGGGCTGATTTACCCTCTCTGCAGATTTGGTTAAATACTGGGTTTAGTATGTCACTCGGATCCTTTTGTATCACGAAAGATACTGACGTCTCACTCGACCAGCGAATGATACAATGTTGATTCTCGAACAACGCTGAACGACGTGTCTTCTACGGCACGAAGAGCAGCGAGCGGTGATCACCGGTGGCTTTTATTTTATTATGGTGAGTTCAAGGAGCCACGGCCGGGTGTGAAAACTTGTTGTTGCAGTTCTTAGGACCTCCACCAGTCTGCCATTTCTCCTCGTGTTTGAAGGTAAATTCTTCATTTTGGAGGATTCCATTCATTCATTTTAGGAGTATGGGGTTCTAGGCTGGTGACTTCCCTACAGGCCGCTCTTTGGCCTCAGGGGAAGCTTCAGGCCTTTTGAAGTTTCTCTGTCTCACAGAATAGTATTGCCAAAACTGTTAGTTCCAACACTAGTTTGAGTTGTAGTTCCGTTATGGCGGCAGAGAAAGATGCAGTCCGTTGTGGCAACGCTGCTGAATATCCAGAAGTTAAAACCCAAGCAAGAACAATCTTTGCTGAGTTTTGTTGGTGGCTATGATGTTGTGGCCCTCCTCTCCACGGGGTTCGGGAACAGTTTGATTTTCCAGCTCGCTCGTTGTTGTTGTCTCCCCTCTTGTTAGCCTGGTCCTTCCAGACAGTACGTAGGAGGGCGGAGCCAGGCTACCAGAGTGGCTCTGGGAAGATCCAATAGTTTTAAACTTCAGCAGAGTACCCACCTTCAAGGAAGTTAACACTTGTCAATGAAGAGTGGCCAGACTCTCTGTACAAATGAAATGTATAAGAGTCTGGTAGGATCAGGCTACCTCCTCACTAGCAAAGAAAAACTTTCTGGTGTAGGAACCGGAAGGGACTGCTGCCTCTCTGTCTGCGTCTCTGCCTCTCGGCCTCTGATATTTAGATATTTTAATTCAATAAATACCTTTGTTTGACAGGGAAGCTGTGTGCAAACAGAAATATATAGGCTATATTCATGGATAAAAAAATGTAAATTAAAAAAAAACATGCATCCAGAAAAAAGGGCACTTTCTCTCGAGGAAGAAAAAGGACAGGTGCTCAAGCCCCTTTTGATGTCTGTGTGCACGTGCCTGGTTGGGAGGGCGGAGAGATGGTGATGCAAACTGAAAAGGATGATGGAAGAGAAACAAGGAAATGGGATAGAAATTACAGTATGCAGGGGTAACACTTTATAATAACCATTAGTAATACATGGTAAATCGATAAACTTTAGTTGATAGTTATTTTTTTTGTAACTTACATTTTTATTGAGTTTTCACATGCATATAGACATAACAATACAGCAAATGAGGAACAAATTAAAATAACAATAGTGATAACACTAACAAACTGTCTGGAGATGATCCGCTATTCAGTCCACTATTCCATTTGGCATTTGTTCAGTTGGTGTCACGTCTCATATAAATGTTCCATTTTTCCCAGTTCTTTTCAAATACATTCTCTTGGACTCTCAAAAGGTATGTCAATTTTTCCATAACAAAGATTTCCTGGACAATTTCCAACCACTGGTTCTGTTCTGGAATATTTACATTGAGCCAGTTTCTTGTGACCACTTTCTTACTGGCTGCAAGTAATACTTTAGTCAAGTACATATCTTCTTTCATTACAACATCCTCAATGTTCCCAAGGTACATCACTGGACAAGTATTTGAGATTTCATATCCCAAAACATTTTTTACAACTAAATTAACATTTTGCCAGTATGTCCTTATTTTTGTACAGTTCCAGACATGGTCTGCTTCCACACTCCCACACAGTCTCCAGCAGTTTTGTTGTATAGCGAGTTGCCTAGATTTTATTTTTGGTGTTATGAAATAGCGAGTTAGGTTTTTCCAGCAGAACTTCCTCCATATTAATGAATTTGTAGATGTACATTGTGTCTCACACATGTGATACCATTCCTCCTCTTGTATTCGGATCTTTAGTTCGGTTTCCCATTTTGCTTTTATATAGAGTGTTGATTCCCCCCTGCTCTCACCCAAAGCTTGGTAGAAAGCAGAGATGGGCCGAGACCCCTTCTGTTTGTATGAATCCATAATGACTTCGATCACCTTATTTGTAGTTTCCACTGGCCTTATCTCTTTTGTGAAATAATCTCTTAACTGCATGTATCTATAGAAATCTTTGTTTTCGAGGCCGTACTTTGTCTTTAGATCTTGGAAGCTTAGAAATTCTCCACCTGCTGAAACTGTACATATTGCTGTCATACCTTTTTGTGCCCATTCTTTGAATACTGGCTCATACGTCCCTGGCTTAAACTTTGAATCGTACGCAAACCACCTCAGAGAGCACATATCCCTCTTAAGTTTGTATTTTCTTACTACAACGCTCCATATTTCTAGTGTAAATGCTACTATTGGGTTCATAGAATGTCTCAAGGCACCTTTTAAGTGTTTATCCCCCACCAATATCTGGGTCTGATAGCCCTGTATTTCCCTCTCCATTTCTTTCCATTTAGACTCATAGTCAGGTCTACACCAACAGGCCAAAGGTCTAAGTTGAGCTGCATAAAAATATTCTGCAAGGTTAGGCAAAGCCATTCCCCCTTTACTTTTAGGCAGTTGAAGTGTCTTAAATTTGATTCTTGGTTTTTTACTATTCCAAATGAATCTAGAAATCATCTTGTCCCAAGCTATACATTTGTTTTGGGGGATATTAATTGGAAGAGCTTGAAATAAATATAACAATTTAGGTAGAATATTCATTTTGACCGTCTGTATTCTAGCACTGAAGTCTAATGGAAGGGTAGACCACCTTTCAATATCTTTTTGAATGTTTTTATCGATTTCACTATAATTGTTTTCAAACATATCGGTAGGTGTTTTAGTCAGAGTTACACCGAGATACTTCATTGTTTTAGAATTCCATTTTAAATTATATGCCTCTCTTATTTGTCGGGGTGGAGAATAATTTAATGAGAGAATTTGTGTTTTTGATACATTCAGTTTATACCCTGAATAGTATTCATACGTTTCCAGTAGGGACATTAGGTGTGGGAAACATATCTGGTTGTTCAAGGAAAATAATGACATCATCCGCGAAAAGGCCAATTATATGTTCTGTTCCCCCTACATTGACACCCTGCAGTTCCGCACACTGCCTTATTGCCTGTGCTAAGGGCTCTACATATAAGGCGAACAGAGTAGGAGACAGACAACAACCTTGTCTTGTACCCCTCTCCAACTGAATCGTATTGGACAGGCTTCCGTTTACTCTGATCTTAGCTGTGGGTTCTTGATAGATAGTTTTAATACATCGGATTATGTTGTCATTGAAGCCAAATCTCTTTAGTACCTCATACAAGAATAACCAACTAACACTATCAAATGCCTTTTTGGCGTCTAAACTAACCAGAATTGTACTTGTGCCACTTTTTTGAGCGTTGTCTAAAATATGGAGGGTTCTTCTAATATTATCGTGTGTTTGGCGCCCTTTAATAAACCCAGTTCGATCCTCATCAATCAGATCTGGTATGAGGGCCTCAAATCTCTTGCAAATAATTGATGTAAATAGTTTTTAGTCTAGGTTTAAAAGTGAAATCGGCCTACAGTTTTTGCATTCTTCTTTGTCTTTGCCTTCCTTAGGTAAAACGGTAACTATTGCTTCCTTCCACGATGGAGGGGCTCCGCCATCGTTAAGAGTCCAGTTAAAACAGGACATAAGCAAAGGTGTTAGCTCCTTCTGAAAGGCCTTGTACCATTCCGATGGAAACCCATCGCTGCATGGTGATTTATTAGCCTTTAACCTAGTAATTGCGGAATCCAGCTCCTTAACTGTAAATTGTGACATAATAGTGTCATTCTGTGTCTCACCAATAGATGGCAGGTCAAGTGAGTCAAGAAAACTTCTTATTGTTTTTTCATCAGTTGATAATGGTTTAGAATAGAGTTGCTTATAGTATTCTTCAAATATTCTTTCTATTTCATCTGGTTCATGTGATAATTGGTTGGTTTGAGGGTTCCTTATTTTATGAATTGTGTTCATGGCCTGCTGTTTCCGTAGGCGTCTAGCTAAAAGTCTTGTTGCTTTTGCGCCTGATTCATAGTAGGTCTGCTTTACAAATCTTGCCCTCTTTTCTATATCTGTCCTGAGTATCACATTTATCTCTTCCCTTGTCTTCTTTATTTGTTGCAATACAGACTGATCGTCTGTATTTTTATGTTTCTTCGCCAATTCTGGCAGTTTTTCTACTTTGTGTTTGTATATAGCTAGCCCAGCCTTTTTTTGTGATGTTGTCAAGGCGATTAGTTTCCCACGAATGACTGCCTTCATACCGTCCCACAGTATTGCAGGGTTTACCTCCCCATCATTCTCTTCTACATACTATTTTATTTCTTCTCTTATCTGCTCCACATTTGCCTTATTGTTCAAGATGCCCACATTTAGCCTCCATACAGTATTTATTTTCCTATTATTAAGGTGTATTGTCAAGCTGATCCCACAATGATCTGATACATCCGCCACCCCGATTTTACACTCTGTAACCCTGTGACTTTCACTTGTATTAATTAAAAAGTAGTCAATTCTGGAGTAGACAGAATGAGGTACTGAATAGTGTGTATAATCCCTTTCTAGTGGGTGAAGTTCTCTCCACACATCAATTAGTCCCATTTCCTGGACTGATGTATTGATAAACTTGGTTAGATGCATCTTGCTTCTTTTGGGGCTTGTTGTATCCAAGTTATGGTTCATGACCACATTATAGTCTCCTTCACATATCAAAATACCTTCAGTTTCTATAGCAATAGTGTCAAACAGAGTTTTGAAGAAACATTTAGTACTCTCTGGGGGGGCGTATACATTGACCAATGTCACTATCCTGTTCTCCAGCTTCCACTTAATTAATACAAATCTCCCTTCAGTGTCCTTAACTTCTCTAAGACATTCAAATTGAACTGCATTTGTGATGAGGATAGCCACTCCCCTTTTCTGGCTAGGTTTGTAAGAGCTGTAAAATGTATTACTAAAACTAAAGCGTTTTAGCTTTTCATGTTCTTGTTGAGGCAGGTGAGTTTCTTGTAAAAATAGCACTTGAGCCTTTTCTTTTTTTAATTGAGCCAGGACCTTACTCCGCTTACCTGGATTATTCATCCCATTTACATTTAGTGACACTAGTTTTATATTATTATATGGCATTTAAATGATCCAATCCCGTGTTACATTCATTCACCTCCAGAAAACTTAAAACTGCACAAACCTGAACATCTGGACAACGTGTGCTAACTGAAAAAAACAAAGAAAAGTCAGTTGACTCCCAAATTAGGGTGATTCTTCGCTACCCTGTGTCCCCGTTGGTAGGCAGAGGGGCGATCCTCCTCCGGGAGGGCCCCTCACTAGAGGTGAAACACGCCATTTCACTCATCTTAGTAGTCCAACATCATCCGATAGCATTTATTTTGTATTCCAAATGAAGTCTTCAGCCTTGGTCTTAAGTGTTTGGCCCCATTTACCAGCGTAAAAAATTAAACAAATAAATAAAAATAATAATAAAAAATAAGTTAAAAAGAAATGAATGAATAATAAATAAGTAAAATATTGCTGCCCTACTAAACCATTATATTTGAATTGAAGAGAAAAACAAACAAACTGAGATTTCCCTCAGAGTTCAGATAAAGTCTTGATTGTTTGTTGCTATTCATGTAATATGAATTAAATAGTCTCAAGAATGGCGTACGGTTATTTTTTGCCATATATAACTTAAAGCTCACATCACGGGCAGGAGAGATGTAATAGTCATTATAACGTTAACTTCTCACAGCTGGTTTCATTAAGGGGCCAAAAAAAAGTTTCACATACCGTGACTAAGTAAAGAATGAAGATTAGTTGGGGGGGATCCGCTCAAACTCCTGTAATCTTTCTCTCGCTTGGAGCGCAGTGTCTTCTGTGCTCATCTCTCTGGCTCGCTGCCATGTCGGGGCCCGGAGAAGCTGCTCCATCTCCCGGTTCGGATCCGCGGCACTGTGGTCAGGCATCTCCACCGAGTAACCTCTCTTCCTCAGCTCCTGTGCTGCATCTTGTGCGCTCTTGTAAGTACGTGTTCCCGAGTCCCAGTGAATGCGCATCTTATCCAGTGGAGTCTGGAAACGGATTCCTTTCTCTTTCAGGAGCCTCTTTATCCCCGTGTATGCCTTGCGCTTCTGAATAACCTCCGTGGCATAATCATGGTCAAATGACAAGCGTCGCCCTTCAATCATTATTTTCTTTCCCCAGGCTTTTTTCAGTACTGTTTCCTTGGTATTAAACTCCAGAAAATGTATCACCATGGACCTGGGTGGCTCGTTCCGCTCTGGTTTGCGAGCTAGAGCTCTGTGGGCACGCTGAATCTGTAAGGTAGTGTCCACTGTCAGTTCAAGTTCACTTTTCAGGAGTTGCTCCACATAGTCAGACACGGAGTTGCCTTCTTTCCCTTCAGGCACGCCATAAATGCGAATGTTGTTCCGCCTAGACCTCCAAATCTGTCAACTTTTCCCGCATGGCTTTCTGTCTTTCCATGGACTTAATGAGCGCATCCTTCATAGCCATGTTAGCCGACTCAGTCTCGTTTATCTGCGCTTCTGCTTCATTCAGCCTAGTTTCATGGGCCTGAATCCGGGCGGAGTTAGCAGAAAGTTTTTGGTAAATTTCCTGCTTGAGATCTTTGAGTTAATTTTTCATGTCGTCCTTGAGTTCTTCTTTGAGACTGCGTAGGTCTGCTTTATGCTCAGCCCTGAAGTTGCGTATTTCCTTGTTAATACTTTGAAGTACTGAGCACATGGTTTCCGAGTTGTCGTTAAGAGCGCTGAGCATCATCCATCTCCGGTGTATTCTTCCTTTCTTGTGTGTCACGTTTCGTTTGACTTCTAGTTGTTACTCCCCTGTTCATTCCAAAGTAAAATTACTATGAGTTGCTTAACAGTTAGTGAATTTAGGGGGGCTAATTCTAACTTGCTATCGGGAGCTCAAGATCATGCAGCCATCTTGTCGTCCTGCTCCACCGGAAGCCAGTTGATAGTTATTTTACTGTTAACAAACAATGAAATGATAATGTTTACAAATTATTAGTGTTTTGTGTTATTATACCAGTTTAGTGTTGCACTCATAACATTTTAAATATATTATGTATTTGTTAATGATTAACAAATGTTAGTAAACCCTTAAGAAATAGTTTGTAAACCGATTATAAAGTTGCAGCTGATGTTTATAATACCTTGTTAATGGTTAATAAATACATTGTAAAGCATTTATAAACATTGTCTAGATACTATTATCATTGCACAATTAATCAATTGATCATCTCTTTTATAGACCACCAAAAAGATTAAATTTGGCCAAACTAATGTTACTTGATCCTTTATAAACTACTTATTAATCATTAACTAATCATAAGCATTAGTTACCACTTATAATAGCCATCTAAATAATGCTTATAAATGGTTCACAAAACATTTATTAACCATTGACAAAGTAATATCTATTTTATATTACACTAAACTAATGATGTTTAGTGTAGTTTTTTGACATAACAAAATAACATTACTAATAATTAATAAACACTGACATGGTGTTTATTAGCAGTAGAATAACTTAACTAAATGTTCAAAAAATGTTCAATAAAAAAATAAAAAATTGCTTAACTATCAATTTTTCATTTATTGATATTATTATGAAGTGTTACTGCAGGATGTAATTACAGCCTGTTATTTCAAAAGAAAAAAAAAAACAGACAAAATGGAAACCATGCAGGGGAAAGCTGGCAGAATTCTTCACAGTAAATCCTTGTTTTGTTTTCTGCGTCGGCTTTATCTTCTCCTACTCGGTGCTGTCTGTCTTTGTCATCGTAAACAGATGACAGATGTTACGGAACAATAAGTTGGCCGCTGAAAGAGCATCAGGGCATCGTACTAGAATTGCATTTCGATCTTGTTAAATACCTTAAAAGACACTAAATACTACAAGTAAATGGGCTGACTCTCAAAATAGCATTCAAGAAACTTGGAGAACTACCAATCCATTAGACAGAATTAAATGACACGCATCCATGGCAATGTGAGACATCAGTGTCACATCTAATATGTGCTATTGTTACAGGCATGAGATGTATGTGTGATAATAACGCAACTCTTCTCAACCTGGGGTCGGGACCACGGAGAGGGTCACAAGATCATTTCTGGGGGGGGGGGGCCAGATGGTTAAGGAGGACAAATAAAATAACATATTCTAGACGGGGGAATGGTTCTTACATTACGGTGTTAGTTTGGTAGATTTCTTTCAGAGCTTCATTCGCAAATCAGGAAGTCCTGGAGAAAAAGTCACAAACGCATCAAACATCCACAGAGCCTGGAGCATATTGAACAAGGCTAGGTGCTAGTTGCTAAAACCCAATTCAATTCAATTCAAACAAGTATCAAATCATAACAAGAGTTATCTCAGAGTAGGTCTAGACCACACTCTATAATTTACAAAGACCCAACAATTTCCCACGAGCAAGCATTTGGTGTGGCAGTGGCGAGGAAAAACTTCCTTTAGGCAGAAACCTCGCTCAGACCCAGACCCAGGCTCTTTGTTGGCGGCATCTGTCACAGAACCAAACTGTCATTAAAGCGGAAGCATTATTTGTTTACATGTATTAGCATTCACAAAAATCACTCAAAATCAGCAGGGCCTCTGTAAGATGACGTAGTATTAAGAGGTAACGGTAGGGAGTAGTATGAAAGCCCGAAAATCTGTGTAAGGAGGTTGGTTGGGGTGGCGGATGGATTAAACAACACAGGACTTTCACCCAGGAGACCGGGGCTCATGTCTCGTTCTTGTCCCACGTGTCACTGAAACGTACATTTTGTAACCCCACCCACCATCTTTTCCTAAACCTAACTATCCCTTTCTTGTGCCGCATGTCAGTTAAACGACCAAGCGCATCTAAACATGCTGATAAAGGAGACTTTTTACGTCAATATCTAACGCCAAAGGCACCTAACCAAGCGTTGCTTTTTGACATGATGGGAGTGAGAATGTGTTGGAATGACAGTTACGGTTGAATGTGACAGTTTTCACACTTTACCAAATGAATTGAACTCTGAGGGAAAACAGCTTGGCTTTCAGTGGAGCTCCTCAGTGGGTGTCAGAGCGTGAAAATGCCTGAGGGGATGCACTTACACAACAGCAATTAAAATATCTGCTAGAAAACAAGGGCAAGAATGCTTAACCCTCATTTAGACCGCAAACATTGAGTCAGCGACTGTCTATACCAAAAACTAGAACTGGTTTGGACAGCCCTTGTCCAAGAGAGATACATAAATATAGCTTGTGTTTCCGACCCATGTTTACTGTAATTCTGCTCTTCATTTGAGGTGGCACCAGTTGGGGCTGAAGACTATCCCTCTGTAGCCCACTCTTCTTCTTTGCTTTTCAAACTGTCCACAGTGAGTCTAACAATGTTAAAGGAGAACAATGCTAAACTTGTGTAGTACTCTCTTAAGGTTTGGCTAGGCCCACTCCATCTGGGGGTGCAGGGAAACAGTCCCAAAATCCAGCGGGGCACAGTCAATCAAGGACAATTGTTAAACAGTGTCATGTCTAGGGTTGGGTACCGACACCCGGTGCTAATACAGCACCGGTGGCTTAACGACCGGTATCTACCGGACCGAATAGTAAAGTGGATTTTGGTGCCTCATTTCCATGCTACCGAAATGCCAGCGCTGCCCTCTGATGCTCCGAAATGGATGTGGCGGTGACAGAAGCATTGCTGCATGTGACGCTAGTTAACATAATACACTTGGCAGCAGGTAAAGTTAGCCTGCTGGCAAGTAAAATACCCTTTTTCCATCTAGTGGTTGTTTTTGTCGTTTACCAGCAATTTACTGGTGAAATAAGTTGTTGTTATAAGTTATTGTTATTACATTTTTAATAAGTCATTTAATTTTGACCATATGGCCTTAGCAGTAAACAAGCCATTCTTAAATGTCGCCGACTGTCACTTTGTGCTCCTTTTTTAAAAATATATACATATATTTTTTAAAATCTTTTAAAAAGTATCGGTTCAAGCACCGTTTAGGCACCGGCACCGTTTTAAAAGTATTGTTTTAGCACTGGTATTGGAAAATAAACAAATGATCCCCAACCCTAGTCATGTCAACATAATTAAGCCATATTCAAATTAAAATGGGAATAAAGAGCTTTTGACAGTGGATTTCTGATTACAGAGCAATAAGAGGGTATGTATAATGTGTGTTCTCGGGGGGCATAACTCTCGTCATTTTCAACAACAAAAATAATTCAGTTGAAGGTTGCGCTTTAAGTAATATTAAAATATTTGAGCCACATTTCCAGCTATATAATGTCCCTAAACACTTTGATATACTGAACAGATTTTGTGCTAGGTGTTGTTACAAACAATAAGCATGGTGCCTAAAGAGCGTCAGCCAGTGCTCGAATTAGGTGGGAGCCGAGACCCCACATAGTGAGGACTGGCTCCCATGAAAGCAACAAAGTCAAAAACCTGAGGGGGTCTTTTATATCTGAAGGTGTCTGCCATATGTCGCATTGTAATTTAATCTTAAACAACGCTCATTATCCACCCCTGTGAGGTCTCTTACCATTAAATACGTTAAATTAAAATATAGGATACTACGGTACGTAGACCTGAGCCAGTCAGGGACAGGGAAATACGTCCTAATCAACACAACGTGACTGACCGATATGCTGGCACTACTTTAATCTTTTCATCCACATGATGATATCACAGTAAATAACGCACACACAGTATACTGACAAACTAAAAATGGAGAATGTATTTACAGCGCTGTAAATGACACAGTCTGCTTGTTACAAATAAAGTTGAATCGACCTCCTATTGAGAAATATAACCCTGTGCGTCCCGTTTGTCCAGTCATGGATTAAGAGTGGACACCGGCAAGAGCATCATGGATTCCTGGACGCAGACCCCAGGCAGCTGAGAGCAGGGCACTTTGGTCTGTTTGTCTCCGTAAAGCCGAGTCGACTTAACCCCCAGGTGTTGTTATCACTACGTGTACATTAGAAGACTAGAACAGAGTTTGGCTGTGCAATGGTAGCTGGCTTTATTCATTTCTGCCAGTTAATGCATTTCCCCTGTGTATACGTTAAAGACTACATGCATTATTGTGTTTGACACTGAGGATATCTGAGATGGTGGTCTGGTTCAAATGAATTGTATTTCATTGTGAAATTGAGAATTGACACAGACTAAATCGTTTAGTCTATTTCTTTGTATTGTGAAATTGAAATGAAATATGGACTATCTCACAATCAATAATATGTTGAAATGAATTAAAAGCGCCACTCGCGCCTAGGCTATTTAATTGTATAGCCTTGTTAGGCTATGTGCGGGGTGTGTCAACTTTTTTTACGAGATAGAGAGAGCCCCTTAAAGACAAAAAGATCATTCGAGGACTAGCATCAGCGCTTCAGAGAATAAATTGCATCCTATACGTATAGATGCATTTTGATCTTAAATAAATGTAAGAAGTAAATGGGCTGACTCACAACAGCATTAAAGAAACTGGGAGAACTACCAATCCATTAGACAGAATTAAATGACACACATCCATGGCAACGTGAGACATCAATGTCACATCTAATATGTGCTATTGTTACAGACATGAGATATATGTGTTATACTAATGCTGTAGGTATAGAATGACAGCTACTGTTGGATGTGACAGCTTTCACACTTCACCAAATGAATTGAACTCTGAGGCCACGTCCACACGCACCAAAAAATGATTTTTTTCCCCCGTCTTCCCTGGCATCGTTTCAAAAATGGTTGCGTCCAAACAGATCCATTTGTAAATTACTCAACACTCTACTTCATATTCCAGGCCTATAGGTGGCGCTGTTTCTGCTACAGAAATTCACCAAAAACGGAGAAGAAGAGGCGGAGCATGCACATAAAGCTTGCTCACTGTATACAAACAGACAGTAGAAGAAGAAACCAAAACAGCCCTAGTAACCCTAATAGGCTCAATATCTTCTCCAGCAGGAACACAAGCATGCAGTCCACCATTGTTAATGTTATGAGACGTTGTCGCGGGATAACAGGTCGAAGGCCAGAGGTCGAGGGGTGTGGCGATGACATCATCGAAGCGCCATCTTTTGCTGCGATTACAGCTGTAAGTTGCTTGGGGTATGTCTCTATCAGTTTTGCACATCGAGAGACTGACATTTTTGCCCATTCCTCCTTGCAAAACAGCTCGAGCTCAGTGAGGTTGGTTGGAGAGCGTTTGTAAACAGCAGTTTTCAGTTCTTTCCACAGATTCTCGATTGGATTCAGGTCTGGACTTTGACTTGGCCATTCTAACTTCTAACTTCTTGTAGATTTTGCTTTATGTATTGGATCATTGTCTTGTTGGAAGACAAATCTCCATCCCAGTCTCAGGTCTTTTGTAGACTCCATCAGGTTTTCTTCCAGAATGGTCCTGTATTTGGCTCCATCCATCTTCCCATCAATTTTATCCATCTTCCCTGTCCCTGCTGAAGAAAAGCATGGTGCTGCCACCACCATGTTTGACAGTGGGGATGGTGTGTTCAGGGTGATGAGCTGTGTTGCTTTTACGCCAAACATAACGTTTTGCATTGTTGCCAAAAAGTTTGATTTTGGTTTCATCTGACCAGAGCACCTTCTTCCACATGTTTGGTGTGTCTCCCAGGTGGCTTGTGGCAAACTTTAAACAACACTTTTTATGGATATCTTTAAGAAATGGCTTTCTTCTTGCCACTCTTCCATAAAGGCCAGATTTGTGCAGTATACGACTGATTGTTGTCCTATGGACAGAGTCTCCCACCTCAGCTGTAGATCTCTGCAGTTCATCTAGAGTGATCATGGGCCTCTTGGCTGCATCTCTGATCAGTCTTCTCCTTGTATGAGCTGAAAGTTTAGAGGGATGGCCGGGTCTTCGTAGATTTGCAGTGGTCTGATACTCCTTCCATTTCAATATTATCGCTTGCACAGTGCTCCTTGGGATGTTTAAAGCTTGGGAAATCTTTTTGTATCCAAATCCGGCTTTAAACTTCTCCACAACAGTATCTCGGACATGCCTGGTGTGTTCCTTGTTCTTCATGATGCTCTCTGCTCTTTAAACGGACCTCTGAGACTATCACAGAGCAGGTGCATTTATACGGAGACTTGATTACACACAGGTGGATTCTATTTTTCATCATTAGTCATTTAGGTCAACATTGGATCATTCAGAGTTTGCTGCACTGAAAGTAAAGGGGCTGAATAATTTTGCACGCCCAATTTTTCAGTTTTTTATCTGTTAAAAAAGTTTGAAATATCCAATAAATTTCATTTCACTTTATGATTGTGTCCCACTTGTTGTTGATTCTTCACAAAAAATTACTGTTTTATATCTTTATGTATGAAGCCTGAAATTTGGCAAAAGGTCGAAAAGTTCAAGGGGGCCGAATACTTTCGCAAGGCACTGTATATATATATATATATATATATATATATATATATATATATATATATATATATATATATATATATATATATACACACAGTCCATTTATATCTAAACTTAGCACAAAAAGTAAGGAACTTTGTGTTTGGTAGATTATTTATCTGTGGTAACAGTGCTTTTGGGCAATAAATTGTATACCATTGGAAAGCCTGCGTAGTTCCCTTTCAAATGGTTCCCCACTTTTAAGGAACATGCATTTGTGGGATGAGCAGCAGCGCTGAGTATGTGGGTTGCACCTATGAAGAATTTGCCAAATCTCTGCAATTGACTCGTTTGGTGGATTGGATGATTGAAGTTTGAAGAAACAAGACATATTGGCAATTGAACAATTTATTCATTTCACAAACAGGAGCCTCAGTAGCGTGTGGAAGAACCATATACAGCCACAACAGCCTGGCACCTCCTCCTCATGCTGGTCACCAGCCTGGTCACACACTGCTGTGGGATGGCATCCCATTCTTCAGCCAGCAGTCCTGACCTCAACCCCATTGAACACTTGTGGGCTCATCTTGGGCGTGCTGTTCGTGCCAGAGTGTCCAACACAACCACGTTGGCTGACTTACGACAAATGCTGGTTGAAGAATGGGATGCCTCTCTCTCTCTCTCTCTCTCTCTCTCTCTCTCTCTCTCTCTCTCTCTCTCTCTCTCTCTCTCTCTATCTATCTATCTATCTGCATTTATACAGGCTTACACACAATCCAATCACCCAAACTCACGCACACACGCCATCAACACATCAGTCATTTTTGCTTGGCACGAAGCGTAGGCTGAAATGCTCTCTGCGGAATAAACATGAGAAGAGAGAGAAGAGGACGAGGTGAGAAGAAAAGCAGTGTGATGACAGGAGCATTAAACATCACAGGAGAAGTTAGCTATTTAAACAGGTTTGAGGTGGTGTTTTACCAAACGCAAGTGGGCTGCACACACGTGACCTAATTTTAATGTGTGAAGGGAAAAACACAAAAACAGAAAATAGTCCTTTGTTTTTCATCTTGTGTAATATTTTGTTTATTGCCAAATAATCATGCTGAAGCAACTACTGCTTCCTGTGGGCCACTGTAGGTGATGAATGGGAGCCTTCAACTGAGTGAGATAAACTGGGGGATTTTGGGAAAAGGCATGTGGCCTAAAGCAGGAGAAATGTTTTCCTCACATATCCAGAAGTAGAAGAAAATACAGAACACAAACCAAAGCAACAAATAAGATGGAATAAACATTATGAAGAAAAAAGATACTGAGGGCTGGAATATGGACCGTTTGTAGACAAACCTGGTGCTAGTTTCAAGCAGCAGGAAATATGAAATAGAATTTTAATCATTTAGATAAACAAAAACTAACAAGATTTAAGAAATGAGCCAACTAGACAAAATGCACCAACATACCCACATATTTAATCATTAGCCATTAGCCTTTGACCATAAAACAATATATCTGCCAACATATGTAAAATTAAAAAACAATTTGACCAAAGGCCAAGACATTCTTGTATCTCTGGAGGGATGGGATTGAGAGAGGAGAGTTGGGAGTGAGGAGAGTTCAATTCAATTTTATTTATAGTATCAAATCATAAGACTTATCTCAAGTCACTTTACAGATAGAGTAGGCCTAGACCACACTCTATAATTTACAAAGATCCAACAATTCCAGTAATTCCCCCAAGCATTTAGTGCGACAATGGCGAGGAAAAACTCTCTTTGAGGGAGAAACCTCGGACAGACCCAGGCTCTTCGTAGGCGTTGTTTGACGTTGCCGGTTGTGGATGTGATGTATAGTGGCAATTATAGTCACAATGAAGATAATGGAACTATGACTAGAAATAGTTGTTGTAGTTCATGGCGTAGCAGGACACTGCAGGGCGTTACAGGGTGTAGCCGGGCACTGCAGGGCATAGCAGTGCACTGCAGGGCATAACAGGGCGTAGCAGGGTGTAGCAGGGCATAGCAGGACAACGGCGACGGCGACAGCTGCAACTATCATTTGGGTGCCACACTTATCTAAGGAAAACTGTGTGGCAAGAACACATAAGGACTCTGTGGAATAAGTTCCCCAGAGTTAGTAAAGTTAGTAACAAGCATTTCTGGGACATGGATGCACACAGATGGAGAGAGGAGAGATGAGCTCAGTGTGTCAAAGGAAGTCCCCCCGCAGTCTAAAACTATAAAAGTAACGAATTAAGACTATAACAATTAAGAGCTGGTCCAAGGCAAACCTGAGCCAGCTAGGTAGGGTTGGTAGATGAATCTGATGACTATGAAGAGAAGCAGAGAAGAGAAGGGGTGCCGTGTCTGCAGCAATAAACCCTCCCCCCACTGGTCTAGACAAAGATCTTTCGAAGCCAAACTCTTATCCTTTTGTCAACATGATTTAGCATTAGGCAGACCGATTTAATCATTTTAGTGCTTGAGAGGTTTTTAAACTCATAACCCCCAGTCTGTGGAGATTTTCTTGTTGACACCACCAGTCCACAGTGATTTCCTGGGTCAGCCATTAAATCCCTCCAGACGTCTGTGTTTACCCTCCTCCTCCTCCAGGATTCACACTGAAAAAAAGCAGTATTCATCCAAAGCAAAATCAGGTAGATATTCCCTATAAATGTGCTTTATGACCAGGATTTGTTTCTGGCCACTCCCTCACCCACAACGTTTTCAGTGTAAATTCAGCTCTCCATTAGCACAGTGGACAGACCCTGTGAATGCTTTCTGATGTACTTACACTTGGAAGGAGTAAAGATTGAGTGTGGGGATGTATTTACACCTTTTCATCATCTAGCTAGAACGGCATCAGGTTTCAATCGAAATGCTTCTTGAATGCATTTGTACTTCACCTTTTTGAGATTGTAACGGCTGAGAAAAACAGCCAACGTATTTAAATAGGGGTCAGGCAGAAAATCATCAATCTGCCTGGATCGGCAATGGCAGGATAGTTAGCAAAGTGTCCACCTAATAGGGCTGGGGCCATACGCTTTTGTCCCAATTCGATTCATTTATGATACATGGGTGCCAAATTATATTTGTTTGCGATTTTTTTTTTTTGAAATTTTAGTATTTTTAAGTATTGCCATTCGATAGTGTTGGGTATTGTCATTTTCTTTTCCTTCTTTAACAAAAAAAGTTGATTAATACACTTCTAGAGACAGTATATCATGAGACATTTCTAAAAAGGAATAGTTTTATTTCATTTGTAAAGAAGAACATAACAGATTTTCAGCATTTTCT
This sequence comes from Zingel zingel, assembly GCA_023566125.1. NCBI lineage: Eukaryota > Metazoa > Chordata > Actinopteri > Perciformes > Percidae > Zingel > Zingel zingel. Next base: position 31,692,340 of record CM042318.1, on the reverse strand, counting down.
GCTTTTTTGCTGGAAACAGATATGATGTCGCCGTAATTATGTAATTATATATATATGGAAGTCAATGCCTAACCCTAACCAATCGTAGGGCAACAGTCTTACCCCTTAGGACCTCAGCAAATGTTAGCAAACAATTTGTCAATTTCACAAATTTCCGCTTACTAATTTAACAAATCACATTAATTATTTAAACACAATAGACAGGCTAACTACATTATTCAAACACATGTAATGGTGTTTCTGTGACATTTACCCATCTGAAAGAAATAAAAAAAATGATCAGTCCGTTGGCTGATCTTTAGTGGGAAGTTTACTCGAACATTCAGTCAGACGTTGGGCCAACTGAAGAAGTCAGTGCAAACCAACAGTTCACTGTACCAACGGATGATCTTCCTGCCTTTTATAGCGTAAATCACATAAGGAATAATATAAATGGCGGTATCTGTCACTTTTGCAAATATACAAAATTAAATAATACATAAAAAAGAAAAAGAAATACCCCAAAATACACTATGTGCCACACAGGACGAGGATCAGGACGAGGATCAGCTTCCAATAAGTACCTACCCCTTCCATTTTAGTGTCACCAATGCTGTTGTGTTGTGACGATTTGCTGTCGTGTTGTGGTCATGTGCTGTCGTGTTTTGGCACGTTGCTGTCTTGGCGATTTGCTGTCATGTTGTGGCGATTTGCAGTCGTGTTGTGCAATTTGCTGTTGTGTTGTGGTGATTTGCTGTCATGTTGTGGCGATTTGCTGTCGTGTTGTGACAATTTTCTGTCGTGTTGTGACGATTTGCTGTTGTATTGTGGTGATTTGCAGTCGTGTTGTGGGTATTGCGTATCTGTGACTATTGAAAGCGTCTATGTAAATAGATTTCTTGGTGTGATTATAGATCACAAGCTCTGCTGGAAACCTCCTATAAAACACGTTCAATCTAAAGTGTCACGAAGCATCTCAGTCCTGAGTAAGGTAAAGCATGTATTGGATCACAAATCACTGCATATTCTATATTGTTCACTGGTTTTACCTTATTTAAATTACTGTGTGGAGGCCTTGGGGGAACACCTATAAAAGCACACTGCAACCACTGATCACACTACAAAAAAGAGCCATAAGAACAGTTCATAAAGCAGGATATTATGATCACACCAACTTACTGTTTTTACATTCCAGAGCTTTAAGTTCATTGATCTAGTTGAATTTCAAGTAGCCCAAATTATGTATAAAGCAAAAAACAGACAACAGGTAATATCAGAAGTTATTTTTTGATAGAGAGGGGGGTTATAATATAAGGGATAAGTTTAAATTCAAGGTTCGAGCTGTTCGCATGACTATAAAAAGTCAGTGCATTACAATCAGTGGTGTTAAATTGTGGAATGGTTTGTGCACAGAACTTAAGCAATGTCCAAACATAATCCAGTTCAAAAAAAGGTACAAAGCAATGATTTTCAAAAAAATAGAAAAGGAAGGCTTTAATAATTGCAATATGTGTTCTTTGACGTATGTGTATGATTATGTGTGTGTGTGTGTGTGTGTGTGTGTGTGTGTGTGTGTGTGTGTGTATATATATATATATATATATATATATATATATATATATATATATATATATATATATATATATATATATATGGGTGGAACGGTACACTGAAGTCACGGTTCGGTTCATAACTCGGTTCAGACATCACGGTTCGGTTCGGTACAATGGAGGGAAAAGCATAACAAAAATGCAGAAGGCAATTTTTTTATTGCGCATGTCTCAGGCTGTACCACCTAGTGTCATCCAGTCTCTCCCCTGAGCTAGCTGCAACAGCCTGAGTGTATAAAGTAAGATGTAATCTATGAGGGGCCGTCAGTGACATTATTCAGAATTACCTCTCACAAACACATGTGAAACGCTCTTACATACACTACTGAAACACTCTCACATAAACAACTGGAAGATTATTCGCTCGCACACACAACTGAAACGCTCTCATACATACAAGTGAAACGCTCTCATACACACTACTGAAAAGCTCTCATACATACAAATGAAACTCTCTTATATACACTACTGAAACGCTCTCATACACACTACCGAAACGCTCTCATACATACAAGTGAAACGCTCTTATATACACTACTGAAACGCTCTCATATACACTACTGAAATGCTCTCATACATATAAGTGAAACGCTCTTATATAGACTACTGAAACGCTCTCACACATACAAGTGAAACGCTCATACACACTACTGAAACGCTCTTATATACACTACTGAAACGCTCTCATACACACTACTGAAACGCTCTCATACATACAAGTGAAACGCTCTTATATACACTACTGAAACGCTCTCATACATACAAGTGAATCGCTCTCATACATACAAGTGAAAAGCTCTTATATACACTATTAAAAAGCTCTCTTACACGCACAACATTTTGCATAAACTACAAAAAAGCGTTACCACATACTAGTAAAATGTGCTCATATACACAGCTGAAATGCTCTGATATAGAATTGTAAACTATAACAGTTCAGTAGTGAATATGAAAATTACAGTTAAACAGGAGGGCCTTCCTGTCATCTGACGGAAACAGGAAGACTCCACACAGGGAAGTGCATGTACTTTTGCTGAGTTTGAAGTACTTCAACCCTTGCTTCAACCACAATGTATGTTCATCTGATATTCTTCGTTTTTCAAGTCCAAGCTTTATTTTTTGAAGTGAGAGGCAATGAGGAGGATGTTGTCGTTTTTTTTACTAGTGTTCTACAATGCATTGAGATGCTGCAAAGAGAGAAGTCTGACAATTTCCATCAGGAGAGGCTTTATAGAGAGCTTAATGAGCATACTCAAACTCTATCTGCATGTCTTGCTGTGTGTGATGATAGGGATGTCAGCAACCTTCTAGGATCATTGTATAGATGCTTTCGCAACTTGCTGCATGAACATGAGGCCAGACAGAGATCCACTGAAGTGACCACAAATTTGACACCTCCAACAACCTTGACTGGCCATCCAGGACTGCCCAGATACAGCATAGCCACTGAACAGATTTCTCACTGTGTGTCCATCGTTATGTCATGGCAGAGAATTGCTTCATGCTTTGGAATTGGTCAAAGAACACTATACAGACACAAAGACTGGGAGTTGAGCCATTAAGGTATTCTGTATTGTCAAATCAAGACCTGGACAGAGTTGTAACTAATATACTACAGAACACTCCAAATGCAGGTGAAGCATACATACTTGGAAGCCTGAGATCACGTGGCTTGAGGATTCAGCACTGGCGGATCAGACAGCCTGCATCAAGTGGATCCTATTGGGCGATCATTTAGACGTCGTCTTGCTATACATCGAAGAGTCTATAGTGTTCAGGTCCCTAACCAATTATGGTAAGTAAATGTTATGTATAAGGAAAACAAGTACATATATGTGTGTGTGGCACACATCACACGTATACTGTATACACACACACACACACACACACACATATATATATATATATATATATATATATATATATATATATATATATATATATATATATATATATAGTTTGTTAAGTATATATTTTCTTCCCAACAGGCATTTTGACGGCAACCACAAGCTGGTCAGGTGGCGGAGGGTCTTTCATGGCTGTGTGGATGGCTTCAGCCGGACGATTATATACTTAGGGTGCTTGTCCAACAACAGAGCCTCAACCGTCCTGTCATTATATAGAGTACAGAACTTTGGCTTGCCCTTAAGGGTCAGATGTGATCATGGTATGGAAAATATAAATGTTGCCCATTTTATGTTGGAAAGAAGAGGATTGAACAGTGTTTTTACAGGTGTGTCAGTACACAACCAAAGGATTGAGAGACTATGGGCAGAACTCAATAGAGTTATATCTAGACACTTTATAAACATCTTTAACTTCATGGAGGAACAGGGTGTACTGGATTCATTGAATGAACTACATTTATTTTGTCTGCATTATGTTTATTTACCAAGGATTGAAAGAGCAGTAACAGAATTCATCAATCAATGGAACAACCATGGCCTCTCCACACAAGGGGGGCAGACACCTCTCCAGCTGTGGCATTCAGGTGTCATTAATAATGCAGGAATCCATCCAGCTATAAACAGCATTTTTGATGCCGATAACTACTATGGCATTGATGAAGAAGGGCCATTACCTGAACTTCAAACCAATAATAATGTTGTAATTCCAGACATAGATGTAACTATTAATGAGACCACAATGAACATTATTCAACAAGTGAACCCATTTGAAAATGATGGGAACCATGGAATAGATGTTTTTTCTTCACTTCTGCACTTTCTTCAGTGAATAACATGGGAGTTATGTTAAGGTTTGTTAAAATGTTTTCTTCACTTGTGCAGTGTATTCTGTGAATTAAAGTTTTGTTAAAACATTGTAAAACATTTTATGAAAAATAAATGAACATGATAAACATTTGTTCAAAGGAATGAACATTCAAAGACAGAGGCAAACGGACTTAAACAGGCAGAGGGAGAAATACACAGACATATCAGAGAGGCAAACAGATTGATAGACAAATAAGCGACAGAAAGTGAGTCACAGAAAGGGATACAGAGCATATGTTCAGCTTAATTGTTTAAATTTTAACTGTCGAAACAAGTATATGTTAAAAGAAAGTTTGGTAAGAATATGAAACATGCCGTTAAAAATGAATGTAAATCTGTTTTAAAACATAGGCTGACCTTGTCAACTGAATTGTGGTGAAACTATGTAAAATACATGTTATATTGCATATGGTATTCAGAAATGAAAATAATAACTGTTTTGTTTTAAACTTTTTTCAGAAAACAGACTGAGACAAGCAGAAAGGTACAGACCAACAGAGGAAGTGAGACAAGCAGAAAGGTAGAGACAAACAGAGGAAGTGAGACACAGAAAAAGTTTTCAGAGCATGACATGTTCATGCCCTGCCAAACCCATATGTGTTATCTAATGCAAAGTCAAACTTCTCCTTGAACAGTTGGTAAGACGCATGTAGTGGCAACTTGATGCAGTTAACACATTTGTTGGCAAGAGGGAACATTGATGTAGAGAAGCCATCATCTCCTTTGTGAATAAACTAGACAGAAGGAGTTGGGGAAAAGCCGATAGGGTTAGGGTTAACCCTGTGATACCACAGATGCTCCAGTTGTGAAGGCCAATATCTTTTCTAGTTTGGATGGCCCTTCTTCTTCTGTAAAAACAAAAATATTATCAGTGGTAGTTGGTCCAATTAATGTGTATGTGAGTCATCTCTAAAGCAATTAACATCAGCTGATACTGAATAAATTGTCAGGTAAGCGTATTTCACGTCTCAAAACCAAAGCGTCTAAAATCTGAATGCCTCTTATAGCAATGGATTTATAACAGGTCTTTCATCTTTCAACATTCACAGGTTGCTTTGTGATAATGTTATGACTACCAAGATAATAAAATAAAAAGAATTATACTAAAAAAAACAAATGCATCAGTTTATTTGACCATTAAACCATTAATTACCTTCTGCATCTTGGAGATAGTCTCCTCAGCAGCTCTCTTGTTGCTCCCTTCTGGAGAGAGACGAATGCTGAAAAGATCATCCACCTGGTCAGCAGTCAGTGTGTTCAGCTCATAGCAGAACAGGGGTCGAAAGCTGTCTGGATGTCGTCGTATTTGGTCCAGAACCCCAAGAGTTTTCAGTCCTTCACATAATCTGTACAAACATGGAATAATTATACAATCCATAATTCAATTGTACACTGTCAAATTGTCCCTTGTTTTTTTGTAATAGATTTTGTGAAGCTAGTCTTACACCTTGTTGGTCAATGGTTAAAATTATTACTCCTTTTGAGATTGATCTGACTGTACAACAACTAACACTGAATACCTTTGAAATGGACCTTGAACCCTGTGGATGACCTGGAACATGACAATGTCTTGTACCAACAGATCCCTGTCTCTTATTGACCGCATAGGCCTCAGACATCCTGCATTGGCCAAGTAGTGAAGCAAAGGTGTATTTGACTTCTCAAGGTCCTCAAGGGTTGTACTTTCAGATACCTATCATCACAAGAAGCAGCAAGATGGCTTGTTATGGAAGTTTCTTATTAGTCATTTAACTTATTAGTATGAACCCAGACACTAGTGGTCTGCATACTACAGAATGCCTAGAGGTCCCCTAACAGTTCATGGCAGTGCAGGTTTTTTTCCAGACATTGCTACAATGTGATAAATAAGAAGGAAAATATGCTTTGCTGTCGACACTTGTCCGTTGAATAATGGTGGCATTCAAACTACAACATATGGAAAAGAGGGCTGATACTCGTTTTCAAAATGGAAAACAACAAGATAACCTTTTAATGTAAACTAATTCTAATGCAGTATAACATTCAAAAGCTATCAACTGACCTTTTTGACTTTTTCCAAGAGTTCTGTGTCAGCTATGTCTTCTAGTTTTGGATTTGTTGAACCATTGACCAGAAGACAAAATACTGTTGGCGAGAGGAAGTTTGGTGGTGGACCGCCATGTACCAAGCTCACTGCAATAGCTTTGCCAGCAATGTAGTACCAGTCCTCTCTTAGAGTTACAAAACAATGACATAAAAGGAAAAACAATATTGATAAATACCACATTTTGGCAAACAAAATCTGGCTGTCAGGCCGGGTCTCGAATGATGACCAGGGCCATGGTTGACACAAACAAATTAAATCTAGGTCTAAAACATGAGTGGAGAAGTGAGCTGCAATATAATATGCATGCCAAGGATGATGTACATTTCCAATAACTTAATCTAATAAATTCAGCAATATAATTTTGCTTGGTCCAGGGTGAAAAATACTGACTTTTCCTTTTCAGTGTGACTATCCAAATTCAGTCACTGTGGATGCATTTCTTAGCAAAACTGGATTGTATAGTACCATACATGTTCCACAAGATGACAGTAGCTAAATGTCAAGGGCCATATGGGAACATTGCAAGTCAAAGTTTTCCACAACACATTGCTGCAAATGTTTCATGAAACTGTAGAGGGATTTTAATTGAAAACAGATACAGAAAGAGCTGAGTTTGAATTTACCACATCATGCAGTAACTGTAACAGGGCAAACAGGCAGATTAAAACAACGCTTCATACTAAAATATGACCAATTATGCTTAAAGCCCTGCCTCTAAAACAAGACCACTTTATAAAAGCCTGGTACCTTCTGCAGTTGAAGTAAGTAAAGGCCCCTGTCACTATTTAAGGAAATACATTAAGACGCGCTACTACATGAAACCATGTGATTTCCAGTATAATATTAAATAAACTGTATATCAGTTCAAAAGCTTGCATGTCAAAATCACTATCAATTAAAATGGTTCACATTATGAATTTTTAGAAAAGCCTGGCATTACCAGTACTGTCAAGAGCCAAGTTCTTGCCGTTTTCTTTTCCCTCAAATATGGGTGACCTGGCAATAGTCTCCATCAGTAGCTTTAAGAATTCCCTTCATGGTCCTCCTACTCCTTCTTCATTTCTCCCCATGTCATCGGAGAATTTTACACAGATCATCAAGTTGGGGTCGTAGGATACCCTTTGGAAGCCCCGCATGGCTCCCTCCCAGACAGCAGAGCGATTTATATTAAATTTGCACTGCCGTTTTGTGCTAATTTTGCTTGACAGTTCCAGCAGTATCTCTTGGACCGGGACCTTTTCTGCACTATAAACACAAAATCAAAAATGAATGATCAGACACACATTGATGTGACATACTTTACAACAACTTGTATTTTGTGAAATAGTTGGTTGTAAGCAATCATTTAATCCAAAACATGGATGTGATAATGTAAGGGATAAAGGATTCATATCAATTATGAGATCACATCATTCTCGGGAGTTATCCTGATCTGTCAAGCTGGCATACTATCTGTGTGCTACTCACATTTGACTCTCCATACTGGCAATTATGGCTTGGTTTAATTTCTCATCATCTGAAGAGTCAGGCGGAAGAGTAGCCACAAGTGTCAAATATGAAGCGTAGTCACCACCATGGTCAGTTGTGGTACCACTGGTGCCAGGGTTCCCATCACCTCTTGCAAGGCAGCCTCCATCATGACCACTACTGCTGACTGGTGTGATTGGAGCCATAGCTGTCTTCATGACCAGTACTAGTACCAGGTTTGCCATCTCCATCATGACTGTTAGTACTGGGATACTCATTACTCCTCATTACTCTAAACCTGGTAGCAGCCCTGGTGGTGCCATTACTGCTCTTGTCTGTGCGAATCTGAGGACCATCAACCTCAACACAATCATCATCGCTGCCCTTAGTTGCATGCATGCTTAATGTTGATCTGGTAGTAATGGGAGAACAGTCATCTTCTTCTTTGGAGTCAATCTTAAACAGAGAAAGAAAAATATACATTTCTTTTTTATATTATATTTAGCACAATTTTATTAAGTGGCAAAAAACAAACAAAATCACAAACGTACTAAAAGTGTCCTTGATGGTCTCACACAGGGCTTTGGTTTTAAAGACCTTCTGAATTAGCATCCCATTCAGCTCCTGACCACCCTGGAGCTTAGGGAACACCAGCTTATTGCCACAAGCCATAAGAAACTGGAGGCTAGAAAGAAGATGGGGATATTACAACAACAACAAAAGCTTTAGGCTATGTAGCACAGCAGTGCTACATAGCCTGACTAACACTCGTTGTTAGTCATTGTCGTTGTTACTGTGTGTGTGTGTGTGTGTGTGTGTGTGTGTGTGTGTGTGTGTAGGGGCGCCACTTTGGCTTCTTGCTCCAATTAACTGTGTGACTGAATCAAGTTGATTTTAAAACAAATGCTGAGTAAATGTTTGTAATAATCATCAAAGTAAGAGGAAAAAAGAGGCATTTACATGACATCGTCTGGAATGTGCTCACCAAAGCCATCCCTGATGCGTTCTACAACAGTCTGGTGGTCCCAGTCCTTCCGTAATTCAAAGGCACTGAGGATGTGTCCATGTTTGTGTAACCATGATTTTGGACCTTTTTTGCACACTACTCCCCATGATTGATTAGGGAGTAGTATTACCTCCTTGTTGAAATGGTCATGCTGCTGTGTCCTGACTCTGAAATTAGAATGTAACAATCAGACCACATGAATATAAGTCATACTGCTATAGGAAATACAATACAAAATACTAACCACCACCCTCTATCAATATTATATAAATAATGGGTAGTGGTTATCAATATCAGTTATATTTAACCCATTAATATTCATATTTAGATCAAATATATTCATTTTAACCAATTTTATCACTTCAAGCCCTGAACACTCTTATTTACGTGATTTCTCACTGGTAAATGTATTATTGCTTCAGTGTGGGGCAGAAAATAACAGAGGATTTACAGACTGTAACGACAACAGTAACAACAGTCAGTAACATTAGTTTAAGACGTGGCACTGTTCAAGTAAACAACCAATATGGCCAAATAACAACATTAGATTATGCTTGGTGCAACCGCAGTGCAGAAATGACTGAAGAAATGATGATGAAGAAACATTTAGTAAATGGAAGTTAGGCTTTGGAGAGAGATATACAGTACAGTAGACATATAACTGATATTCGTTTAGGTGAGCTTTAGTTACAGTTCAGTGGATAAAACATGTTTAGCTGCAGCTGCCCTCATTTTCATCAAGCGGCATTCACACACCAGGTGAAGAACAGCTGATTTTACTACCTGCTGACGTACCACCACGTGACTCAAAATGCCGTATGTTACCATAGCAACCACGCTACAAACAATATACTGTCTATGGTTAGCTGGCACCTACATGCACCTAATTCGACAGTGTACCTATATGGGCCCCCTGCAAGACATAAGCAAAGTTTGCAGTAGATCTGAGACTCTTAGGACCCGCGGAAACCCTGTATTAGGGTGGTAGTGAGGGCTCAATCCCCCGCATGTTTGTAGTAGAGGCATAAACAGCTAACTGTTTAGTTCACTACCATGCCTTGTTGCGTTGCGTTACGTTGGATTAAACAATAATTTAGAAAAAAAACTATTTATAATTACCTTTTCCTCCTCATACTTATATGTATAAGCAAAGCCTATACATCTGAAACAGAAGGTGCTGTATTTTTTTTACCCTTTATCTATCCAGATAAAAATATTAAGAACAGTTTCTGTATGATGTTTATTAGACCTATGTAATCTGAATTGGAAGGGTACGTTGTCATGAGCTGTATCTTGTATATTTATTATTAGCTATGTGGTATGTGTATGCACCTTTATGGAATCTGGTGGAAAAGATAAGATAAGATATTCCTTTATTTGTACCACAATGGTAAAATTTCAATGTTACAGCAGCAAAGTGGATAGAGAAAAAAACAGTATAAAAAACAGTTAATAATAGAAAATAATAAATACAAAATAACAGTAAGAATCCACAAACAACAGATAACACAAATAGTAGCAGCAGCAGCAGTTGCACATGGGCAATAGATTGCACAGTGAATATGGAATGGTATTGCACAGCAATTATTGCACGTTATTATATATACAATTATTATATATAATATATATTCATTAATTATTATTATTGATGCAGATAATTTTAACATATTAAAATTTAAAATGGGATCATACCAAACAAATATCTGTTTACGTGTCCCTGTGTTTGCAAAGTGTCCTCCTTTTTGATATGATGGAAAAGGCCACCCTAGTGTCCCGGTGGAAGCTGCATTAAAACATGAAATAAAACACACAAACTCTCTCAAACAATATCTTATAATTTATAAAGTAAAGAATAAAAGTTAAAGTAAAAAAAAGCAAACTCAAAGGCTGGAGTAATGTAATAGGCAGCTTTCGCGCATGCGTACTACTGATCATCTTAATGTGTGTGTGTATATATATATATATATATATATATATATATATATATATATATATATATATATAAAGTGTTTCACTTGTATGTGTGAGAGCGTTTCAGTAGTGTATATAAGAGCGTTTCAGTAGTGTGTATGAGAGCGTTTCACTTGTGAGAGCGTTTCAGTAGTGTATATAAGAGCGTTTCAGTAGTGTGTATGAGAGCGTTTCACTTGTATGTGTGAGAGCGTTTCAGTAGTGTATATAAGAGCGTTTCAGTAGTGTATATAAGAGCGTTTCACTTGTATGTATGAGAGCGTTTCAGTAGTGTATATGAGAGCGTTTCAGTAGTATGTATGAGAGCATTTCAGTAGTGTGCATGAGAGCGTTTCAGTAGTGTATATAAGAGAGTTTCACTTGTATGTATGAGAGCATTTCAGTAGTGTATATGAGAGCGTTTCAGTAGTGTGTATGAGAGCGTTTCAGTAGTGTATATAAGAGAGTTTCACTTGTATGTATGAGAGCATTTTAGTAGTGTATATGAGAGCGTTTCAGTAGTGTGTGCGAGCGAATAATCTTCCAGTTGTTTATGTGAGAGTGTTTCAGTAGTTTATGTAAGAGCGTTTCACATGTTTGTGAGAGGTAATTCTAAATAATGTCCCTGACGGCCCTCAGAGTAAACAGTAGGCTAGCTTAAACAATAAGACTGTTTTTTACTTACAATTGACTCTTTCAACATTTATAGTGTCTATTCATTATATTGTCATCCCTAAACTACATTACCACCTAGGCCACCATTTGCACTCTGTATTTTGACTCTTCACTACACTCAGCATTTTACATAGACTGTCTTTCATACTTATTGTGTTATCACTGAACTACATCACTATCTAGAACACAACTTGCACTAACTGTATATTGACTCTTCACTACATCTCAGCAGTGTTATAGACTGTCTATTTATATATTTTATTACCTTATTCACTCTCGCATATCCTCCGATTTACTTACCCCTCCCTTTGCGACAGATTTGTAATGCCTACTTAATCTGCACTTTATGTAGCCTATTGTATTATGTATTCTTGTACTGTAAAACTGTATGTTGTCCTGCACGCTTATGCTTTTCTTAGCCAGGTCGTCGTTGCAAATGAGAACCTGTTCTCAACGGCCTACCAGGTTAAATAAAAAAAGAATTGTTTTGTATGTAAATAATGTATAAAGAATGTGTAAATAGTATGTAAATATTTTAGTGTTCCCACATATTCTTAAACATCAAATTAAATATAATTGTTATATTTTTAATATTTTCTGTTGAAATGTGACTTTGATTTCACTAAAACATTAGATGAACAATTAAAACAATTTTGGTCAAAATGATGCATCCTTTCATTTTTTGGTATGTGTAACATCAACTGATTAATAACAACTGATTCAATAAATAACATCAAACACAATACAAAATAACTACATTTCATCAACAGTAAAACAGAAGGCAAAACTGATTGGTAAAGACAAGATTAGTGGAATTCAAGGTATGCATTCATGTATGTGCCAGAATAATATATATCTAATTTCTCTTTCATTTCCGCTATGAATGAGTCATCACGCCAAATTCTTTCCACAGTTAAATTTGATAGGGTAACAAAGTCACACCATGTCAGTCCTGTGATTGCCAGTTGGCCCTGGATCTGCCAGTAGTACTTATGTGAACGCCTCAGACTGGCGTGGCCTTCCTGCACCTTGAGATGAGCAACCTGAGATGGATCATTTTTTGTGCTGCTCTTCACCTCAACCAGGCCAAAAGGAGGCGGCTCTGAAGGGTCATATACCCGACCGTCCGGAGTGGCCCCAAGGTGTGGTGTGTCAGGGTGAATGACGAATCCTGCTGGTGGCACATTAACTCGCATTAGTTCAGCATAGTTTGTCAGCACTTCAGGCTCCACCAGCAGACCATGCTTCATTGCAGCGGTTTGCTTTGTGGAGCCTCTGATGATCTGAATAGCTGCAGACTCCTACTCTGCGCGACACGCCCTACTACAACAAATATCCCAAAAACGACTGGCAGTCAGCCTTGGTCGCCATAGCTGTGTCCACGCAGGACATTTGGACTGCTGCTGAGTTTCTTTTGCTATCTCGCTGGACAGCTGCGGTGACACTTCAAGAGACTGGAGATGCATTAACTGATGTAGGGTCGGAACGAAATGCAACCTGGGAAAGGTGTGTTGCATCAGAGGAAGGGACGGAAATTCTGGAGCCATGTGGTGTAGGATGAGGTCACTGGACTTCTTGGGTGGACAGTGATAGGACATGGGGGATCCACGAGGGACAGACCCAAATTTAGATGGCGTCAGCTCCATCTCAGAAATCCCATCCAATACAACAGCCATGAGAGGCTGGGGCTGCACCTGGCTTAATTTGCTTCCAGATGCCATCATATATTGATCTGGCAGTGGTCCTAGACAAAAGAGCAAAGAGATACACAAGATTATTGGTCACACAAAAGAAAAGCTTGACATGAGTGCTTAACTATATTTACATTTTATTCATTATATCTCTCAATACTAGTACTAGAGAATTGAGTGTCTACATTATAAGTACTAGTCAAAGTGTGGTAGGATGAGAATGTGGTAGAGGAGGGAAGAGATGGAGGTAGAGAGAAGGGAGGGAAAAGAGGGAAGAGCATGGTAAGTGTGTGTCATGCATGTCAGGTTGTCAAAAAAAGTGAGAGGAAGTATCCTTGGAAGAGATGCGTCTTCATGACTTTTTTGAAGACAGAGAGGGACATCCCCTTCTCTGGTGGCACTTGGCAGATCATTCCACCATCGGGCGACCACAAATGAAAATGGTATGGAATTAATAATTATGTTAGTCATAACATTAAAAAAAACTTACTCTCACAAAGCAACAATCAAACAGTTAACAAATTAATCACCTGTATATGCCTTGTACATTGTGGACCTCAGACCGTTCTTGCCCACTGTTTTGGGCTTTTGCACCACCAGCTCACTCACAGGTTCAGGATGGATTCCCTTACAAGTAAAAGACAAAAAGCAGTTACAGTCTGTAGTCACTACTGGGGGTGTTTTTATAATAATTTACAGTTGTTAAAGATGAGCATCGGTTCTTAAATTATGACATGGTTATCAAAAACCCACCTGTGTTCTTGGTCTGTGCCATCTTTGTAAGCCACTTGTGCAGGCCAGGGGGGGTGGAACAGCATGCAGACCCAGCTGTAAATAATGTGCGGTCTGGTAAAGGATGGCAACTACGTGATTGCAGAATCCTTTACCAGCCACACATCTGCAGGAGAAAGCATTCAAGTTTTTTTTGTTTCTCCGTCAACAAAGCATACACCGGAAATGGGTTTACGCTTCCTTGACATATTTCTGGGTTTTGCGTAAATGGTCTATTCACGTACCGAACCGAGACGCCCGTACCGTTTCGGTTCAATACGAATACATGTACCGTTCCACCCCTAATATATATATATATATATATATATATATATATATATATATATATATATATATATATATATATATACAGTGGGGCAAAAAAGTATTTAGTCAGCCACCAATTGTGCAAGTTCTCCCACTTAAAAAGATGAGAGAGGCCTGCAATTTTCATCATAGGTACCCTTCAACTATGAGAGACAAAATGAGAAAAAAAAAATCCAGAAAATCACATTGTAGGATTTTTAATGAATTTATTGGTAAATTCCTTGGTAAACTAAGTATTTGGTCACTTACAAACAAGCAACATTTCTGGCTCTCACAGACCTGTAACTTCTTCTTTAAGAGGCTCCTCTGTCCTCCACTCGTTACCTGTATTAATGGCACCTGTTTGAATTTGTTATCAGTATAAAAGACACCTGTCCACAACCTCAAACAGTCACCCTCCAAACTCCACTATGGCCAAGACCAAAGAGCTGTCAAACGACACCAGAAACAAAACTGTAGACCTGCACAAGGCTGGGAAGACTGAATCTGCAATAGGTAAGCAGCTTGGTGTGAAGAAATCAACTGTGGGAGCAATTATAAGAAAATGGAAGATATACAAGACCACTGATAATCTCCCTCGATCCGGGGCTCCACGCAAGATCTCACCCCGTGGGGTCAAAATAATCACAAGAATGGTGAGCAAAAATCCCAGAACCACACGGGGGGACCTAGTGAATGACCTGCAGAGAGCTGGGGCCAAAGTAACAAAGGCTACCATCAGTAACACACTACGCCACCAGGGACTCAAATCCTGCAGTGCCAGACGTGTCCCCCTGCTTAAGCCAGTACATGTCCAGGCCTGTCTGAGGTTTGCTAGAGAGCATTTGGATGATCCAGAAGAGGATTGGGAGAATGTCATATGGTCAGATGAAACCAAAATAGAACTTGTTGGTAAAAACTCAACTCGTCGTGTTTGGAGGAGAAAGAATGCTGAGTTGCATCCAAAGAACACCGTACCTACTGTGAAGCATGGGGGTGGAAACATCATGCTTTGGGGCTGTTTTTCTGCAAAGGGACCAGGACGACTGATCCGTGTAAAGGAAAGAATGAATGGGGCCATGTATCTTGAGATTTTGAGTGAAAACCTCCTTCCATCAGCAAGGGCATTGAAGATATAACATGGCTGGGTCTTTCAGCATGACAATGATCCCATACACACCGCCCGGGCAAGGAAGGAGTGGCTTCGTAAGAAGCATTTCAAGGTCCTGGAGTGGTCTAGCCAGTCTCCAGATCTCAACCCCATAGAACATCTTTGGAGGGAGTTGAAAGTCTGTGTTGCTCAGCGACAGCCCCAAAACATCACTGCTCTAGAGGAGATCTGCACGGAGGAATGGGCCAAAATACCAGCAACAGTGTGTGAAAACCTTGTGAAGACAGAAAACGTTTGACCTCTGTCATTGCCAACAAAGGGTAAATAACAAAGTATTGAGATTAACTTTTGTTATTGACCAAATACTTATTTTCCACCATAATTTACCAATAAATTCATTAAAAATCCTACAATGTGATTTTCTGGATTTTTTTTTTCTAATTTTGTCTCTCATAGTTGAAGTGTACCTATGAGGAAAATATAGAATACAGGCCTCTCTCATCTTTTTAAGTGGGAGAACTTGCACAATTGGTGGCTGACTAAATACTTTTTGCCCCACTGTGTATATATATATATATATATATATATATATATATATATATATATATATATATATATATATATATATATATATATATATATAATAAGATTATATATTATTATATATATTATATAAGATAAATGTGATAAATATAAATGAGATACAAGTGTGGTAAATGAAATAATAATAATAATAGTAATAATAATTTACTGAGGTATGGAAAAGGGGTAGGATTAAATAAGTGTATACTTCTTACTACTCCTTTTCAGACATGTCTAAGTTGGCCAATTTACTTGTTTATTGAATATTTTGCTTATTGAATGTTTTGCTTATTTGACTTATTAGCATATTTCTTTGATACTTGTTTGGTTTATTTTGATAGTCTGAAATAAATTTTGTCATTCATTCATTCATTCATTCATTGCTGTCGTGTTGTGATTTGTATTCCCGTTGTGTGAATTGCTGTCGTGGTTTGCACTTTAGGGCCACCGCAGTTTTCCCCTCCGGTGTTCAGAGTTTGATGCAATTTCTATTGCGGATTTATTACAGTTTTTCTCAATCGCTAAAACACTAAAACCCATTGGCTGAACAAAGTTCTCAGTTGTCCGAACTCATTTAGCTAATTGTGCAGTCTTTTGACCATTTCACATGGTAAAACACAATTTGCAGATCTCATTTAGACTTTTCAGCAAAACTCTAAACACATTCTCACTCTCAAAACACATTCTGTACTCGAATGCACATGTCATCCATACTGGTAAACACAAGTAGCAACAATCAAATACAAATAGAGAACACATGTCGTTGATTGAACACAACCACTCAAAATAGATTTCAATTGTTTCAAATGATGTGACACAACCAATATAAGCCAGTTCAGAGAGCAAACAGGTTGTTGAAGGTGGGAAGGAGAAAGTCTGAGAATGGATAGAAGAAATTATGTGAGAGGATGAGGACGAGTGCGTATGCAAAGTGTCAGGGCTGGATACGGCACACAAGAGGCTTCTTCCCCCGTTGCCTCAGGAGGGACAATATTGCTTGTGATGTCGACAAAGTGCTCTGGCCTGACCCAGCCCAAAGACAAGAAGAAGCAAATTGATCACGTTTACTCCTTTGATTTTTGTCACTTTTAGTATTGTATACTGTAGTACAGTGCATTGTAGGCTGTATACTATACAATGAACAAATTGTATGGCCCTGAACATTGTGGTTTCCATTTGTTACTGTAACAGTACTGACTGCTCAATAGATTTTGACTGGTTTCAGCTTCATATCAACAAAGAATTACAAGAATTACAGTATCATAGAGACAAAGGACAAGTTTTGTGAGATGCATGGTACAGTACTGTAAAAATAAGGGTACAAGGAGGAGGAAGAACAAAAAAAAAATTGCAAAGAGCGAAGCAGAGTAGTAATTTCTGATCAATTTTGAGCTACTATGATAGAACATGTTTCTGTTCATCTAAAAACAATGACGGAAAAATATGAAATTTGTTTTGAGATTAAAAATGTACTTCTCCCTGATAACTACAGTTGTGTTCAGAATAATAGCAGTGTGTTTAAAAAAGTGAATAATGCTCAAAATCCTTAGAATAGCTTTTAATTCCATAATATCAATGCATTGGGAACACTGCACATTCAATTCCAAATCAAAACATGACCAAGATTGATCAAGTTTGTGTTATACCTTTACAGAAAGTGAAGAAAAAGGAATATTAGGCTGTTCAAAAGAATAGCAGTATTTGCATTTTTCTTTACAAACTCAAACATTTACTGTATAAATTGAAAAATGTCCCAAGGGTTTGCTTTACTTTGAATCACTGCACTAATATTTAGTTGCATAACCATTATTTCTGAGAACTGCTTCACATCTGTGTTGCATGGAGTCGACCAACTTCTGGCACCTGTGAACAGGTATTCCAGCCCAGGACGATTGAACTACATTCCACAATTCCTCTGCATTACTGGGTTTTTCCTCAGAAACAGCATTTTTGATGTCACCCCACAAGTTTGCTATGGAATTGAGGTCTGGGGATTGGGCTGGCCACTCCCTAACATCAATCTGGAACCAAGACTTTGCTCACTTACTGGTGTGTTTTGGGTCATTGTCTTGTTGAAAGACCCATTTCAAAGGCATTTCCTCTTCAGCATAAGGCAACATGACCTCTTCAAGTATATTGAAACTGATCCATGATCCCTGGTATGCGATAAATAGAATGAGAAACATCCCCATCATGCTTTACTGTCTTCACAGTGCACTGTGGCTTGAATTCAATGCATGGGGGTCGTCGTACAAACTGTCTAGACCCAAAAAGAACAATTTTGCTCTCATCAGTCCACAGAATATTGCACCATTTCTCCTTTGGCCAGTCAATGTGTCCTTTGGCAAATTTCAACCTATTCAGTCAATTTTTTTCAGCAATGGAACTTTGCAGGGGCTTCTAACTGATAGCTTTACTTCACATAGCTTTCTTCTGATCGTAACAGTACTCACAGGTAACTTTAAGTCTTCTTTGATTTTCCTGGAGCTGATCATTTGTTGCCATTTTGGCTATTCTTCAAATGGTAGTTGACCGTTTTTTCCCACGTCGTTCAGGCTTTGGATGCCATTTCAAGGCATTTGAAATCATTTTGGCTGAGCAGCCTATACTTTTCTGCACTTCTTTATATGTTTTCCCCTCTCCAATCAACTGTTTAATCAAAGTCCTCTGCCCCATTTTGCTGAGTATTTCAGTGTGAAATGCACTATAACCAGCATGCACAACATTTGCTTCCTTCCTTCCTTAAATATGGGCCATAAATGACACCTGTTTCTTCACAGAATCAATAACCTCACTAATTGAACACAGCACTGCTATTATTTTGAACATGCCCCTTTCAATGACGGATTCAATTACACAGAATGAGCAGCATGCATGTCATGGCTGTTGGGTCTGTTGGTTTTCTATGACTCTACAACACTTACTAGTACATTTTTTGCCATGTAGAAATCACTTCTACCAAAATATTTGATTTAAGAGGTTAGTGATGTTGGACTGCTATTATTTTGAACACAACTGTATATGTTTTGAACAATGTGTTTTCTATTTTTTGGTGTATTGTTTACTGACTGCTTCATAGTGTATATCATTTTGATCACGTTGTTTATGATTTGAGAGCAGTGTTTGATTTTGACCATAGGTAAAACTGTTTTGAGGCGAAAGTTTCATTTTGCAAGAGGAGTCAGAGGTTTTGTAAATAGTGCTTGAAGATGAGGTTTTGTGTTTAATGTTTTCAGAAAATGGAGCAATTTTCAAAAATTTTGTTTTAGCAATTGAGAAAAACTGCTAAATGGGGGAGCTGCTGCTGTAGGTCAATCAGGATCCAGTACTGAAGACATTCTTCAAATACATTTGAGTATAAATCATGAACAAATATGCTTACTTACTGTAACTCAACTGTTTATTTTAGTTTGCTTTGATTCACGCAATGAGTTGGAAGAATTCTATTTGAACATTTCAGACATTGAAAGAGACTTTCATCAGCCATTAATTGTCTCCGTTATTTCCACTTTCCATCAGACTAAAAGCCTGTAATGCACAAATCTCCAGTTACACATCTTGGTCTAGACATCCATGGTTATTATTCTGATAATACTTTCCTTTACTCACTTCAAAACACTCCATTAGTAGCACTTTATATTGACACATAAACAGCTATACAAATGCATGCAGAGAAAATCACACATTTCTTCTGTTTTTATGCTTTTATCTCTTTTCCGGCAGCTCTCTGTAACTCCATCTGTCTTTCTCACACGCGCACACACACACACACACACACACCTTGTGATGTTGAACACTTTGGGCAGTGTGAAACGGATCCCTGATCCATCACTAAGGGATTAGTTATAGACTTATATATGGCACAGGGGAGCAGGAGGATGGCAAGACTCAAGGAAGAGGAGAGGAGTAAGAGTCGAATTAAGGAAAGCAGATGGAAGAACATTTGGATTATGCACATAAGACGGAGAGATGGATGAAGGAAAAACATGAAAAAAGAGAATGAGGTGAAAAGGGGATGAGGGGAAAGATATGAGCAACAGGGAGAGTGAGAAGGGGAAATGAGGACATATTGAGGAAGGAAAAGAGCAGTGTACAACATTTTAATGGAGAGTTTGGAAAGTTTTGGAAATAGAAGGGGAAACAAATAGAGGAGGTCAATTACAGTTTTTTTCTGATTGCTTAAGCACATTTTTTGTAACTATTGGCTATTTTTGCAAAACTCTACACACAAATAAGAAAACCTTTCACCCAATTATCAAAACATTGTAGTTCTCTTGCAAACGCACACAGCTAGATTAACTCTTCACACCTTCGTAAAAATTGTGTTTTCGTATCAAACAGTAAACACAAGCCATCATCTACTAAGCACACAATGTGCCAACTACACACTGATGGTATGAATACAAAACACATCTGGCTTTTGCTTTCTCTGTGTACAGATGTCAATTTGAGGTCATACTTTTGTCATAGTGTCATGTAAACATACAAGGATCCAAACTTCAAGTATTGGTGTTTATTCACACTCATCAAAACCAAGACAAAGTCAGAACACAAAATAGTAATTTCACAAAAAAAAAAACAAGTAAAAGACAATCAGCCTACATCATGTCGTCTTTCTGGGTCCGGCCACAAAATTTCGTCCACATCGCATGCGATATCCTCCAGTCCAAGGCACCGGGGAAAATATCTCCTTGAATGCCATATCCAGGCCTGACATGATGCCTGGTCAATATCTCCACATGCCTCCTCCATTGCCTGTAACAGGGCTACCTGTTGATGAGGATGACGGTCGTACACTTTCCAGCGCCAGGCAGAGAAGAACTCCTCGATGGGATTTAAGAATGGAGAGTATGGAGGGAGGTTGAGTGCCATGAAGAATGGGTGGTCTGTAAACCAGTTGCGGACCAAATCAGCCCTATGGAAACTAACATTGTATGATGACATATCGGGTATGCTCTGGTCTCTGAACAGTGAGCATGTCATGTAAGGTCTCCAGGAATGCAATAATGTGTGCAGTGTTGTATGGGCCTATGGTTGCATGATGGTGAACAACACCATTTAAGCTTATAGCTGCACACATGGTTATGTTCCCACCACGTTGTCCTGGGACATTGATGATGGCACGGTGTCCAATAATGTTCCTGCCACGTCTCCTGGTTTTACTGAGGTTAAAACTGGCCTCATCTACAAAAAGTAGCTCATGTCCCATGGCATCTGCTTCTAGTTCCATCAGTCTCTGGACAAGACAAAACAAATGCAACACATCAGGCCCATGCACAGCACTACAGTACTTCCAAATTCAGAACCAATGACACTATAGCTTACCTGCACATAGTCATATCGCAGATGCTTTACACGTTCTGTGTTTCTCTCGAAAGGAACTCTGTAAATTTGCTTCCTTCTTATTCTGTGGCGCGCAAGTACACGACTTAGTGCAGAAATGCTTACACTGTGTATATTTTGAAAGATGGTGTCATTATCAATTATGCGCTGCTGTATTTCGCGCAGTCTTATCGCATTATTGGCAATCACCATGTTCACTATATGGGTCTCTTGCTCTGGAGTGAACATTCTTCCTCTGCCCCCAACATCTGGACGTCTAGCAATTCTGTAAAGTAACAATTTCAGTATTTTTGCATGTATGGTACTGTTGTGTTTCTCATTAGAGTATGGCAGTGCTACAAAGTACTTACCGATTCTCATTTCGAAATGTCCTAATGATGCTTGCCACAGTGTAGCGGCTCAAATTAGGCTGAACCCGTTGGCCAGCTTCCCTCAGGGTCATCCCATGGTTGATGACATGGTCCACTATTGTAGCTCTGATGTCATCAGTTATTCTATTTCTTACTCTTCTTACCCTCCCTCTTTCCCCTCCTCGTCCTCTTCTTGCTCCTCCTTGTCCTCTTCCTCTAACTTCCTCTAACCCTTTCGCTTCTTCAACTCCACGTCCTCTTCCTCCAACTTCTTCACCTCCACGTCCTCTCCCTCGGCCTCGGCCTCCTCGGCCTCCTCTGATTCTCACTCTTCTCACTCTTACTGCTCCTTCCATTGTACTCCACACAGACAGCTTACCTGTGGCTTATTTATAGTGCTTAGGCTGATTGCAAAGTGAACTAATTATCTGAAACAGTTTTCACATGTGAAAGTGTGCCAGACAGTTGGCAAAATAGTGTTAATGATAGCCATACATGTGTATGATTTTGCTAGGAGTGTGTTGGAAATTTGGTAATTGAGTGTAAGCAGTGAGTTGTGTTTAAAGTTCTGCAAAAAGAGTGTTATGCAGTGAATTGTGCCTACAGTTTTGCAAAGTGTGTGTTACAAAATTGCAAACTGAGTGCAAAGCAATGTTTGTGCTTTTAGTTTTTCAAACTCAGTGAGTGGTTTTGCTATACGTATTAATAGTTTTGGAAATTGTGCTACAAGAATTACGATTAGCGCTTAAGCATTCAGAAAAAACTGTAAAAGAAAAAGCAAAGAGGGAAAGGATGGAGGGAACATGGGGGTGGAAGAAAAAGAAGGCTGATAGGGGAACGATGGAATGGAGGAAGGAGGAACAAAGGAGTAACAAGCAAAACTGCACAAAAAATAGAATGTGGCAAAATAAAATTAGTTAAAATGTATAGAAGTTATAAGTTCTAAGTTACACTGCATGAAAAGTGGGATTTCCATCCCCGTAAATGCCCGTAAATCTCCCTAATTTTCGGCAGTTAACGCTAATTTACAGCCTGTGAACGTTGCTTTCGTCTGTGCCACATATTGACGGAAACGAACCATGACGTATGTGGAGAGCTGTGGAGAGTATTCGGAGGTGCGAATGGCTCTAATTAGCATATGAATAGCAGAGACAACGTGCCTGGCCAGAGAATGTCTGGCCTGCCTTGAATTTCCTAACTCAGTATTGGATGAAACCACTCCTTTTAAACAAGAAAAATATTTAGTCATATGATATGCTATGTTGTATATTCATGTCATTGTTATTCTAAGGAAAATTATTTGCCAGGACTGTGCAGTTTATTCAAAGAAAGAGATATATTAGCACAAACACACAACTATGTACAATAAAGCGTAGGAGATCTGCCCACACAACAAATGGCCAAGCTCACGAGAAGCCCAAAATCTAGAGCACCGTGAAGCGTCTCGTCCTCAGAGCTGTAGGTAACTGGCAGCATTCTGTCTGAATTCGGTCCATTTTGCAGACTTCTGTGGTGCATTGTCCTATACTTCGGAATCGCCTCTAATCTCGACTACAGCGTGGGACAGAGCTCGTAAGCTCCTGGCTGCAAAAGGAGGACGCACAATCCATCCAGACACCCCACCAACGATGCCATCTTCCTCACTGCGTATGGACACAACACATCTATTAATGCACCTGAAAAATAGTCCCATTGAACAAAGACGGCTCTAATCTAATAAGTCTTACCCTCTTTCTTTTCGATCAACTGCGTACTGTCTTGTAATGTCTTACAGGCAGCTGGATAATATGAGAGTGGAATGAATAAAAAAACGTAACTCACAGTAAAATTAAACAAGAAGGAGAAAACAGTAAAAGTTACTTAGTTGCTAAGAGCGAGCAGACAATAAATACAAAGCCGTATAGAGGAAAGAGAAGGGAGTAGAGAGAGAGAGAGAGAGAGAGAGAGAGAGAGAGAGAGAGGATGGAAGGATGATAGAGGGTACAAGTGATGGAGGAAGAGAATTACAGAGAGAGGGATGGAGGGGGGAAAAGGAGCAGCTGGCAAGAGAAACTGAAATGTCCACAACAATGTTTCTGTCTTCTGTCTCTCCACAAACAGAATTACTGGCATAATGAATCAACCAGAAATTGAGACGAGGAGGACAAAGAGCAAGAGAGAGGGATGAGTGAAGGACACCGGCAAAGTCAAAGCATTATGAAACCATAACTTATTCTGGGTGCGACCTTCACTGTACTTCACACTGGACTGTTGTCGCCTGTTGAAACAGTGGGTCTGTCTGTGTGCATTCATGCATGTGGAAGCCTGTGTGTGTGTGTGTGTGTGTGTGTGTGTGTGTGTGTGTGTGCGTGTCTCTAGGTCAAATGTGTGCTGACATGTGGACATTTGCACATGCCTGTCACTTTGTGTGTGGAAATACAAATGATGTGTATACAGTTGTGCCTCTAAGCAAACAGTGAGTGTGTGTGTGTGTGTGTGTGTGTGTGTGTGTGTGTGTGTGTGTGTGTGTGTGTGTGTGTGTGTAAGTGTGCGTGTGAGTGTGAGTGCCCGTGAGTAATTGGTGTGAGAATAGATTCATCGGCTGCACTTGCTACCTTCCCCTTTTTCTTCTGCTGAATCTGTCGCTTTTCATTTCCGTCAGTGTCTCTTTACCTTGTTTCCAATCTCTTTCTATATTTTGAAACAGTTTCCGTCTTTCAGATGCAAATACAATTTAATGTTATTGAAGAATATTGAAAAATCTGCCACAGATTGGACAACGTGCTTTTTATGTGTTGTGTATGCTGCTACAATTGATATTTGTATAATTAGATTAGATAATCTTTTATTGATCCCAAATTGGTACATTTTCGTGCTACAGCAGTGAAATATCAGACACACAGCACACATACAGAATATACAAGAAATAATAAATAACAGGATAGAATACAAGAAGAAATGTTCAAAAAATAAAGATAAAAAATACAATGGAGAGAATGTACAAACGTATATACAAGTTGGGAAAAAATGTACAACTTACTTAAATAATATTTATAAAGATGTAAGTAAAACCAATGTTTGTGCAAGTTGCACTATAGTGCAGTATTGTGATGTTTATGAGTCTTATCTAACACTCAGTGATGAAGTGTTAAAAAAAGTTTTATTGCCTGTTGTAGGAATGATGTTTTTGTAGCGGTCAGTGCGACATCGAAGCATGAATGAACTGTATATGTGTATTTCACACACATTGGCACTCCCATTGCGTAATATACGGACGCTTGGTCAGGTGCCTTTGATGTTGTTATTGACGCTAAAAGTCTCCTTTAACGCACTTGGTCGGGACTATTGGCGTGACTTTTGACGCAGTTAGGTTTAGGAAAAGATGGTGGGTGGGCTTTTAAAAGGTACATTTACGGGGACTTCCGGTTCGAACATGGCGTGAGCGGACATGTTTGAGGGTGGCTCCTGCTTTTATGTTTTAGATACCTGTTCTACCTTCACTGTAGGCCTATGCTTATCAGTTATGTAACTCTTTTGTACAGTTTTGGTCATAGCTAGGCATCGAGATGTCCACTAAAACAGCTTGTCGACATACTAAAGCGAGTGAAAAAGACGGCGAGGCTTCGGACAGAAGTGTGAACATGGCGGCCTCTGTGCCTGACGTACTGCCAGGAGACCTGGAGAAACTCCGTTCAGTTCTCCTTGCTGATATGACACAGGCAGTGCATTCCGCACTAACTCCAGTAAACGCCACTCTGGAACAAGTAAAGTCTTACTACGAATCACACAATGAACGCATTTGTGGGGTTGAAGATAACCTAAGTGAATACAGTGACCGTCTGGTGAGTGCTGAGGCTGCCATAGCAGCATTACAGGGCGAGACCACGTCGCTGTAAAAAAAGCTAGATGACCTGGAGAATCGGTCGCGAAGATCCAACCTGAGAGTGGTCGGCATCCCTGAACATTTTGAAGGTCCAGACCCTGTCAAATTCATGACCGAGTTTTTCCACGAGGTACTGGGAGCGGATTTTTTCTCGAGACCTGTCCTGCTTTCCCGTGCACACCAAGTTGGAGCTAAACCAACAGACGAAAACCAGCGAACCAGACCAAGAGTATTCCTGGTCCACTTTCACTACTTTCAAGACAAACATTGAATCAGTAGACAGAAGCAGCAGCTACTCTTCCGTGGAAGTGTGTTTTTCCATGAGGATTTCAGCGCGGAGCTGGGGAGAAAACGAGCAGCGTTCAGGGATGTTAAATCCCTGCTCTACGAGAAAGGGATCAGGTTTGGCCTTTTGTACCCTTCCTGCCTCCAGGTCACCCATGAAGGTAAAAAACACTATTTTGACTCACCAGAGGCACAGAAAAAGTTATATGACTCACACTGGGGAGAACACTGACAAGCTGAATGACTTTGCAGACAACATACTTGTATGTAGCCCAATGTTGGCGCTGCTGATGTTAACTTACTTTATCGAGGTAGCCTGCTGATTTTCCTTCGACTGCTGCAACTCATTTAGTTTATTTTACAGTTTTGGCTGCGGGACTTGAATAAGACTGTGAGATATATATATATATATATATATATATATATATATATATATATATATATATATATACTTGTATGTTGACAACATACAAGTATGTTGTCTGCAAAGTCATTCAGCTTGTCAGTGTTCTCCCCAGTGTGAGTCATATAACTTTTTGTGTGCCTCTGGTGAGTCAAAATAGTGTTTTTTACCTTCATGGGTGACCTGGAGGCAGGAAGGGTACAAAAGGCCGAACCTGATCCCTACTCATATATATATATATGAGTAGCCTTTTCAGTCAACAGAGAGCAATGTTTTTGCCTTAAATACTAAACTGATGTTTTCTTTAATTAAGCGGGCCTGAGTTTTGAAGATGGTTCAAATTCACATGTTCTGAGAGGGAGCCACCCTCAATTTAAATTTAAATTTAAATCCAAGTTTTAGTCGTGTTTTAGGAGTGCTTTTGGAAGTTTCTAGTTTTGTAATGCCTGTGATCATCTTCAGTTGGGGAAGGAGATCTAGGTTAGGGGGGATGCATGTTATTAAAGGGTTCTGCGGTCTCAGAGGGTTAGGGGATTTATTTTTCTTTTTATGTTTTTGTCACACCTTGCTCAGAGCTGACAGTTCAACGCGTTTCAATTTTGAAGATTGCTGAGTTTTCAATCCTTTCGGTTAACATCAGGGGGCTAAACGGACCGATCAAACGAGCTAAATTTCTGGGTTATTTAAGAAGGAAAAACATAGACGTGGCACTTATACAAGAGTCACACCTATGTAAAAGAGATGTAAATCGTAAGTACTTTAAAGTACTTTAAAGTACTTTAAGGTTGCTGCTTCATCTAGTGACGACACCAAAACCAGGGGCTCCATTGTGCTGCTGTCACAGAGATGCACATTTACCGTAGACAAAAGTAATGAAGACTCTTCAGGCAGGATATCATATATATGTACTACGATAAGGAGTAGGAAAATAGCCTTCGTTTCAGTATATGCACCAGCTACATATGATGAAAGCTTTTTCCCGCGCCTAACCAATGAATTGCTTTCTCTCAATGATTATTCACTAATTATAGGGGGAGACATGAATGCGGTGCTATATTTAAATCAGGATAGATCAGGGGCCAACCACACGAAAGCCCAAAAATGCATAAGTAGTTATAGAATGCACTTAACATGGCCGCCGTGGGCGTGGCCGGAAGTGGGCGTGACATGAAGTGGGCGTGGCCGGAACTGGAAATAGTAACCGGAAGTGGGTGTGTCTATGAAACCGGAAATCGGAAAAAAACGTTGTATCCGGAAAGGGTGTGTCCATGAAACAGGAAATCAGAAAACCGTTATATCCGGAAACGGAAATCAGAAACAGGGGTTGGGTTAAAAACTAGTTGAACTTGTCACACTCGAATACTGGGTGTGTATTTGTAATGGTATAAGAAGTTTTGGATTTTGTGGTGTCAGTTCACTTTTTGGGTCTCTGCCAGTACTAGTTAGCCTGCTTGCATGCTTTTCTAGCTAGGGGATTGTTTTTGCTGCTATTAATCTTGTTATTTTCCAGCTATTTTTCATCACTAAAAGACCAACGTCAGTACCAAAGAACTTTTTTTACTTAAATCTTTGTTGGAGCAGAGATATACTTGGACAACTCTTCAGCAATGTCTACCCACAGGGTGTGGGGGGTTAAACCAGTTTAGTGGGGATGGTATCATGATTTGAATGGCATTAAAAAACTAGTTAAACTAGGTGTTTTCAAACTCTAAGACAGGATGTCACCCCTCAGACAAAGTTTTTGGTAGAAAATGTGCCCCACTTAACTAGGTTATGTTATATCCTAATAATGTTGTATCATGCAACTTTAGACTATACCAAATACATAAACAAAAGGACAGTCCTCAGACATGTATTAATTTTTCTGACTCTGGGGAAAAATGGGGGGTGTTGTTATAAGTAGTGTAATAAGGGGTGCAAAAAGTTGTTGGGAGTCCTAGTCTTAGTTGAGACCAAACTGTTTTTTTTTTTAACCATCTAGTCATCCTGTTCACCTTATAAAAAGAGTTTACCAAAAATACTATAGCCTCTGTGCTATCTCTTCATACATTTAGGCAAATGCAATATAGATATAGTAACTAAATTATGTTAGGCTCCAAATAGGCTGATAATAATAATGGTAAATCAGGGGGGTTAAACCGGTATTCTGGGGGTTGGAAACATCAGTGCAAAGTTTTTGGGACCCCCGCCCTACCTACTATGATGTAATCCACAGGGTGTTGGGGGTTAAACCAGTCTAGTGGGGTGGTATCATGATTTGAATGGTATTAAAAACTAGTTAGACTAGGTGTCTTGCTGTACATATCTGACCTTGAGGACTCTGTTCCAAAACTTCTTGAGCTCTTTAACGAATTTGGCTATAAAATCAATTGGAATAAATCTAATCTTCATCTGTTGAACAACAGACAGGTGACATCAGCTATTAGTGATACAATACCAACCCAAAGCAAAATTACATATTTGGGCATCATCATTCACGCATCGCTATAGCAAGTTGTCCAGGACAACTACGAAACAATACTACATAGTGTTCAAAGGGGTCTGGCCAACTGGTCTATGCTGCCAGCATCGCTACGGTCCAGGATTGCTGTGGTTAAAATGAACATAGTTCCTCGTGTGAAGTACAATGATCCCCTTATCCCCACCAATAAATTTTTGGAAGAAACTTGATACCGCAATTCGGCAGTATATTTGGAATAATAAACAACCTAGGCTAAAATACTCCACCCTGCAGCACACCACAAACACTGGAGGCCTGGCCCTCCCTACCCTTAAAGTATATCACAAAGCCTTTCAGCTACGGGCCCTCAGAGTGTGGGTGCACCCCTCATCTACAGTCCCATGGAGAGAAATAGAGCATGAGTTTTGGAATAAAATTCAATTCAATTTTATTTATAGTGTCAAATCATAACAGGAATTATCTCAGGACACTTTACAGATAGAGTAGGTCTAGACCACACTCTATAATTTACAAGGACCCAACAATTCCAGTGATTCCCCCAAGAGCATGCATGAATGCGTAAGTGCGACAGTGGCAAGGAAAAACTCCCTTTTAGGAAGAAACCTCGGACAGACCCAGGCTCTAAAACAACATCAATAATATCTGATGTGAAAGGATGTCAACTTCCTACTGACCCAATTGTTTTGTAACTTAATGATGACTCTAAATTACACCTGCTTGGGAGGCAGAGAAAGATTTGGCTAGCCGGCTCAACCGAAACTAAAATAATTATAGCTCAGCGCTGGCTCCCACCCCTCCCCCCCCCACACCCATGAGTGGGTGTTTTTGATTCCTGTTCGATTGTATTTGTTTGTTCTATGTGTTGTGTTTATAAAATATAAAATAAATAAAAAATCTATCATAAAAAAAAGGTACATTTACGTGACCCGGGACAAGAACAGACAGTTCGGTTCAGGAAAAGAAGACGGGACAAGAACAGGACAGTTGGGTTTAGGAAAAGAAGAACGGGACATTTGGGTTTAGGAAAAGAAGAACGGGACAAGAACGGGACAGTTCGGTTTAGCAAAAGAAGACGGGACAAGAACGGGACAGTTGGGTTTAGGAAATGTGACATGAGGGACATGAACCCCAGTCTCCTGGTTGAAAGTCCTGTGTTGTTTGACCCATCTACCCCCCCAACCAACCTCCTTACGTGGAATTTCTGGCTTTCATACTACTCTCTACCGTTGTCTCTCTTAATACTACGTCATCTTACAGCGCTGCATAGTTGCTGCTCTGCTGCTGCTCTGCTGCTGCTCTGTGTAATGTTTATGATTTATAACATGGGACGTTATGATGTTATGGTATTTCCACATGTGATGTATCTCAGATTATAAGCAGATATTTGTTTTATTCAGTCCACAAGGGGGAGCTTTAGTTTCATTGTTGTGTTGAGACTGCAGAAGCAGCGAGGTAGTCAGAAATCAAGATGGCGGAATCAACAGAAACGTAAATGATTGCGACGGAGATTTATAAGTTCACTAAAGAGTCTAAAAGCTACTTTGCTGTGTCAAGAGTTTCATTGCAGAACTTTACACTGGCGACGAAGATTTAACTTTTATTTCCCCCCCCCCCCATTCGAATATGGCAGCTGCACTGCCGTCATTCCCTGCTTTTGATATCAAAGAGGATCAAAACTCATCCATCTCCTGGAAGAAGTGGTTACAGCGCTTTGAAAACTTCATAATTGCTCTGGACATAAAGGATGATACGAGGCAATGCTTTTGCATTATGGTGTACTGTACAGGACATCTTTGACATCTTTGACACACTTTCTGATGCCAGAGAAGCAAAAGAATATACATGCGCAAAAGATAAACTAAGTGAGTTCTTATCCCCTAAAATCAACATCGCCTATGCGACTTACAAATTCAGACAAGCTAAACAACTAGCAGGAGAAACACTCGACTCCTATCATGTAAGACTACGGCAATTAGCAGCAACTTCACCAGAAAGTCATCCCACTTCAAGACTCTACCAGCATATGAACATCACCCCTCTCAGTCATGTGGTTTGAAAGTCATGAGTGGTGGACAAGATGTTATGAACTGGACCGAAACTCTTCCTGAACAAACCCCGGAACCCCTAGCCCCTGACCCCGCTGGGTCACAGTCACCTGTTGACAGATACCCAGTCAGCATGAATAGAAGACCCCCATCACACCACTGCATGAAAAGTGGGATTTTCGTCAGCGGCACTGTAGATTGTCGTGGAAGTTCAGGTTTTCGACTGTACACGGCAATTTGCAGGCAACACCGAAAACTGCCGTGAATTGTCGGGAATTGACGTGGGCCTTGCTTGGCAGTTGTCCCCCCATGACCCGCCCTCCCCCAATTCTAGGGGAGGCTTTAACATGTAAATGAAAATGCTGTGAGCTATACAAATGCAAATCAGGGTAGCAGCAGGGGGAGTTTTACCCCAGGTGACAGTTTTCCAAAAGGTATTAACTTCATTTTGAGAAAATCTCTTAAAATAGATCAGGCTCAGTGTGGACGGAGCCTTGGCTCGGAGCTCCCCCGTCCTGGGAGGCTCAGACACACTGGTGTCTGCTTATAGCTGGGCTATACAGTATATACTCAGTCAGTATATATGTATATCTATGGTTTCTGCTGGCGTTGGGGGATTCCAGGCTACATCCCGATCCCGCAGTGTTTTTTTTAGCCGCCCGCTCCTGCCCGCAGCAAAGTTAAAACCGCCTGCTCCCATGAGATTTGCGTTGGGACCCGGTGGGACTCAATCACAATGCAGCCCTCTAATATGCAGCCTACAAGATTTACATTACTGTATTAACAGAATTGTGATGAACAGTACTTGTAAATAAATAGAAGCAGAACTGAACACTGAATATTAAAACAGAGAATATTGCACAGAATGTGAAGTATTGCACTACACTACAGGGTCCAGTTTAAAAGGGTCCATGTGTCAGACACTTTACTATCTTGAGACCACGAGATACTATCTTGAGGCCACGAGATAGTTTCTTGAGGCCACGAGATAGTTTCTTGAGGCCACGAGATAGTATCTTGAGGCCACGAGATAGTATCTCGAGGCCACGAGATACTATCTCGAGGCCACGAGATAGTTATAATTAATTTTTTTTGACAAAGTGGGACCAGGGGGGCTCCGTAGTCAGAGGTTTTGTAAATAGTGCTTGAAGATGATGTTTTGTGTTTAATGTTTTCAGAAAATGGAGCAAGGTTTCAGAAATTGTGTTTTAGCAATTGAGAAAAACTGTAAACTTTCCCAGTATTCCATTAAAACATACTGTAATTCACCTCCACACAGTCTGTGCGCTGTTCGCGCCCTGCTGGTTAATCTGCTATCCTCTTCGTCTTTCTCTATCACTCTGCCCCTACCCCCGCCTTCACTGCTTTGATTTGAAAAATAGTGGAGGGAGATGAGTCCTCAAGCTTCCAAAGTATGGGAGTATTTCAGGCCTACTGGTAAAAGAGTTGTATGTACACACTGTCAAACTTCACTTGCTTATCACACACCTAAAAAGGAAACACGCAGGAGTTGCTCAAGATGTACGGAGCGTTTTTTGTTTTTTTCTTCATGCCATCCCCGGGGCTCTGTAAAGATGGCCCACAGAAAAGGAAAAGACAACGTAAGTATATGATTATTAATGAAACGGCGAGCTAGTCTGTACTGTTTTTTTTTTTTAACTCTTGAGAAGTACAATTACTGTATTTGGATGTTAAACAGGCTACTTAGACTTTGGCAGTAATGTTTTAAACCCCACCATGCACGCAAGTGTAAACGTGAGCAGCATAGCTGCTTGCCTGCTTTTTTTGGTCTTGTAATTTCCAGGAAACAGTACGCCGTCTTCACAACTCGCAGACAAATTCTAGGCGCTACGAACCGGAGCAAAGGTAAGATTTAAAGAATATACTTTCATTCTGCTGTATAAGGAAATAGATACGTTAATAGACCGATACCAAAACCGTACATTTTGTTTTCACAGACTAACTTCGCCTCATAACGAGGCCGTGACCTATTTGCTCAGAGCTATGTCTGCAAGGCCAGATTTACATGATGCTGACAATGATGGCATTGTGTATAAGTAACTTTTCATGTTCTCTCATTCCTTGTTTAATTTTACTGTGACTTCTGTTTTTTTTTGTCATACCACTGTCATTTAATTGTTTTCCAGCTGCCTGTAATTACGAGACAGTAAGCAGGAGCTTCAGGTAGAAACAACCAGATCTTGCATCGCAGGCGGAAGCTGTGAAGAGTTCAGCTCGGAGTCCAGCGAGAAGAAAGAGGGTCAGATTAGATCCGTTTTGGTCAATGTGACTATTATTCAGGTGCATTCATAGATGTGTTGTGTCCATACGCAGTGCATCGTGCAGTACTGACTGTCTTTATTGATTGTTTTTACAGCTGCTGGAAGCGAGACAGAGTATGGATAGATTGTGCATCCTTTTCGTACAGGGCAACGCACCACAGACGTCTGCAAAATGGACCGAATTAAGACAGAATGCCGTCAGTTACCTTTTTTACCACTTTACTATTTGTTGTGTAGGCTGTGTTTGTTGTTTGCTAATACAGCTTTTTTTTTTTAATAAACATCACGTTCCTGGCAAATTTTCCTTTCCTCAATAAATTCACGTCCTTGATGGTAATATAGTGTAGTCCATAGCATAACAATGACATTAATATACAACAAAATAGCATATGCATATATATATATATATATATATATATATATATATATATATATATATATATATATATATATATATATGCATATGCTATTATGTGGGAAGGAGGAGCCGGAACTTGTGCGGGAGGTGGAGTGCTACCATTTCAATCTGGTGGGGCGTAACCTCTACGGGGGGGGGGGGGTGGGGTGGACTGACTGGTGTTTGTGCATATGCACCAAACAAGAGTTTGGAATATTCTGCCTTCTTGGAGACCTTGAATGGAGTCCTGTATGGGGCTCCAGTGGGGGACTCCATAGTTCTGCTGGGGGACTTCAACGCGCACGTGGGCAATGATGGAGATACATGGAGAGGCGTGATAGGGAGGAACGGCCTCCCTGATCTAAACCAGAGTGGTTGTCTGTTAACAAACACCATGTTCGAACATAGGGATGCTCATAAGTGTACCTGGTACCAGAGCACCCTAGGCCGAAGGTCAATGATCGATTTCATAATCGTTTCATCTGATCTGAGGCCGCATGTTTTGGACACTCGGGTGAAGAGAGGGGCGGAGCTGTCAACCGATCACCATCTGGTTGTGAGTTGGGTCAGGGGGTGGGGGAAGACTCTGGACAGACCTGGTAAGCCCAAACGGGTAGTTGAGAATTGAGAATGTCTAGAAGAGGCCCCTGTCCGACAGACTTTCAACTCACACCTCCGGCGGAGCTTTTCGTGCATCCCTGGGGAGGCTGGGGGCATTGAACCTGAGTGGACAATGTTCAAAGTTTCCATTGCTGAAGCTGCGGCGGGGAGCTGTGGTCTTAGGGTCTTGGGTGCCTCAAGGGGCGGTAACCCTCGAGCACCGTGGTGGACACCGGTGGTCAGGGAAGCCTTCCGACTGAAGAAGGAGTCTTTCCGGGATATGTTATCCCAGAGGACACCGGAGGCAGTTGCAAGGTACCAAAGGTCCCGAAGGGCTGCAGCCTCTGCCGTGAAAGAGGCAAAGCAGCGGGTGTGGGAAACGTTCGGAGAAGACATGGAGAAGGACTTTCGGTTGGCACCAAGGTGCTTATGGAAAACTGTTCGCCACCTCAGGAGGGGGAAGCGGGGAACCATTCAAGCTGTGTACAGTAAGGATGGGACGCTGTTGACCTCAACTGAGGAGGTAATAGGTCAATGGAAGGAGCCCTTTGAGGAACTCCTAAATCCGACTAATACGCCCTCTATGGTAGAAGCAGAGCTGGAGGATGATGGGGGATTGTTGTCAATTTCCCTGGTGGAAGTCACTGAGGTAGTTAAAAAACTCCACAGTGGCAAAGCCCCAGGGATTGATGAGATCCATCCAGAAATGCTTAAAGCTCTGGGTGTGGAGGGGTTGTCTTGGTTGACACGCCTCTTCAACATAGCGTGGAAGTCTGGGACGGTGCCTAAGGAGTGGCAGACCGGGGTGGTGGTTCCCCTATTTAAAAAGCGGGACCAGAGGGTGTGTGCCAATTACAGGGGTATCACACTTCTCAGCCTCCCTGGTAAAGTCTACTCCAAGGTGCTGGAAAGGAGGGTTCGGCCGATAGTCGAACCTCGGGTTGAATAGGAAGAACGCGGATTCCGTCCTGGTCGTGGAACAACGGACCAGATCTTTACTCTCGCAAGGATCCTGGAGGGAGCCTGGGGAGTATGCCCAACTTGTCTACATGTGCTTTGTGGATCTGGAGAAGGCATATGACCGGGTCCCCCAGGAGATACTGTGGGAGGTGCTGCGGGAGTATGGGGTGAGGGGGTCCCTTCTCAGGACCATCCAATCTCTGTATGACCAAAGAGAGAGCTGTGTCCGGGTTCTCGGCAGAAAGTCAGACTCGTTTCAGGTGAGGGTTGGCCTGAAAGGATATCGAGGCGTAGTTGGGGTTGCAGTTCGGTGGGCTGGGGATCTCATCGCTGCTTTTTGCAGATGATGTTGTCCTGACGGCATCATCGGCCTGTGACCTTCAGCACTCACTGGATCGGTTCACAGCCAAGTGTGAAGCAGCTGGGATGAGGATCAGCACCTCTAAATCTGAGGCCATGGTTCTCAGCAGAACCATGAACCATGACCATGGAACCATTGTCCCCTCCATT
Organism: Zingel zingel; assembly: GCA_023566125.1. Taxonomy (NCBI): domain Eukaryota; kingdom Metazoa; phylum Chordata; class Actinopteri; order Perciformes; family Percidae; genus Zingel; species Zingel zingel. The sequence goes on along the minus strand of CM042318.1, from coordinate 31,656,834 downwards.
GAGGGGACAATGGAGCAGGAGATTAGTCGGAGAATCGGCGCAGTGGGTGCGGTATTCTATTCAATTTATCGCACCGTTGTGAGGAAAAGAGAGCTGAGCCAGAAGGCAAAGCTCTCGATATACCAGTCAGTTTTCGTGCCTACCCTTACCTATGGTCATGAAGGCTGGGTCATGACCGGAAGAACAAGATCCAGGGTACAAGCGGCCAAAATGGGTTTCCTCAGGAGGGTGGCTGGTGTCTCCCTTAGAGATAGGGTGAGAAGCACAGTCATCCGTGAGGAGCTCAGAGTAGGGCCGCTGCTCCTTCGCGTCGAAAGGAGCCAGTTGAGGTGGTTCGAGTATCTGGTAAGGATGCCCCCTTGGCGCCTCCCTAGGGAGGTGTTCCAGGCACGTCCAGCTGGGAGGAGGCCTCGGGGAAGACCCAGGACTAAGTGGAGGGATTATATCTCCAACCTGGCCTGGGAACGCCTCGGGATCCCCCAGCTGGATCTGAGCTGGTTAATGTGGCTCGGGAAAGGGAAGTTTGGGGTCCCCTGCTGGAGCTGCTCCCCCTGCGACCCAATACTGGATAAGCAGACGAAGATGGATGGATATGCACATTAAGCCAAGTTATTGATCAGGGAACAAATGATTTTTACTCCAATTGCTTCTGAACCAGTAATCTGTATCTGTGGCCTGAGTGTTACAAACTCACAGTGAAGGCATGGGGGGGTGCTTTGTGAAGTCTAATAGAGAGTGGGCCTTGCTGAGTACTTGCTGGTAAAAGATAGCCGTCAATTGATGAAAAAATACTTGCTAATGTACTTGAACTTACGTCTTGCTGTCCCGAGTTTGTACCTTCAAGGTTGAAAGCACATAATTAGAAGTCGCTTTGGATAAAGGCGTCAGCTAAATGACATGAAAATAGCTCCTAATCAATTTGTTGTGCTGCTTTAATGTTTCATGCCTTGTTGATTGTGTTTTTAGGACTTTATAAAATAAAGCCATCATTTCTCTATCTACATTAAAAGTATTAAACTTTTTTTTTTCCGAACTCAATGACCATATCCTTTGGTCTTTGTGGCATTTAATTTGAAAAAATAAAGGCCTCATCACACCATTTGAGAAATGTGTCTACCACTGGCCCATGCTCACACTCATCTTTATAGAGCAGGAGAACATTTGAAATTGCTAGAACAGAACACTATTTGCCTCTCTCTCCATTTAATCCCCATTTGACTTTACACATCTCTCTCTCTCCCCTTTAAACACTTTGACTTTGATTCTTTCTCTCCCTCTGTCTCTTTCTCTTATGTCTCGTCTGCTGAGATAAGCAGAGAGAGGACACAGGCATTTGTGTGACTGTGTGTTTAGGCAGCCTTAGATTTTATTGCTAATTTAGGTGAGAGGCGATGCATCACATAGTGAAGCATGTAGTAAAGTCTGTGTGTGTGTGTGTACTAGTTTTATTGCCAGCCTTGAGATGTCAACAACCTGAATATTGTATGAGAGGAATTAGAACTAAACACACACACACACACACACACACACACACGTTGAATGATGAGTGGAGCAAATGCTTGTTTATCCCTTGGCTTCTGCTGTTCCGTAATTCATGTTGATGGATGACTAATCAGCTAATGATATGAGAGCGAGAAAGAGAGAGAGAGAGAGAGAGAGAGAGAGAGAAAGGAGAAAGTAGAGAAAAGTAGAGAATATGATAGGAAGGAAGGACAAGAAGGACAGAGGGAGAATGAGACAGAAGGCAGCTGACAGTGATGTATGGATGTGATAAGCTGGAGCGATATCAGCACAGACACCAACCTTATTTAACACAAGTCTTGGCTAGACGTGACTCATCGAGGAGATTGTTTCTTGTAACTGCAATATTGTAGGGCTGTACTTATCAACAGCGAATATTCAAAGCTTCGGTGGCGGTGGCGTCGAGCGGGCAGGGGTGTTCAATATTTCTGACCGCACCTGAAGGCAGCTAACCTGGATGCCAGCCGAACTTAGCCCCGCCTACAACATTTGAGGTCGGGAAGTTCGGTCTGGACTTTATCCGTTATGGAGCAACTACAGTATGCTCGAACAAGAGCTGTTTGCACCAATGAAATTGTCTTTTTACGATGATGGACAGATGATCAACAGTAACGTAATCAATCATGTCACCAAAGAGCGCTTGTGTTGAATTTGTTTGAATGTCGCGTTCCAACCGTTCTCTTAATACATCCATAGTTCCAACCGTTCTCTTAATACATCCATGGAGCAGACCCGCGGGACATATGACGGTTCTCCCGAGGTCCTGTAGCTGTAATAATGGATATAGCTAATGGCTGTAATTCACCATGTGTTCTATTGCACAACTCCCGGGGCTATTGGCTAGTAGCTAACATCAGCGGTAGCTAGTAGCTAGTATGGATGTATTAAGAGAACGGTAACCAGGGTTGTAGTACTCGTGTCCGGTCTTGGACTCTAGTCCGAACATAAGACCTGTGGTGTTAGTGCTCCTTTTGTACCATAATTTTATTGAATGAAATATTAAGCTTCGCTCCTACGAGATGGGTGGGTTTTGTTATGTTACACACAAAGCTAACTGGCTATAGTTAGCATGTACATATGCTAGCGGACATTAGCTAACATTGCCGAGCCAGCCAGCAACTTCGGCAGTAGAGTTTCGGCGAGCTAACCACGACAGTATTGTTGCCTACAATCAACCTTATGTATGGTGGCACCTGGTGATGATAATAAAAGTATTTAATTTTGCCACAGTATACCATGGATGTATTAAGAGAACTACGTAGCCTATATACGTAAGAGACACGAGAGAGAAGCCAGGGAAAACTAAGCGTTGCTCAACATATGTCACATACTCCGTTGCTCTGATTGGTTGTAGGTCTTTCCAATTGGGTGCAGAGGCAATTTTTTCCTGGTTCAGTTGAAACATGCCCCATAATCACAGCCCAATGGAGCAGTATCAGACTTATATTCTGAATAGAATCTGAGTATGACGACGTCAGGATAGAAGGCAGCTTCATTTCACAGAGAAAGTGTGGAAGTAAAGAGACACAACGAGAGCTGAAGCGACTTTGCTTTGTTGTTCCAGTCACCTGTTATTACACAATCCCTGGGCAGCTCAGTGCTTGTGTTCCAGTTTTTTTTAACCTTCTTATTGTTGAAGGTTAAAAAAACTTGTCTGTGGCAGGCAGCGATAGAGGCAGTGATCCGCAACACAGACAGACATGACATGACTGTCCCCCGCAGTGTGATGTCGGGCCACCTTTTTCTTTATGGCACTGTTTGAGTGGTTTATAAACCGGTTAATGCGAGAACTTTACTGTTGTCTCTGGTGCCTGAAAGTGTCCGAATGTGTGTGAATGGTCTAATGAGAGGCAAATTGTAAAGCACTTTGTCCGATAAGGTATAAAGGTGCTATATACACACATATATATACAAATGCAGACCAAAATGTGTCATTGGTGTTTCTATGTTTAACCAGAAGTTGGAGTACCCAATCAAATTTCCATTTGGAAAACAGAAAAGATCTGTGGTTTTGGATCAGTAAAGTGGAATCGGTGTCTCCCTGACAGACCTGGGATTCAGCCATGTCTGTACATACGGAGTAACCTCTAACCTCAGTTGCTACACAGTAGCATCGATAATAAGGACATTCCGACTGGAGAACAGGTATATCTTCAAGTTTCTACTCCAGACTGTATCTACTGTATGTGTCACATGATTCTGTATCATATTACAGTATTACTGTACTAAGGATAGTTACGTTATTGTAACTCCAGATTCTATGAGTATAGGCGTAGCCCTCTAAGCCACGCTATTGGGTTTATCCCTTTGCGCCTGCGCAGTCATGAAAATTTTCTTTCCCGCCCTTGCGTACCGCTCGGGCTTCAACTACGTCCGCAAATACTGTATATAAACAGAGCGGAGCCGTAGTTCTGCTCCCAACATAAGTTTTTTCTTCAGCTAATGTAACCGGAGCAGGTGGCCCGGATCTTAGAGGGCTACGCCTATACTCATAGAATCTGGAGTTACAATAACGTAACTATCGTTCTATTTCGTATAGGCTTCGCCCTCTAAGCCACGCTATTGGGTTAGGGCGAAGCTGATGTAGTCAATGCCACCTGCGACCCAAAGTGGAACATAGACTAACTCTTACTGTCTGTATCAGATAAGCCGTTATCTTGATATCGCAGCCTGCCATGGTAATGACTCGGCCTTGCTGGCTGTAAAGCCCCAGCCGAGAGTGCAGGCATGCATGATAGATGAGGGAAATACATGATTGATAATTATGGGACGCCCAAGTTTCTCCCAGCCACCCAGAGTGGGGGGGGGAGGGACCCCAGGCAGTATACATGCAGCGGCACATATCATGATTGTAGGCGTGCATGGTAGTGACAAATATATATACATGTACATAATAAATATATATGTGTGGGACGTCGCTCTCCTCCCGGCATCCGGCAGCAGACAGAACACACATGACGGGGCATCATTCGTCGTTGAGTGAGGATAGGACCGAGTGAGTCAGAGAGGTCTCGGACATATCCCGCAAATAGAAACGGATGAAAGGGCATGGGGATGCCCAAGAGGCTGCTGCACAGATGTTGGCTACTGACATGCCTCTGAACAGAGCTGTTGATGTCGATAGTGCCCTTGTAGAATGTGCCCGGATGCCTCGGGGGGGCTCCGCCCCCTCCGTGTTATAGGCCTGGGTGATAGCCTCGCACAGCCAGTGAGACAGACGCTGTTTTGACAGGGCCGCTCTTGGGAGTGTTCCCTATAGTGTACAAACAGCTGCTGTGTCCGCCTTATGTCCGCCGTGCGTAAAACGTATTGTGATAATGCACGTACCGGGCATAATCGGTGGGAAACCTCCTCCGCGTCGTTGTTATGAGGCGGGGGGAAAAAACCCTGGAGGGAAAAAACCCTCGACCGAAAATAATTAGTTACAATTTTTGGTGTGAAAGAGGGGTTAGGCTGTAGGACGGCTGCGCTCCCGTCCCCTCTAATGGAGAGACAGGACCGTGAAACTGACAGCGCACATAAATCGCTCACTCGCTTGGCTGACATCAAGGCAAGGAGAAGCGCCGTTTTCAGAGACGGTAACCTGAGAGGGACTTGTGCTAAGGGCTCGAAGGGAGGCTTCCCCAGAGCTCGAAGCACCAGGGCCAGATCCCATTGGGGTGTGAGAGAGCGCACGGTGGGTTTCTGTTGTCTGACCCCTTTCAACAAATTCTTTACTAGGGGGTGCGCAAAAACCGTTCTCTCTCCATAGCCTTCGTGGCAGGATGAAATGGCTGCTGCATAGGCTTTAACTGTGGACGGAGCCAAGTTGTTATCTACCAATGTTTGTAGATAAGTCAACACGAGAGGCAGGGGACACGACATAGAGTTAGTTTCCCTCTCCGTGCACCAGCGCTGGAAAGCGGACCAACGCGCCGCGTAAAACGTTGTTGTGGAGGGGGCTCTCGCGCTCTGAATAGTGCACACCACGGCAGGAGGCAAGCCTAATCTCTGCAAGCGTTCCCGCTCAGCAGCCAGCCCCACAGTTGCTGGGTTATCACCGGGGGGTGAGATATTGCGCCGTCCAGCTGTGACAAGGCGTCCTCGCGCCACGGCAATTGCCAGGGGGGACTCGCCAGCAGCTGGACCAGCGTCAGGAACTAGGATGCACTTGTGCGCTCCGGTGCCACCAGGATGACCGACAGATTCTCCTCCTGGATGCGTTCCAGGAGACGAGGAATCAGAGGGACCGGGGGGAAAGCGTATGAGGGTTCTGGGCCAGGGGTGGTGGGAGAGAGCGTCCACGCCGAGGGGTGGATTGTCCCGTGTGCTCAAGGAAAACCACAGAGCGCACTGTGTGTTCTCTCGTGAGGCGAACAGATCCACCGAACCCGCTCCACAGCTTCTGAACGATAGTGGGATTCAATTTCCACTCGTTGTGAGAGGGCCCTCCCCTCGACATTAGGTCTGCCGCCCGGTTTAGTATCCCGGGGATGTAAACAGCCTTGAGGGACAGCAGATGACTGTGTGCCCACAGCAGAAGGCTGTGGGCACGCTGCTGCTGTAACATTGTCTGTCTGTACGACAACATGTCTCCCCGCTACCACTGGGGTGAAGTGCTTTAAAACCTTCAGCACCGTGGACAGCCCAGGGGAACCCCAGCTGACAAGGTCAGAGGGTTTCCCCAATATGACAGGTCTGACTGCAGAGAAGGAGGAATGGTTAGCATTCGCCACTTGTGGCGAATGGGATCGACATGTTGCCGGAGGAACCACCTCTGGATTTTTCTCATGTGGAGAAGCCCCAGGGGGACCACCATGTAACCCGCGGACATCATGCCCAGAAGGCGCATGACGGACAGCGCTGACACCTTTGCGCGTGGCGTGGTGCGCGACAGAAGAGAGATCAGCGCGTCTTGCCTTGGTGTTGACAGCCTGGCCCTCATAACAATCGAGTTTAGGACTACGCCCAGATAAACTATCGATTGTGTGGGAACCAGTGAGCTTTTCTGCCAGTTTATGGCGAAGCCCAGCGTCTGCAGGTGCTACAGAACTGCAACAGTGTGTAGCGCCGCCGTTTCCCGAGAGGGAGCCAGGATGAGCAAATCGTCCAGATAAAACAGGACTCTGATGCCTTTTCTCCGCAACGGCTGAAGTGCCGTCTCCATGCACTTGGAAAAAGTGCAGGGGGCCAGTGAGTAACCGAACGGTAGTCGGTTGTACTGGAAATGAGCCCCTTGGAAAAATAAGCGCAGGAATTTCCTGTGTCTGGGAATGATTTGGATGTGAAAGTATGCGTCTTTCAGATCCACAGATGTAAACCATTCTTGGTGGCGCACGCATTCCAACACATGTCTGATAGTCAGCATGTGGAATGGATGCTCCATGACGCACCGGTTGAACTGGGACAGGTCGAGGATGGGGCGTAACCCGCCTGACTTTTTTGGAGTGAGAAAGTAGCGGGAGTAAAAGCCCCCATTCTCCTCCCCCAGGGGAACGCGGGAAATTGCTCCTTTTGACAGCAGTTCCCGTAGTTCTGACGTCATGGCGTCTGATTCTGCCTGGGATGACACGGTTGTCTCCAACACGCCCGCAAAGCGAGGCGGGGGGGAGGCGAACTGGAGTGTATAGCCTCGTGATATCAGTTTTGACATCCACGAGTCCATGTGTGTCAGCCTGAGCCATGCCGCGCTGTGCTCTGAAAACGGGCACGCGCATGTCTGTGTGTTGTTTACAGACATAGCTAGCAAGAAGCGCAGAGCCCGTCCCGCCGCTGGACGAGACATGAGTAGATCGTGTCGCCCAGCCCATGGTAGGGCCCTGTCGAAAGGGTGGAGGGTCATCGTCATCCTCATCCCGCTGGCATAGCCGGGGGGAGGAGGATAATTGAGTGGCGCTAATTGTGGTGAGTGGGCGTTTGCTCCCGCTGTCTGCATAGTGAGAGGGCGGTGGAGCTACGCGAGCAGTGGTGACCTGGTGTGTGCTTGTGTGGGGAACATCTGTCGTGATATCAGCCTAATGTTCAGTGGGAACAAGGGCTGTTCGGTTGAAGGGAAACTGCTCTTTGGAAAGACTGAAGTGGCCCTTAAAAGGGCCGTTGTGTTTCCGGTTTCCAACCGTGGAGGGACAGACATTCCCCGCGCCCCGTCATTGCCACCGTCGCCGCTGCTTGCTGGGTGGCTCCGGGGGCAGGTTTGACCAGGTGGGAGCCGCCTTCATGGTCCTCCGGCCCCGTGAAACCTGCCGGTCAGGGGCCGGCTGCCGCTGTGGGGGGGCAGGCGGGGGACCAGAGGTTGAAGCCTGGGAGGGTGCAGCCGCAGCGGAGGCTGTGGGGCGTTTCCTCTTATGGCGGTTGGTGGAGCGGTGGCGATGCTGTTGGGGAGCCGCTTTCCAGGAGCCAAACCGCCGTAGCCGCTCCGCTTCCTCGGTCGCCTGGTGAAGGTGGGACGTGGCCGTCTGTAAGCGGGGCCCAAATAATCCATCGGGAGCTATGGGGCCGTACAGAAGCTCATGTCTGACCTCCGTGGGTAGCTGAGACATGTGGAGCCAGATATTTCGCTGGGCCACAGTCTCCTCCACGAATGGCCGAAGCTCCGTAAAGCGCGGCCAGAGTGGGGCCCGTTTGGACGGCGGTTCCTGAGAGTAGACGTCACCGCTCAGGAGGCCGCGAGTGGGGGCTGGAAGCTCCGCCGGGAGCGCTATGCCTCTCTGGTCCGCCGCCTTTTTAATGATGTCCGGCAGGTCCAGAAAAAGAGAAAAAGAGGGTGGAGCCGCCTGTGGCAGAGGGGTAAGCTGCTGAAGCGGTGCCCCTGGCCGTTCTGCAGACGGGGAGAGCCTCAGTGGAAGGGCGTCAATCCCTGTCTCGAGTTCCAATACTCCCAGCGGGGAGGAGGGAAAACCGTTGAGGGAATCGTCTTTCGGGGGAGACGAGTCATCGGACTCGTGCCCGTCGAAGACGCCCTCTTCCAGCGGTTCCAGGGCGTCGACGGTGTCACGTCGGTCTGCCCAGCTGCCGTCCCCCTCTCCGTCGACTTCAAAAGCCAGAAAAGCGTCCACCCGCCGTTGAAGCTCTTTAGAAGGCAGGCGGGCGCAAAACGGGCAGGAGGCGTCGGAGGTGAGAGCCTTGCCAGCGTGAGAGGCACCGAGGCAGGTCTCGCAGCGGGGGTGGAGGTCCGGCGAAAAGATGTAGCCGGTCTGGCAGGAGGGGCAGAGGCGGACGCCGCTGGAGCCGGAGGTCTTCATAATCTTCTTCATACTGTTTGCTTAAAGAAAAAATGGGAGCAGAACTACGGCTCCGCTCTGTTTATATACAGTATTTGCAGACGTAGTTGAAGCCCGAGCGGTACGCAAGGGCGGGAAAGAAAATCTTCACGACTGCGCATTCGCGAAGGGATAAACCCAATAGCGTGGCTTAGAGGGCGAAGCCTATACGAAATAGAACTGTACTATACAAAATGGGTAGTGCTTTGAAGTATATATAAAGGAATACCATTGTATTGTTACAGTATTGTGTACAGTTTGAAAGTACAGTATGTGAAAAAGAACCTAACCAATGACATCTTGTCTGTTGTTTCTTCTTCGCCCAGAACATCACCTCAGATTACGGTGACACCAAGATCTGGTTCTTGGGTGCAGCTGTCAGTGGACCTGCTACACCCTGCTACATCCGGCTATGTCCTGCCGCTTCCACTGAATCCACCCATGCTCTGCTGTGCCACGCTACATCCCGTAACGCCCTGCTGTGCCCGGCTATGACATGAACTACTACGACTACCATTGTAGTCACTGTTCCATTATCTCTATTGTGACTATTACGCCACTGTTCATCATAACCCCAACCGGCCCTGTCAGACACCGCCTACCAAGAGTCTGGGTCTGCCAAGGTTTCTTCCTAAAGGGGAGTTTCTCCTCGCCACTGTCGCAATAGCCACTGCTAATGCTTGCTCCTGGGGGAATTATTGGAATTGTTGGGGCTTTGTAAATTATAGTGTGGTCTAGACCTACTCTGTAAAGTGTCTTATGATTTGATACTATAAATAAAATTGAATTGAATCAAATTGTGGTGGCATTTTCTACAGAATGGTTGGACAACCTCTTCAAGGTGGAAGGGAATGGCTCTTCACTCAACAAGAGCTTACCATCATTGAAATGGTGCGAGAAAATAATGCAATCCTACTTTGTGAGTTGCAACAACGCATAACTGCAAATAGAAATGTATTCAACAATATTAACAGGGTCAGCATTTCTACACTAAGTCACATCCTACAGAAACATAACTTCAGAATGAAGCAGCTGTACAGGGTGTCATTTGAGAGGTACAGTGTCAGGGTCAAGGATCTGCGCCATGATTATGTGCAGACCGTCACTTTACTTTACATACTATATATTGTGATGTGGGAATGAGGGGATGTTTATGCTGCCACCTGCCCTGCCTGTAGCTTGTAGTTTTTGTCTATACTGACCCAACCCAGACCCTACTTGTGTGAAAATATAGACATTGTAGTTACTGTATGTGTTTTCAGTAACACTATTCAATATTTTCTGTTACAGAGAGTTGTGGATTTTGATGCCGCTGAACTGCCACATCAGGTCATCTACGTGGATGAGGCAGGCTTCAATCTGGTCAAAACCAGGCGTCGGGGCCATTACGTAGTTGGACAAAGGGCCGTTGTAAATGTCCCTGGGCAGCATGGGGGAAATGTCACCTTGTGTGCTGCAATTAGTGTCCAAGGAGTTCTGCATCACCATGCCACTATAGGTCCCTACAATACAAGACAGAGCATTGCATTTCTAGATGCACTACATGCAGTTGTGTAGGGCAAGGCAAGACAACTTTATTTATATAGCACATTTCAGCACAGGGCAACTCAAAGTGCTTTACATAAAACATTAAACATTAAAAAGCAAAGAGCAAAATAGGAAAAAAATAAAATAAAATTGACGAATTACAAATATAATACAAGATAACATACAAGCATAAAATTAACAGTTCAATATAAAAATTAAGAATAGGCAACATCAAAAAGAAAGGTCTTCAGCCTTAATTTAAAAGAGCTGAGAGTCGCGGCTGACATGCAGCTTTCTGGAAGTTTGTTTCAAATATATGGAGCATAATAACTGAACGCTGCTTCCCCCCTGTTTAGTTCTGACTCTGGGGACAACAAGCAGACCTGTCCCAGATGACCTGAGAGGTCTGGGTGGTTCATAGTGCAACAACAGATCAGAAATATTTTTTGGCCCTAAGCCATTTAGGGATTTATAAACCAGCAGAAGTATTTTGAAGTCTATTCTTTGAGGCACAGGAAGCCAGTGTAAAGACTTGAGAAGTGGAGTGATGTGATCCACTTTCTTGGTCTTAGTTAGAACTCAAGCAGCAGCATTCTGAATCAGCTGCAGCTGTCTAATTGATTTTTTAGGGAGACCTGTTAAGACACCGTTACAATAGTCAAGTCTACTAAAGGTAAAAGCATGGACAAGTTCTGCTGAGCCATAAGTCCTCTAATCCTTGATATATTCTTAAAATGGTAATAGGCTGATTTTGTTATTGTCTTAATGTGGCTGTTGAAATTCAGGTCTGGGTCCATGACTACACCTAGATTTTTTGATTTGTCTGTTATTTTCAACATTGCCGCTTGAAGCTGAGTGCTGACCTTTAATCGGTCGTCCTTTACTCCAAAAACTAACACTTCAGTTTTTCCTTCATTTAATTTAAGAACATTTTGGAACATCCAGTTGTTGATTTGTTCAGTGCACCTAGTATCGTCGGCATAGCTATGGTGACTTATTTTATTGTTTACCATAATACGAGCTAGAGGAAGCATGTAGATGTTGAACAGAAGATGTCCCATAACCAAGCCTTGTATGCTCAGATACGTAATTGCCTATAGACACAAAGTAGTCTCTATTCTTTAGGTAGGATTCAAACCAGTTTAGAACTGAGCCAGAAAGGCCAACCCAGTTTTTCAATCGTTCTAGTAATATGTTGTGGTCAACTGTGTTGAATGCAGCATTGAGATCAAGCAACACCAAGGTTTTGCCACTATCTGTGTTTAAGTGGTTGTCATTAAAGACTTTAACAAGAGCTGTCTCAGTGCTGTGGTGTGGTGGAAAACCAGACTGGAAGGAATCAAAACTGTTGTTTACTGACATGAAAAATGTGAGTTTTGAAAGACCGCTTTTTCAATGATTTTACTTAGGTTTGATATTGGCCTATAGTTGCTCATTAGTGATGTGTCTAGATTGTTCTTTTTTAAGAGTGGCTTGATGACTGCAGTTTTTATGGCCTGTGGGAAGATACCAGAAAGAAGAGACGTGTTTACAATCTGTAGAACATCTGAAGCCAAACAACTCAAAACACCTTTGAAAATGTCTGTTGCTAGAACATCAGGTTTTTAGTTGTTTCATAATGTCTTCCAGGTTGTTGTGGCTAATCTTATGAAATTGTGTCATATTGGGACCTGTTTTTCCTGGACACTGTGACAACACAGGTCTTGTACCTGATATGGAGGCACTAGCTGTTTGTCTAATTTTCTGAATTTTATCTGTGAAGAAGATGGCAAATTCATTACAGGCCTTGGTGGATAAAAATTCAGATGCTACTGGCACCGGGGGGTTTGTTAATCAATCAACAGTGGCAAACAGAGTATGTGAATTATTATTGTTTCTGGCAATAATCTCAGAGAAGAAGGACCGCCTTGCATTGCTCAGTTCCAAATTATAAATGCGAAGTCTCTCTTTATAGGTATCATAATGGACCTGGAGAGTAGTTTTTCGCCACCTGTGTTCAGCTTATCAACACTCTCTTTTCTTATCAACTGTCTATTTTCTTATCAGAGACAGTTGTTACCTTAATGGGAGCAATGGCATCAATAATATTTGTAATTTTACAATTGAAATTGTCTACAAGCTCAGTGACTGTGACCCCAGAAAGGGTGGGTGTGGAGGAGAAAAGCTGAATGTGTCACGGTTTGTTAGTGCAGGAACCCAAAAGCAGACCAGGACAAGGTAAGTAGGAAGTACAAGGTGAGTATTTATTTGGAATTTGAATGTGGAAAACGACTTGGTCCAGTTGGTTGGCAGGTAGTGAGGCTGGAAGGCTGCAGGGTTTGTGCTGATCCAAATGTGCTGCAGTGAAGTTGACAGCCAGGCAGGTGTGAGTGACAATCCAGGTGAGTAACTGTAGACAGAGGAACAGGCGGCAGATTAGCTACAGGACAACAGGCAAAAACAGCAAAAGACTTGCAAAAACAGCAAAAGACTTTCAAAAAATCTAGAGGCTTGATATGAGAGCTAAACATACTGGGTACGCTAACGATCCGGCAGGGAATGAATGGTGCAGAGGATGATAATCAGGACCAGGTGTGTAGATTGCAGCAGGTTTAGTGGTTGGAGAATCAGCCGGGATGTGTTCAGGAAAACTCAGGAAAAACGAACTTCAGGTTAGAGCAAAAACAAAACACTGGCAAAACAGGCTCAAGATGTTAGGTTCATGACAGTACCCCCCCTCCGACGGACGACACCGGGCAGACCACCCGGAGCGCCAGGATGAAGCCTAGGTATCCAGGTGTCGGGGTATCCAGCTTCTCTCCTCAGGACCGTAACCCTCCCAGTCCACGAGGTATTGGAAACCCCGCCCACGTCGTCTGGAGTCCATGATGCGGTGAACGGTGTAGACAGGACCCCCGTCGATAATCCGAGGGGGAGGTGGACGAGGAGGAGGGGGCAACAGAGGACTGAGGAGAACAGGCTTGATGCTGGTAACTGTCAGAGGCCTTAAGGAGGTTCATCCTGGCACGATGCCAGGTCCGATGGCAACGGCGAATGTGAGCTTGGACTGAGGGAACTGAGAGATCCTTCTCCTGTGATGGAAACAGAGGCAGTTGATATCCATACAGACACTGAAAGGGGGACATCCCAGTGGCAGAGGTCGGGAGAGTGTTATGGGCGTACTCAGCCCATGGTAGCTGAGAGGACCAGGTGGTGGGATTAGTAAGTAAGTAAGTAAGTGCTGTACAAAAGAATAGGTAAAACAAACAATATAAAATGTTTATATATATGTAAAATTAAAGTGACACTAGTGAAAACCCATCAACCAAAGGCTTTCCTAAATAAACATGTTTTCAGATCCTTTTTGAAAGAGAAAACACAGTCTGCAAGACGCATGGACAGGGGCAGGGCGTTCCAGAGTCTGGGAGCAACAGACTGAAAAGACAGTTCCCCTTGGGTCTTATAACGAGTCTTAGGGACTACAAGCAGGTTCTGGCTAGAGGACCGAAGAGTCCGGCCAGAGGAATACGGCTTCAAAAGGTCCAGAATGTACTGTGGGGCCTGACCGGTTAAGGCTCTGAAAGTCAACACTAAAATCTTAAAATCAATCCTGAATTTTACAGGGAGCCAATGGAGAGCCGACAAGACTGGAGTGATATGAGACCTTCGAGGGGCATCTGTTAAAAGTCTAGCAGCAGAATTTTGAACAATTTGCAGTTTGTTCAGAGCAGACTTATTTAGACAGGTAAAACAGAGTTGCAGTAGTCAAGTCTTGTTGATGTAAAAGCATGAATTATCATTTCCAGATCCTTCTTTGACAACATTTTTCTAATTTTAGAGATGTTCCTAAGATGATAAAAGCAGTTTCGGACGAACTGTTTTGAGTGTGTCTCCAAATACATGGCCTGGTCAAACACAACCCCCAGGTTTCTGAGGCTGGATTTGACAGAGGGGTCCAGAGAGCCAAGGTGCTGTTTGATCAGCGGGATCTTATGGTCTGGAGCAAAGATCAGCGTTTCAGTCTTGTTAGAATTTATCTGCAGGTAGTTAGTGGCCAGCCAGTCTTTGATAGAGGACACACACTCTAGGAACAGAGACAAACGATGGAACTCAGCATCATTAAAAGAACAATACAACTGGACATCGTCGGCATAGAAATGATATAATACATCCTTGAAACAACCAATAATTTGACCAAGTGGCAAAATGTACAGTAAAAACAAAATAGGACACAAAACTGACCCTTGTGCCACTCCGCAGAACAAATTGGTCACATCAGACTGTACATTGTTTACAGCAACATTAAAGGTTCTGTCATGAATATAGGAAGAGAACCACTGAAGGACAGATCCTGATAGTCCCATCTCATTATGAAGCTGATTGATCAGTATACTGTGATCCACAGTGTCAAAAGTCAGTTCATTGAGTTTTGGAACAATGGATCCACAGAGAAATGACGGTCGAGGAGGGAGAGGAAGAGGAAGAGGACATGGTCGAGGAGGAGGACATGGTCGAGGAAGAGGAGGAGGAGGAGGAGAAGAAGAAGAAGAAAAAGGAGGAGGAGGATGTAGTGAAGGACGAGGTAGAAGAGGAGTAAGGGCAAGGAGACAAGTAGTCTCGGATGAAATTCGAGCCACTTTAGTGGACTATGTTCTTGTCCATGGTATGACCATGAGGGAGGCTGGGCAACGAGTCCAGCCTAATTTGAGTCGCTTCACCGTCGCCTCCATCATCAGAACCTTCAGGGAGGAAAACAGGTAGGTGTACTTACAGTACGACTGCTCTGTACAGTCACTTTTGAGTGCTGTACTCTGTGCTTTGACATCACATGCACTGTTGTACTATGTTTCTGTAATACTAAATAAATCCATCAAATTTACAGTAATGCGTGCTTCTATTTTTGTAGGATACAGAGACGACCATCTGGTGGTGGGAGGCTAAGGCTTTTGTCAGAGGAGCAAGAGAGGGAGCTTGTAAACATGGTCATTGCCAATAATGTAATAAGCCTGCGAGAGATTCAAAGGAGAGTGATTGAGGATAATAATCATTTTCAAGGAATAAATTCCATCAGCCTTTCCACAATTGATCGCATCCTCCGAAAGCAATGGTTCCGGATGAAACAGGTGTAACGCGTCCCTTTTGAACGAAACTCTGACAGGGTAAAAGACCAACGAGTGGAATATGTTCAGGTATGACTTTTGATATTGTATGAAGTATTGTGCACCATCACAACATAGCAGTTTATGCTGCCATTTGTGCCCTCTTGAACTGTGCTTCAGGGTAGTGATATACTCTATTGTGAGTAGTATATACTGTACGGGATTGCGCGTGCACGTATAGGGTACAGGTTTGCGCGTACACGTGAGGTCACGTGATGTCGTCACGTGCACACGCGTGCACGTACCCCCATTGATTGTTACGCGCGTGTCTTTCTAGCGTTGTGATTGGTCGGGCGCTCGAGCTGCGCGCGCAGCAAGGGAAAAAATTAAAATTGCTAAAAATTAAAATATAAAAAAATAAAAAAAATAAAAAAATAAAAATATAAAAAATTTTTTTTTTTTAAAACGCCTAAAAATAAATGAAATTGATATCGTCCGGTTTGTAGTGCCCCCTGAGGGTGAAGGGAAGTCCGTGAGAACCGTAGCCATAACTGCACAGAGTGTCCTGTCGTTGTATGGTGGAGTTTGTATTGTGTATTCCTAAAAGCGTTAGGGTTAGGCTATGTCTCAACATGTCTGAAAAAGTCATGTGCCCCCCTATGACGGTGATGCTGTTATAGGGGAGGGTTATGGAGGAGTATAAAGGGCTATGTCTCGACCTGTCTCGCCTCTTTTTACCTACTGTTTTTAGTTAGCTAGCTAGCCAGTTCGTTTTGTGCCTTCAAATCATCTCAAGCAGACCGCCGGCGCATTTTTCTTTTTAACTCCTGGGAGAAAGCAAGAGGAAAAAAAACATCTTACAGCCATGTCTACACATCGATTTGAATATCAAGTTGGATCAACGTTTGAAGAAGAAGGTACGGTTGATACACACGCTCCCAGTGCATTTGAATTGAGACCCAGTACGTTGAAGATGATCCGTGCACCCCGTAAAGAGTTATGGGGAGGAGGTGAGACTAATACTGATTCCGACCCGATACCTTTACGTCAAGCATGTCAGAGTCGTGTACAGCTGATATGGAATATTCGGGCGACAATGGTTACTGTTATTCAATTAGCTACAGTTCCGGATATGTGACATTAGCTGTGTATACTAGTGTTGTGGCCGATTTATCTAGCAATGCTAAAACAGCCTGCACAATGGCGGTGAAAGACTGGAGTCTTTTTCGTGACGTTGTCTGCCCCGATCTTGACAATCCTGGCTTTCCTGAGCTAGTGTATGTGTCTCAATGGGACACCTGCATTGGGTCCAGTATCTATCGTGTTGAAGCAGACCGCTTCACCAGAACTGCAGAGGATTTTATCTTCCTTCGCGTATGCTCCGAAAGGGAGAAGTTAGTTGCAGCCAGAGGACGTGAAGAATGGAAGTTAAAGCCCTACCCTGTATCTAACGAGGAATATGAGAAATGGTTTAAAAACGGGTTCTTTATACAATGGTGCGACTGGGAGATATTGAAGACACAGTTTGATACCATTGACTATGTCATCAGAAGAGACAAAATAAGGAATTCTTATGAGAACATAAGAAAAAGATTGATATTTGAGGACGATGATCAACAGTCTCAGCCCCTCCCCAAGACCCTCTATAGACCTAAAATCGTCAGACACAAAGACTAACAAAACGGTGGGTCTAATTTGTAGGTGCTAATTATTTGGCAAAATAGTTAAAATGCTTTTATATTATTTTGTTTGCTACTGTGATTGTAATGTGTGCTTTTTTTTCTTCCCAGAGGATCTAGAGATGTGTCATTCGTCCGGCAGAAAGACACCTAACACCTCTGTGTTATTTGACCCCCTGACGGTCTTCGGCTCTCCTCAATCCCTTTCATCATCATCATCATCAACAACCCCCACTCTAAGCCCGGAACACTTCCTGGCACCGCCGGCTATGACCCCTCCTCTGCCTCCCTCTCTATTGATATGCTCCCCACCGCGTCAAACACATGCATATCCGTCTACCCCCTCAACGTATGCTATTACAACAGGATGATGTCGGGGCTTGTTCGGACACTGTGACGCATGATCAGCCGGACGGTGTGGTGTCATCGTTGTTTATAGATAGCGTTAAAACAGCGTCTCTACATCTTTTTAACATTGTTCTTTACCAGTATTTGGAGGAGCGGTGTTATGGCTGTCAGATCAATCATCCGAGCCAGAAACAGCATGACTGTATAGAAGGGTACCAGAACACTTCTACGCTGTCCACTTTGAACAGATTATGAAAAGACTATTGACTGATAAATTCATCGGAGTTGTGCAGCGTTTTCTGTCCTTTAAACATCTCAAGGCCGGTGAGGGTAGAATCCTTGGAGTATCAGAAACAGTTTTGCACGAGTTGAAAACGGCTGAAGATGTCACGACTAAAATCAGTGCTATGTATGACTCTATGATAGGTGATGATGTGGTTAAAATAGCCGAAATTAGAGAGATTAGTGACTATTGGAGGGATTTATATGGTAGAAAGAACTAACAGTGTGAAAATATGGGGAATTGTTTATGCATGATGTATAATCATATCAGTGAGCGATATCACATATCACGTATATCTGGTATTTTAGATCGAGCCATTGCTAATAACGTGAATGATGTTACAAAATACCAATGTAAGAGTGATGCTGTAGATCGTACAGATGTGCGTAGGTTAGAAAAATTGATGGTGCTCGTAAGAAGACAACATAGCGCCACTCCTTGGGAGGATCTGTTACAGATGTTGTTATCAATGTTAATGACACGAGAGAGTATAGCGGAAACATTTTGTGATGTCATAGCTAACATTACACACGATTTTAAGATGTTAAAAGTTTATCACCTGCTTACTATGTATACAATGCTTGTAGATACAGTGAGTTTGTATGTGAAAGAAAAACACTATACCGACGTCTTGCAGGATTTGCAAAAACTACATATATTCATAATCAGTAAAAGCAATGTATCCGTATTAGTCAAGATGCTATCTATGATAGAAGCGGTTTCGCTGTCTTCATGACTTTCGTATGTATGAATGCGTTTGGTTGTTTTGTGAAATAAAAAAAAGGATGACATAACACTATCGTGATCACTTGTGTTTTAACGAATCATGGAGAAGGTTATGCAAAAAATATACTACGATCCTGCCCACCCAGGGGCTCTAGGAGGTGTACACAAACTTCGTGATTCCGTCAAAGAATGTACTGGGTTGTCTCCATCGATCCCCGCTGTTAAAAAGTTTCTCTTGCGGCAGGATGCGTACACTCTACATGCACCTGTCTTGAAACATTTCCCCAGAAACAGGGTGATTGTTAACGGTATCGATAAACAATTTCAGGCTGATTTGGTCGATATGACGGAATATTCTACGGAAAACGATAATGTGCAATATTTATTGACATGCATTGATGTGTTTTCTAAATATGCATGGGTAATATGTCTTAAAAACAAAACGGGTCCCGTTGTCACAAGTGCCTTTAAAGAAATATTGGAACAAGGACGCGTACCTCTGAAACTTCAAACAGATGCCGGAAAAGAGTTTTATAATAAGGTTTTTCAAAAATTGATGACTCTATATAAAATTCACCATTTTTCCACAACGAACAAAACAAAAGCAAGTGTTGTTGAGCGTTTCAACCGGACTTTCAAAACCAGAATGTGGAGATACTTAACGGCTGTTAACTCACGTCGCTATATTGATGTGCTACAAGATATGGTCACTGCTTACAACTCTGCATACCATAGTTCAATAAAAATGGCTCCAACCGCTGTGTGTAAAGACAATGAGAAAACAGTCTTTAACACTCTGTACAAACTGAAACCGCAGGGAATGGTACTGTTTAAATTTCAGACGGGCGACACCGTTAGGATATCAAAGCACAGAGGTGTGTTTCGCAAAGGTTACGAACAATCCTTTACAGATGAGTTTTTTACAATATCAAAACGTATAGGCAGGACTCCTCCCGTTTATATACTAAAAGACAACAGTGGAGAGCCCTTGACAGGGACTTTTTACGAAGCAGAGTTACAGGCTGTAATTATAGACAAAAACAAAGTGTTTAAAATTGAGAAAGTGCTGGATAGAAAGAAAACAGGTCGTAAAAATCTAGTACTTGTGAAATGGTTACGATGGCCCGAGAAATTCAATTCATGGATCTCTGAAAAAGACATAATTGATGTAAGATAATAGAGCCGGGCATGCTCTTAAAACTAGTCATTGTGATTTGTTAGCGAAAGGTGACGGAGCTATGAATAAGAACGTTTTTTTTGTTACGCTGCCTAGTAATGCATCGCCCATAGTGTATCCAAATAATAAGATTTGGCAGTTCAGAACAAAACTAGCAAAACCGCTCATATTACATCAGGCGTATGAAGTTGGTCTTATCGAAATACAATATCCCCGGGTCTGGAATAGTTTCAGTGAGAGCGATGCCAAGATTGAATTCTTCGACACAAAAACAAAACTGCTCAATAAGCTAAGGCTAACAGTTGGCTCTTATAACA
The DNA here is from genome assembly GCA_023566125.1 of Zingel zingel. Taxonomy (NCBI): domain Eukaryota; kingdom Metazoa; phylum Chordata; class Actinopteri; order Perciformes; family Percidae; genus Zingel; species Zingel zingel. The sequence goes on along the minus strand of CM042318.1, from coordinate 31,636,940 downwards.
CGATCGACAGCCTTGTTAAAGAATATAATATGAAATGTGCATCTAACCCAATCCTTTCACACATAACGATGAGTCACAACCATATCACTAATAAGATATTTTTCACGGGAGGAGATGGATGGCATATTGTGTTTAAGGGACGTCTGGCCGAAATTCTAGGGTTCATTCCAGACACTGTGTTCAAAATCCACGTTGGACCCCATTTAAAATGTATAGCTCCGCACCCTGCCGACATTCACGGCGGCCGTTATAATATATTTATTTATAGTGACATTGTGGACTACCAGCTAGTCGGCGATAGTCATGTACCCCTGCTGCGGTGTATAAATATCTCTGATGAGGTCAAACGTATGCCCACTCTGAGTTACGACAACCCTCACTACACATCGTTGTCACGCTCCACTATTACTGACATTCAAATAGATCTACGAGACGACCAGAACCAGCACATACCTTTCTCATACGGAAAAGTAATTGTCAAACTACATTTTTAGACCTGTGAAACAACATTAAAAATGCGGAAAGCGTACACAGCTGATGATGGAAGGTATATGTCCTACTATATGAATCAAGCCGGTGGAGACCTGCCCGGTTTCATAGGATCCCCCACCCAATACGGGTCTGGTTTAGGTGGTGTTTTCCGAACCCTATTTCGAATGGCTGTCCCTCTTTTAAAAAAGGGTTTTAATCTAGCCAAACCTCACCTGAAAACAGCCGCCACAGGTATTATAGGAGATGTTGTGTCTAATGCCAGGAATGCCGTAGCATCCAGGCAGCAGGGAAAAGGTCTCATGGTGTACAGGCGCAAAGCGTTAAAAAGAACCCCTTCAGGATGTGGGCGTAACCAGGGTGTGAACAAAAAACATAAAAACACACGCAAAAAACGAAGGGTCCTCAAAAAGAAGACATCTGTCCGTAGTCGCAGAGCTCCGAACCGACGATCATTGTTCCTGACAAAAGACATATTTTAGATTAACTTTAAGAAATTAATCATGTCATTCATTCATAATCAGTCGGAAGAGTGTGTGAAGACAGAACTGGGCCTATTTACAGTCCCGTACACCCAGACATCTATCGAAAAATCAACATTTCTAGAAGTACCGCCCATGTCCTCTCTAACAGACAGTGGGCCTATGGAGTTTTTCATATCTGCTAGTGGAGAAGACTATCTAGACCTGAACGATTCGTATCTGTACACACGTGTGAGGATTACAAATCCTGACGGCACATTGCTGGCTAATGCCGCTGATGTGGGTTTTATAAACTATCCTGGATGCAGTCTTTTTTCCCAAGTAGATATAATGCTAGGGGATAGGTTGATTAGCCAATCTTCAAATACGTATCCGTACAGAGGGATTATTGAATGTTTGCTAAACTATGGAAAAGAAACACTGGATACACAGTTCAGCACTGGCCTGTTCTGTAAAGACACCGGTGGAAAAATGGAGGAGACATCTATTACAGGAGATAATTTGGGGTTAGAGCAACGGGGTGCATACACTGGTGAAAGCCGTATTGTGGAATTAATATCACCAATACATGCTGACTTGTTTTTTCAAGAAAAACTTTTGATAAATGGTTTGGACATCTCGCTAAAATTCATCAGGTCAAAAGATGACTTTGTACTAATGACCCCTGGAAATGTTCAATTCACAGTGAAAATAATGTCTGCTAGTCTGTTTGTAAAGAAGATATCAGTGTCTCCTACTGTGAGACTAACTCATAGTAGAGCTCTACAGCATACTAATGCCAAATATTCTATTGACAGGGTAGCCATAAAAACATTTTCCATTCCGGCAGGTACGAGGGTCTGTAGCCAAGAGAATTTATTTATTGGGCAGATACCAAAATTCGTAGTCTTGGCTTTTGTTGATAATGAAGCATACACAGGCTCATATGCTCGTAACCCTTTTAATTTCGGGCACTATGACACTGAGTTTATATGCCTATACGCCGACGGTCAGCCACACCCTGCAAGACCTTTTCAACCCCTTTTTCAAAGAGGGCAATATGTACGAGAATATTATCAGCTGGTGGAATCAACAGGTCGTCATTTAAAAGATCGATCACTGTCCATAACACGCTCCGATTTCGGGGCTGGATATACACTCTTTTGTTTCAATTTGGAACCAGATGGTGGTGGGTCAGGAAACGTCTCGCTGATTAAGAACGGCAACGTTCGCTTGGAAGCACGCTTCAGAAACCCACTACCACGTACGGTGACCCTTATCTGCTATTCCGTTTTTGATTCTGTAATTGAAATATCTAACCAAAGACAAGTCCTATTGGACCACTACTAAAGATGAATACAATAGAACTCACTAGTGTTCTTAGAAAAAGAATGACTAGAGACACAAATTTATTAGGAGTAAGGCCCTGTGATCAACTGCCAAAAACCGTCATTTGTAAATTACCTGCTATGCTAGTTGTAAATACTGACCCTAGCGATAAACCGGGCCAACATTGGCTCGGTATTTACATAACCGAGAACAAGCATGGTTTGTTTTTTGATAGTTTCGGACACCCCCCTAGCTTTTTTCCTCAAGAAATCAACCATTTCCTCTTAAAAAACTGCGTGGAGATGTACCATTCAGCTATACAAGTGCAAAATAATTATTCTACAACATGTGGTCAACACTGCGTTTTCTTTTTATGTCATATCCAGAAAAAAATTCCTTATTCAAAAGTTTTGAACATGTATGGTCCTAATCTTGTATGCAACGACACGATGGTCACCCATTTTGTTAGCAGAATACATCCATATGTGTGTCACGATCAGAATTTTAAATGTGTACAATGTTCATGCGCTACCTACAGATACAAAAAAAAAGTATTGTGTAATGATGTTTTTCAATAAAGAATGTGGAATATATTGATCTTACAATGTCTTAATGTTTTATTCCTTTTATTATTTTGTAGAGCTATACAGAAAAAATGCATTCATCAGATAAAATTAATATAAAAAACACATTCATTTAATGTTACAGGTTACATTCAACACTGTCTTTTCACATCCATCAATAAAGAAAATATTGCAAACAGAGAAATAATAATAATAAAAAAATAGGTTAAATAGGAAAATATAAAATTAAATGTAAACACATTCATTTAGTGTTACTGGTTACATCCAACACTGTCTTTTTCTTGTTTTTGTCACATCCTTGAATAAAGAAAATACCCCTCAATAGAAAAATAATAAAAATAGGTTAAAAAGGAAAATATAAAATTAAATGTAAACACATTCATTTAGCGTTACTGGTTACATTCAACACTGTCTTTTCTTGTTAGTAGCATCATTGAATAAAGAACCCCTCCCCCCCCCCCAATCGAAAAATAATAATAAAAACAGATTAAAAAAGGAAAATACACACTTATTGTAAATCACAGTCATTACTGTTACAGGTTACATTCAACACTGTCTTTTCTTGTTTTTGTCACATCCTTGAATAAAGAAAATACCCCTCAATAGAAAAATAATAAAAATAGGTTAAAAAGGAAAATATAAAATTATTGTAATAATAGAAAATATAAAAATAGATTAAAAACTGGCCCAACGAGTCTTAGTAATGGCGGGTGTAATACTAATGGGTCTAGGAGTACTAGTTGCTCGTAAATCAGACGATGTGCTATGTATAAAGGAAGGGGCCATTCTTATTTCTCTACGCATGCGCGGGGTACGTAATTCAGACATTGGCAATTGTGTATTAGTTTCATCCCGTTCCCCTGTTTTAAATGCCTCAATAGAGCGGCGTACCATCGTGTTTGGGATTACGGATAGTGGCACATTTAAGCTGGCTAACGTTTTTAAAAATATGTTCCACCCTTTTGGTCTTGAACGATCTGAAACATTATTATGCGTTGTTACACTTTTCAGTAGATCATACAGATGACTACCTGGCACAGGCTTATCTTCAACAACGATTTCTCCGTTATTTGACCACGCAATCTTATTATTACGGGATAACGAAGTGATTATGTATTCAGCGTTGCGTTTATTCCTGGAGGGCATATGTGCCAATACTTCTGCTCTTATCATATCGTCTTGTGCGATAGCGTCTTGTGACTCAGACATTGAGGCGTCAGCCTTTGAGGATTCGTCAGGCAGTGATAATGTAATCACACTTTTCTCACGCTCCCCCTGTCTCGCCAAGGCTAGGTATCGCTGCAGAATACTTGAATATTTTTTAGCTTTTTCATATACATTGATGTCAGGTTGTTTCAATATTTCACTCATGGCTCGATCCAATTCACTTTGTACAGACTGTCGCAGAGATACATTTGAGGAGTCAGTTGTTTGAGGCTGTTGTAATGTCGCTAATTGATTTTGAGGAACCAGAAACATTTTCTGAGTGTGTTCCATTTCAATTCCTGTTGATAAGACTTGCTATGAACGGGATTGCGGCGCCAAGTAGAGGCAATAGAAACCCACCTGTTTGGTTGATTGTCTTTTTTTTTTTTAAATGTTTGATTTTTTTATCGGCTATTAGTCTAATCACTTTCTTCTTCTTCTTTAACAGCTTGTACTGAATATTAGACAGTGGTATGTTACCTCTTAACACGTTCAAAGCTATTTCACAAAGCGCATTAATAAAGTCTGGACTGGCATTGCTCACAATAACACCTCTTGCTCTGGGTGATGCCTTATGTAGCATGTCTAACATTGTAAAATTCCGTTCCATTCGGTTTGACATTATTACACTTTTTTTTTCCTAGGAATGTATACAACCTGCTGAGGCGATAGCAGAGCGGATCTGAGTCTTAAAATATCGGGGGTTGTGGCTTTATAATCTATCAACAGATATCCGTACGGGGAACTTGTGGCATCGTTGAAAGCCTCTAAAAAATATTTAGTATTTCCGGGGAACATTTGTCGTGCCAGTAAGCTTATCTGATGCTGATCTCTAGCATTTTTGAAAAGAATTATATAATTTGTGTTCAAACTGATTGTACGACTAGCTTTACCTTGAATGAACAGATTCTGCACTAGATATATACAACTAATATTTCTGTGATGGACATACTGTGTAAAAAATTTTTGAACTTCCAAATTATCACTGGCTCGATCCATTAAATCATCAATCACTAACAGATTATTCTTAGCAGGTGGAAGAAGCGCATCGTCACAGAACGATTCAGGGAGTCCTTCCACAAAATTTATATTCACCGTTTTAAGCAATTGATGGTATATTGACTGCCAGCATGAATAGATGTATACAATGTTATCTATTTTTTGTGAAATAACAGAGGACATGTTTTCAATAATGTCTTTGACAAAACATGTTTTCCCACAATTAGAGGGCCCACTAATAACGACGCTGAAAGGGTGTTGTAGCCTACCATCAAATTCTGCAACATGCCTGATGTTATTACTAGTAGCCATAAGGAACCGTTGTATAGTCGCGGAGCACGCGTCGCTTGTTGTAAACAACCTGTACTTTCCGCGTCAGTGTGTCGTTTTTGAGATGAAACTGTTTTTTGTCGTGTTTTATTGTGAATGCATTTGTGGTCAGATGGTTAGGAGGCTGCTGATTGGTCACAAATGTTTGAACAAGACCAATTAAAGATTCATGTGTAACCACTTTGGCATTTTCGGCATTAAGGGTCACACCCTTGCATTTAACCTGTGTCTGGCCTTGTGTCGTCCTATAAGCATAGCATTTAGGACCCCCCGAAACAAACTCTGTTATATAGTCCTCTGTAGGGGCCCCGCAGACTTGCTCACTGTTGAGTTCATCAGTTAATTCACCAAGGTAAGGGCCGAGAGGGGGGATCCACTCATCACCTCGGGTTGTGAAGATAATGCTGTCAGTGTCACAGTACAAAACACGTTCCTGAAGCGTATCCAGCAAATCATATAGTTCCATACGTGCATAGGCGGTGGTCATAGCGCCTATAAAAACATTCACATTTTTTACTCTGGATACTTGACCATCTGTGTATCGCCACTGGACAATAGCTACCTCTGGCGAGATAAATGAGAACTGTCGAACATCAAAAGTATCGCTGAACATGAGCTGCGTGAACCGGGACGGATCTGTTATGAGTTCAGCAGTCGTCATATTGTTACGCATAGCAAAGCGTCCCCACAAGTTGTTCAAAATTGATTTATTGGTATTTCTGACTGCTTTGTTAACACATATCTTGGCTGGATCCAGACGTATGCCTTCGCGTACATAGTAGCCATCTATGTATTTTTTTTTTTCGTCTTCCGTTTTGATATGCCCGGGATATCCTGAAGCCTCTTGCTTGCGTTTAAGAAATGTCTTAACATAGGCTTTAAAAAGCTGGTCCGTTTTTTCTGGGAAATGCCAAACCTCGTCGATTGCAACTATCTTATACCCTTTCGCTATGGCTTTTTGTAATTCAAACGACACCCACACCCCAGACAGCTGTCGCTCTTGGTCGCTATGTGCACACTGGGTTGTCTGATTCATCTGAACGGCACACACAGCACATAGAGGGAACATCAGTTTACCGTTACAGTGATACGGCAGTACGGGGTGGTACAGTCCTCTGGGGGGCACAACTGTGCATTTCACAATACCAAAGTATGTGTTTATGTCATCAAAATCCTTGTGTATTATCTGAGGATGGCCTATTGGATAATCTCTTTTGGCCTGAACAGTTGGGTACAAACTTGTGAAATCATAGTAGCGAATTTTCTCACCATTTTCTACCTTGTGGTACAGCTTCATAGCATTCGTTCGGCCTCCAAAGAGGGCTTCTCGAGGATTGAGACGCGCTGGCTTTTCATACGTTAACATGAACTCCTTAACGGCCGGGTTATTGCACACATCCTGCCGCCAATCACACTCCCACTTCACCACAACAGTTAGGCCGTACACATTTTTTAGAGCAGTCACTCTGTTATGGAACTCTATGCGCAGTTCACCCTGTGTTTTTTTTTTTGGTGAGAGGGTTGATTTCCGCTTGTGCGTAGCACTTATCACAGCCATGAAAGAAGCATCCGTTAAATTCATAACATGTGTTTGTGGCTTCACAATAGCCATCTGCAAAGAACGGGCCAAATGACTTTTCACCTCTGTTCAGAGCGTGTTGTATGTCAATACCCTCGCTGCTTGCAACATACTCTAACCACTGTATTGAAATGTCAGAATACGTCTTGTTTTGCCTAATGTAAGCACCCTCGTACGTCAGAGCAACTGTGTCTTTGGGTAGGAACAGAGTTTTAAACACACCCATACAGGAGGAGGCCATTGTCGCATATGCAAACGGATCTAGACCGGTGCACTCATGGAAGGCTTCTCTGTATATCTGGCATGCTTTACGCAAAACTGTCACATCGTTAACACAATAGGTGCGCAGCTCTTTTCGAAAGTCAAAGGGTGTGTCACAGACCGTAGCGTACCAGTCAGTGAACGTTTTCTTACACTCGTCAGTCATAGCATCATAACCGTATAGAGCAGGCGGCGGATATGGTCCGATATAATTCTCATTCTCTCGTGTGTTGAAGGCGTGGGGGAAGAACCCCTTCAGAAGATCTGAGAATCCCATGGCAGACGGGGTTTTAGACAGGGGCATTGTTATGAAACTGAATGAGTCTATCCAGCGTTGATTGTAAGTAGAATCGTACATCAGAAGCACCCTAGAACCTCGCATAGTAATAGTTGGACAAAGTTTCTGGCTCACCATATACTCTAAAACTATATAACTGTCAAAACCTGATGCATTGTGGGCTATAAAAGTATAGCCTTTGTATTTCTCCCGTCTGTAGTTCTGAATGAATGAAGCGACACAGTTTGAGGTTTCGTAACAGTTTTTCTTACCATCCATATCCATAATGCACACAAAATTAGCTTCATGGTGACCCTCAGTACAACGTGTCTCAAAATCATAAAAGAGATACTTATCACTACTTTCTTCGCGTTTGAGGAGCTGTATAAAGCATTCGTGCGTTGTGCCGACTGCAGGCTCTCTACAATGTAGGCATTTTGGGGTTCTACAGACGTGTGGTTTTTTAGCCGTCCGGTACGTCATGTGACTGGACTCACAATATTTGATCCGCTCGCAGGGTATGAGGCGGTGTTTCGCATCGGGTTTTTTATGGTTTTCAAAACACTGTTGCGATTTGCATATGCGTCTACAGTCTGCACATTTAATAGTTTTATTAGGTGTACAAGCAGTGTAACATACATTACAAAGAAAACTACACATGTGCTCCAGGGCAGTGTTGTAGGTCTTGTAACAACCGTTGCAAACGTACGGTGCACCGAAGAAAGACGTCTTATTTACAATGAGATAGTAATGCTCGTTATGCAAATACAACCATGCTGTTTTCACATGTTGCTCGTCGTGTGTTTTGAAGATCTGTGGTTTTTTACAACCGGCAACGTGATGGAATATTACAATTTTCATTTTCAGATGTTTCTGAAATCTGTCAACATCAGAGAATGAAACCATATGCGTATCGTCAAAATCCAAATCCCTATGTAGCTGCTTTGCATAATTTATCTTTTCACTCGGGGACAATCTACTGTTTACATAATGTGCCAGACAGAGAGCAAAGCAGAGATTGTCATTACCGTCGTTATTCTTGGGATTGTATAAAGCATTACCTTTTACCGACAATATTTGATCGTAACCGATGCTTCCTAGTTTTCGACGGCCCCCAGGATTACCGCCCGACATATTACGAGCTATAGTCCCAATTAATTCCAAAGCGTCATCGGTCAGAGAATTATCGTTACTTTGCATAGCTTGTGAGACTTGCTCCAGAAATGTATCTGTGTTGTAGCCATCGTCCGAGTTCAACATTGTTTGAATAGGGACATTCACGGCAGGGCCCCTTAACTCAACATTTAAAACACTGTCCTGTGTAGCATTGTCCAAAGCCCTCTCTATTAAACCTGTTAGGGTGCTATAAACCCTTTCAGGCACACTGCCATTATCTGTCAAATCAATATTTCGTAGGTCGACATCTTGACGAAATTCAGTAGCATTAAAAAGGGGAAACTGTCGGGATGCTATGTCAGACGTCGCCTTAGAAACACGACCCTCCCCATGCTACACACCCCCGTGAGGATTGTCTGAGGGCGGAGGCGGTGCGCGGTACGTACTCGTGGACGGTTGTGGACTGGAGCGGTCACGAGGACAGGGACGTTTTGATGACTGCCCATGCTCCTGAGGATTTTCTGAGGGCGGCGCCGGTGCGCGGAACGTACTCGTGGACGGTTGTGGACTGACATAAGAATCTGCACATGAGCGGTTTGTAGACACAGTTTGCCGGAATGACGTGTTCGCACAATATTCAAAAAGCTCTTCACCTTGAAACAAGGTGGTACGGTCGGAAAACCCTTGGGTTGAGCAGGGCTCGAAAAGATTGTTAGTAATATAACTACGCTCTGGTTGATTACCCAGGAATGGATCGACACCCTCGAGTATATTTATAGGAATAGTTACAGGGGTATTACTAATGCTACACCAATTATCTGACACAGTTAACGCGGGCTTGTATGTTGGTCTTTGTCTATGTATGACAGGAGTGTCAGGTATACAGTCGTCTTCGTCATTATAGTCACATTCCTCTCTACAAACGGTGTCAAGGAGTACAGCAGAACTCTGTAAAACTACATCATATTCAGGGACCGGCGGCGCAGCTCCCCCATTCGTCTGGTGTGTTGTATGAGACGGCTCCGATAGGTGTGTGTCTTCACGCCCTTCTAAGTCTTCTACGGATATGATCGTCTAGGGATGATAACATATTTTAGTTAAATAAAGACACACAAACACACACACACACACACACACACACACACACACACACACACACTTCAAACAAAACACAAACCTCAACTGCTGTTTTTGGTAAAGGTGTGGCCCTTTGTCCCCTCTCAATAGAGACACCCTGTGGTTGTATTGGCGCCTGGGTACTATGTGTGAAATTCTCCTTCGGGGTCAAATGTAGAGACACCAAGTCTGAAACAGCCTTTAGCTGCTGACACAAAGGAAAAATCCATTTTTATTTTTTATAACAATATATACATTCTATAAAAATATTTTATAATAGTAGATAAGTATAGTCTGTTAGATACAAATGGTTTTCTTACCTCTGCATCAGTGCTCAGAGAAGGAGAGCCTTGAACAAAGGATGAGCGGGATCTTTTCGGTGGTAAACCTTCAGGGATTTTCTTAGCCTGAAACACAACATTACATTATTAGAACAGACTTTTTTTTTTAAAATACAATACACTATTTTACTGTTTTTCTTTTTCAACCCACCTCAATAGATCTCTTCTTAGATCTCTTCTTAGACTTATGGAGACTGTGTGAAATCCTCATCAGATGCCATACGCAAAGACAAGCCTGCTACAGCCTTTAGCTGCTGACACAAAGGAAAAATCCATTTTTATTTTTTATAACAATATATACATTCTATAAAAATATTTTGTAATAGTAGATAAATATAGTCTGTTAGATACAAATGGTTTTCTTACCTCTGCATCAGTGCTCAGAGAAGGAGAGCCTTGAACAAAGGATGAGCGGGATCTTTTCGGTGGTAAACCTTCAGGGATTTTCTTAGCCTGAAACACAACATTACATTATTAGAACAGACTTTTTTTTTAAATACAATACACTATTTTACTGTTTTTCTTTTTCAACCCACCTCAATAGAACTCTTCTTATGTTTAAACCAGAGATCCTTCTTAGGCCTAACTGCTTTCACAGATACGGCTAGCGAAGCACATGGCACTCTAACACTGTTGATTTCAACAGAATGTCCTATTGAGTAGCTATCTCCACTCAGGATCCTTTGTTCCGGGGTGGGGTGTCTAGACACAGACAGAGAATACATATATATATATATATATATATATATATATATATATATATATATATATATATATATATATGTATATATATATTAGTAGTCTAAAAACACAGTGATAAATTAAATAGTAATAAAAATCACATAGTAAAAGAGATAAATAGACCACTAAATACCTGTTTACAGCTTTCTTATTGCTTTCAGGATGATAATCAACAGCTACCGTAGCAACATTGTCCTGGCTCTTTGGTAGAATCACCTAATGATGCAAACTACATAAAGTATATGCCGCTTAAACGTTTTAATACACGAATGTCTGAATTAATTAAATATCTTACACCATGCTTAAACACGAGATACGCTTTTTATATTTACTCACCAGTTGTAGGCATAGTTGCAAAAGACGAAGTCTCTTTTCTTTCAACAAAAAGAATTAAAAAAGAAAAACACTTCAGAGGTCTTTTGTTGAGGAAGGCTGGGAAAAACGAGGTAAAAGTTAGCTAGCAGACGAGCTAAAACAGTAGGTACGAAAGTGAGCACCCCACCTTGAAACACGCCGTTTTAAACCTACAAGACACACCCAGGATGACGCTTTTACAAAACCGACAATAGCAAACCCCCCCCTCCGTAACAGATGACCACGAGGTCAACGTTTTTTAATTTACGAATGGCTGAATAAAATTAAATATCTTACAACATGCTTAAACACAAGATCTGCTTTAAAATGTACTTACCAATTGTAGATGTTGCTGAAAAAAAAACGAATCCTCTTTGCTTTCACAAAAATAGAATTAAAAGCACATTCCAGGAGGGCTTTGTTAGAGGAAAAACGTGATAGCAAGGGAGCTATCAACACAGCTTAAATGGTTTGTTAAAAAAAGTGAACAAGCTAGCATGCAAAAAGGGGTGCTATTAAAACGATGTAATGTGCTTTGCTGAAAAACGAATCATCTTTGCTTTCACAAGAATAATTAAAAAATCAAAAAAAGAACACCAGCTGGTATGGGTGTGGAAGGTCAAGAAAAAACGTGGTAACAAGTTAGCTAGCTAACAGACAAGCCAGCTAACAACCTAGCTAAAATGGTTTGTTAAAAAAAGAGCAAAATGTGGAAGGTTGAGAAAAAAAACGTGGTAACAAACTAGCGAGATAGCTAACAGACTAGTTAAAAATGGGTTGTAGGCATAGTTGCTAAAAAAAAACGAAGTCTCTTTTCTTTCAACAAAAATAATTAAAAAAGAAAAACACTTCAGAGGTCTTTTGTTGAGGAAGGCTGGGAAAAACGAGGTAAAAGTTAGCTAGCAGACGAGCTAAAACAGTAGGTACGAAAGTGAGCACCCCACCTTGAAACACACCGTTTTAAACCTACAAGACACACCCAGGATGACGCTTTTACAAAACCGACAATAGCAAACCCCCCCCCTCCATAACAGACGACCACGAGGTCAACGTTTTTTAATTTACGAATGGCTGAATAAAATTAAATATCTTACAACATGCTTAAACACAAGATCTGCTTTAAAATGTACTTACCAATTGTAGATGTTGCTGAAAAAAAAACGAATCCTCTTTCCTTTCACAAAAATAGAATTAAAAGCACATTCCAGGAGGGCTTTGTTAGAGGAAAAACGTGATAGCAAGGGAGCTATCAACACAGCTTAAATGGTTTGTTAAAAAAAGAGCAAAATGTGGAAGGTTGAGAAAAAAAAACGTGGTAACAAACTAGCGAGATAGCTAACAGACTAGTTAAAAATGGTTTGTTAACAAGTGAGCAAACTACCCAAACAGCACGACAGTGTGAGCCCGGTCGATCCGTCTGCTAGACGCAACAGCTCCCTCGGTCACTAGAGGTCCACACGCACACACGCACACACACAGCCGTCCCGCGAGATGTGCTCCCGGCATTACGAACGCTAGAGGCGATCCCAGGTTTGACCGCTAGAGAGACGGCATGACTTTTTCAGACATGTTGATACATAGCCTAACCCTAACGCTTTTAGGAATACACAATACAAACTCCACCATACAACGACAGGACACTCTGTGCAGTTATGGCTACGGTTCTCACGGACTTCCCTTCACCCTCAGAGGGCACTACAAACCGGACGATATCAATTTCATTTATTTTTAGGCGTTTTAAAAAAAAATATTTTTTTATATTTTTATTTTTTTATTTTTTTTATTTTTTTATATTTTAATTTTTAGCAATTTTAATTTTTTCCCTTGCTGCGCGCGCAGCTCGAGCGCCCGACCAATCACAACGCTAGAAAGACACGCGCGTAACAATCAATGGGGGTACGTGCACGCGTGTGCACGTGACGACATCACGTGACCTCACGTGCACGCGCAAACCTGTACAGTATATACTACAATTGTGTTTTGATGTGTTTTGCAGAGAATCTTTGAGATTGAAGGCTGGCCTGTTCCACCTGAAATTATCTTTGTGGATGAGGCTGGTTTCAACCTCACCAAAAGAAGGAGAAGGGGGAGGAATATAATCGGCCATCGGGCTATTGTAAATGTCCCTGGTCAGCGTGGAGGGAATGTCACGATGTGCGCAGCCATCAGCCAACGAGGGGTACTCCACCACCATGCCAGTCTAGGACCCTATAATACTATGCTCCTTCTTGCATTCCTTGACGAACTAAGATAGCATATGTTCCAGCTCGACCACAGGGAACCAGCACAACCAGAGCACCCTCACTATATTGTTGTTTGGGATAACGTCAGCTTCCATAGCGCTGCTCTGGTTCGTGACTGGTTTACTGATAACCCAATATTTTCCAACCTCTTTCTGCCTGCATACTCTCTATTTCTTAACCCAATAGAGGAGTTTTTATGGCATGGCGGTGGAAAGTGTATGACCGAGAACCTTATATGCGTGTTCATCTCCTTCAGGCCATGGAAGAAGCCTGCTTAGACATATCAGTGGTGGATCAGGCATGCAAGAGGATTTTACCTCCGCTGCCTGGCTAGGGCCAATATAGCCTGTGATGTGGACGAGATTCTCTGGCCTGACCCAGAGCAAAGACGGGATGCTGATGCAGAATAATTTTTTTTTTTTTTTTACTGTGTAGTACTGTAATACAGTAATGAATAAAATGTGCCAATGTAACCATTGGTTGTGTCTTGTGTTCATCTGAAAAGGTTTGTGGCAACATAACTTAACAGTTTTGGAAATGTTTTGAATTTATTACACCAGTGTGTAAAACTAAGTTTTAGTGTGTATGTTGTGACGGCTTGTGTGTCCCGTCTGAGGTCAAAGTTTGGTTTTTCAGCAAGAGTTAATGGTTTTGATATTGTGCTTCATTTTGACCTGAAAATAGGATGTTTGGTGAATTGGGTGAGACGTTATGGATTTGTGTTTACTGTTTTGAGAATACGAGGCATAGTTTCAAGAAATGTGTTTAAGCAATCGAGAAAAACTGTAAACAAAAATGGCGACTCCACTTCCTTTCTTATTAACTCTATTCTCACTCATAAAGTTGAAGTTAGGAGGAGCTGACTCAATGAGTACAGTAGCACTGTTATTATTGTCCAACCAGGTTTCAGTTAAAAACATAAAATCAAGGTTGTGCTTAATAATAAGATCATTGATTAAAAATGATTTGCTTGCCAGGGACCTAGTGTTTAGTAGTGCAAATGTCAGTGTGTTAAAGTTATTAGCTGTCTCATAGTCTGTCTCAAGAAATGGATACTAAATTCACTGTCTTTGCAGTTTAATAGTAGTTGTTACATAGTGGCTTCACTGATTTGTTTTGTCTGTTACTGATTCTAGGAACACGGGTGGCAGTGAAGGTCAGGGGCCTCGACGGACCAGACCTGGGCAGCAGACGCTGGCTCTGGGGACGTGGAATGTCACCTCTCTCTGGGGGAAGGAGCCGGAACTGGTGCGGGAGGTGGAGCGCTACCGGTTAGATCTGGTGGGGCTTACCTCTATGCACAGTCTCGGTTCTGGAACCGTATTCCTGGATAGGGGTTGGACTCTCTTCTTCTCCGGAGTTGCCCAGGGTGTGAGGCGCCGGGCGGGTGTGGGGATACTCACAAGCCCCCGGTTGAGCGCCGCTATGTTGGAGTTTACCCCGGTGGACGAGAGGGTCGCCTCCCTACGCCTGCGGCTGGTGGGGGGGAAAACTCTGACTCTTGTTTGTGCATATGCACCAAACAAGAGTTCGGAGTATTCTGCCTTCTTGGAGACCTTGAATGGAGTCCTGTATGGCGCTCCAGTGGGAGACTCCATCGTTCTGCTGGGGGACTTCAACGCGCACGTGGGCAATGATGGAGACACATGGAGAGGCGTGATTGGGAGGAATGGCCTCCCTGATCTAAACCAGAGTGGTTGTTTGTTGTTGGACTTCTGTGCTAGTCATGGATTTTCTATAACGAACACCATGTTCAAACATAGGGATGCTCATAAGTGTACCTGGTACCAGAGCACCCTAGGCCAAAGGTCAATGATCGATTTTATAATCATTTCATCTGATCTGAGGCCGTATGTTTTGGACACTCGGGTGAAGAGAGGGGCGGAGCTGTCAACCGATCACCATCTGGTGGTGAGTTGGGTCAGGGGGTGGGGGAAGACTATGGACAGACCTGGTAAGCCAAAACGGGTAGTGCGGGTAAATTGGGAACGTCTGGAGGAGGCCCCTGTCCGACAGACTTTCAACTCACACCTCAGGCGGAGCTTTTCGTGCATCCCTGTGGAGGCTGGGGGCATTGAACCCGAGTGGACAATGTTCAAAGTTTCCATTGCTGAAGCTGCGGCGAAGAGCTGTGGTCTTAGGGTCTTAGGTGCCTCAAGGGGCGGTAACCCACGAACACCGTGGTGGACACCGGTGGTCAGGGAAGCCGTCCGACTGAAGAAGGAGTCTTTACGGGATATGTTATCCCGGAGGGCTCCGGAGGCAGTTGCAAGGTACCGAAGGGCCCGAAGGGCTGCAGCCTCTGCCGTGAAAGAGGCAAAGCAGCGGGTGTGGGAGAAGTTCGGAGAAGACATGGAGAAGGACTTTCGGTCGGCACCAAGGTGCTTCTGGAAAACCGTTCGCCACCTCAGGAGGGGGAAGCGGGGAACCATCCAAGCTGTGTACAGTAAGGATGGGACGCTGTTGACCTCAACTGAGGAGGTAATAGGGCGGTGGAAGGAGCACTTTGAGGAACTCCTAAATCCGACTAATACGCCCTCTATGGTAGAGGCAGAGCTGGAGGATGATGGGGGATTGTCGTCAATTTCCCTGGTGGAAGTTGCTGAGGTGGTTAAACAACTCCACAGTGGCAAAGCCCCAGGGATTGATGAGATCCGTCCGGAAATGCTTAAAGCTCTGGGTGTGGAGGGGTTGTCTTGGTTGACACGCCTCTTCAACATTGCGTGGAAGTCTGGGACGGTGCCTAAGGAGTGGCAGACCGGGGTGGTGGTTCCCCTTTTCAAAAAGGGGGACCAGAGGGTGTGTGCCAATTACAGGGGTATCACACTTCTCAGCCTCCCCGGTAAAGTCTACTCCAAGGTGCTGGAAAGGAGGGTTCGGTCGATAGTCGAACCTCAGGTTGAAGAGGAACAATGCGGATTCCGTCCTGGTCGTGGAACAACGGACCAGCTCTTTACTCTCGCAAGGATCCTGGAGGGAGCCTGGGAGTATGCCCAACCGGTCTACATGTGCTTTGTGGATCTGGAGAAGGCGTATGACCGGGTACCCCGGGAGATACTGTGGGAGGTGCTGGGGGAGTATGGGGTGAGGGTGTCCCTTCTCAGGGCCATCCAATCTCTGTACGACCAAACAGAGAGCTGTGTCCGGGTTCTCGGCAGTAAGTCGGACTCGTTTCAAGTGAAAGTTGGCCTCCGCCAGGGCTGCGCTTTGTCACAAATTCTGTTTGTAGTATTTATGGACAGGATATCGAGGCGTAGTCGGGGTGGAGGGGGGTTGCAGTTCGGTGGGCTGGGGATCTCATCGCTGCTTTTTGCAGATGATGTGGTCCTGATGGCATCATCGGCCTGTGACCTTCAGCACTCACTGGATCGGTTCGCAGCCGAGTGTGAAGCGGCTGGGATGAGGATCAGCACCTCTAAATCGGAGGCCATGGTTCTCAGCAGGAAACCGATGGAGTGCCTTCTCCAGGTAGGGAATGAGTCCTTACCCCAAGTGAAGGAGTTCAAGTACCTTGGGGTCTTGTTCGCGAGTGAGGGGACAATGGAGCGGGAGATTGGCCGGAGAATCTGCGCAGCGGGTGCGGTATTGCATTCAATTTATCGCACCGTTGTGACGAAAAGAGAGATGAGCCAGAAGGCAAAGCTCTCAATCTACCGGTCAGTTTTCCTTCCTACCCTCACCTATGGTCATGAAGGCTTGGTCATGACCGAAAGAACAAGATCCAGGGTACAAGCGGCCGAAATGGGTTTCCTCAGGAGGGTGGCTGGCGTCTCCCTTAGAGATAGGGTGAGAAGCTCAGTCATCCGTGAGGAGCTCAGAGTAGAGCCGCTGCTCCTTTGCATCGAAAGGAGCCAGTTGAGGTGGTTCGGGCATCTGGTAAGGATGCCCCCTGAGCGCCTCCCTAGGGAGGTGTTCCAGGCACGTCCAGCTGGGAGGAGGCCTCGGGGAAGACCCAGGACTAGGTGGAGGGATTATATCTCCAACCTCGCCTGGGAACGCCTCGGGATCCCCCAGTCGGAGCTGGTTAATGTGGCTCGGGAAAGGGAAGTTTGGGGTCCCCTGCTGGAGCTGCTACCCCTGCGACCCGATACCGGATAAGCGGACGAAGAAGATGGAGAAGAAGAGAAGATGATTCTAGGAATGATGGAGCTGGTCTGTGGATGGAGCTCGTCTATGGAAGTGTGCATGTGCACATGTCCACAGTATGTAAACAGTCAATCATGAGTCTGTGTTTGCAGGGCATGCCGCAAGCTCCCACAGAGCATTTGGTTGCCTCGTGTATTGGGATGAATACCATCCTCTGCCAAATAGCAAGCCACGTTCCCAAAATAGATAAAAATTTGTCAATAAAACCTATATTGTGAATGCTGCATGTACACTGGACCCAGGTGTTAAGTTGGAGTAGTCTGCTAAAAAGGCATGAGCCACGACCTAGAGATGGCAGTGGGCCCGAAATAAAAACCATATTCCCAGTGCTCTTTAAAGTGTCAATGAGAAGGTTGAAGTCCCGCTTTGTGTGTTCACTCTCCTCACAGGACATGTCATTATGTCCACAAAGGACCACAATGCATTTTATGGAGATTGGGAGTGATGGTATCAGGGCCTTAACTTTGGCGAGGATGTCTACAACTTTGGCTCCTGGAAAGCAATGTGTTATGGCATTAAAAAACCGCATACCTCTGGTGATGGAGTCACCGATCATTACTGTGGTTGGGTGGAAGAGCGGACGCGGAACGGGGGAGCATGGACGGCCAGCGTCCGAAGGACAACAGTTTGCAACAACACCAGATGGACATTGACAAGTAGAAGACAGTACCTCACCCGCATCCCGTAGAAGCTCCAGACGCGTTGTAGCAGCCCCTTCCCGCGATGACAGCCGGCAAGCCGGCTGTGCAACGGTCGTTCCCCGCGACGACAGCCGCTGCCAGGAGGGTCGGGCCGCGACAGGTTGTCACAGGCACTTCACTAACCCCGGTCACCGAGCGTGAGCTGGGGCAGCCAGCTAGCTCAACATCCAGCTCCGACAAGGCACCAAAGCGGTTGGAAAGGCTGAGGGCAGGAGGCAATGCAGCCCCATCCTCGGCTCTCCTCCAGCCGTGGACCAGCTCAGTCCAGGATGGCCTGACGGTCTGCGTTGAGCAGGAGGACGGACGAGGGCAGGTGGACCGATCCCAGGGCACCGTATCTTGGAGGGCCGCTGACAGAGTTGAAATCCGCAGCGACTGATCATGGGCCACATCCAAACAGGCGGCCAGCAGGGTGTCCTTAGTCTTTAATTCCACGGACAGACCAGAGCACCCCAGGTTTGTTGTCATCTGGGATGTTAGTTTCCACTGGGCTGCTCTGGTCCGAGAATGGTTCAACAACCATAACTGTTTCACACTTTTATACCTGCCCCTGCCAGTGGAAAGTATATGATCGGCAACCACATGCCTGCATGCCTCTTCTGCAAGCAATGGAAGAGGCATGAGGAGATATTGAGGTGGGATCAATCAATCTAAGGGTGGATTCGGCACACAAGGCAATATTTTCCCCAATGCCTAGCCCGCGAGGACATCGCCTGTGATGTTGACGAGATCTTGTGGCCAGATCCGAACAGACGGCGGGATCCATAAGCCCCCCACCCCCCACCCCCCAGCAGCCCCCAACCACACACGCACACACACACCCCCCCACACACACACACACACACACACACACAAAACAATTCTTATAAAAATATAAAAAACAATTCTTATAAAAAATATAAAAAACAATTCTTATTCTGGTGTAAACTCAGAACTCAAATACATTTTTTCACATGTGGCCCTAATCCTCTTCCGTAGAGATGTGTTGGGTACTCGTAGGTGTACAGATCCAATTATTGGCAAATTATCAAAGATGTTTTATCAATATTAATAATGTTATGAATATGGTTATTAATAACTTTATCAAATCGACAAATCAAATCAATCAAAACGGGGCACCACCCTGAAACTTCAGGGGTCAATATTGAACTGTGAAATAGTCTCATTAGTGGTGTTCCCTTTAAAATACAGATCTTAACTTGGTTAATCTATCTGATTCTTTAAAGGAACAAAAGGAAGGGTGAGGTTCGAGCAACGACCTGTGTTCAACCAGCAATTATTACAATAAGTACACAAATAATCACAAACAACTGCTAATTAAAGTAAAGTAGAATTTATTAACTTCAAAAACATCAATGGCCGATCAATAATTATTCGATCAATTAAAACCAATATACCTTTTTTAATCTACAACAAAGCAAAACAAACCAGCATGTGGGGAGACAGTGTGTGTCTGTGTGAGAGTGTGAGTGTGTGAGAGAGAGAGAGAGAGTGTACAAGGAGGAGGGGGTGACGCCGATTAGCCGTTAGCTCATTGAAGCTAGGCTATATGTTAGCTGCACAAAAGCTATTCAGCCTCAAGAGGGCAGTAGTGGGCTGCGTTGCAACGCCACGTGACTAAGCTAG
The DNA here is from genome assembly GCA_023566125.1 of Zingel zingel. NCBI lineage: Eukaryota > Metazoa > Chordata > Actinopteri > Perciformes > Percidae > Zingel > Zingel zingel. The sequence continues at coordinate 31,617,041 of CM042318.1, read as the reverse complement.
TCAGTTAGCTCTCAAACTAACATGTTGCTGACAAAGAGAGACACGCTAAACTACTTTGCTATGTGCTAGCTGTGTAGCTATTCGACATAAGTGACTCACTGTTGGCCAGCTGTTCACTTGGGCATGTGTCTGTCCGTACATGTGTGTGGGTGTGTGTGTGTGTGTGTGATTATCTCACTCAGTACAATAACTAAAAACTCGTAAAAGGGGAGTTAGCAGGTAGCAATTACAGTTTTAACAAGCTAGCTGCAATATTCAACACAACACATCAACAGTATCATGATCAAATGATACATTCACAGAAAATAATGGGACGTGGTAGTCACAATCATAGATTAATAAATCAAGCGTGCACCAATAGCGCTTATTAATCAGATCACATTAATGGTAACACAAATAGCAACGATAGCAAATTACTCATTAATAAAACACACCCTGTTATAATATGCCCAAAACACTATAAAGCCTCTTACTTTGGGTGTGCAGTTGGTTGTTTCTGTCCATAGATTTCCACAGAAATAACAGAAAGGGTCCATGTGCTCGTCAGCGGCACGGAGAAACTTGCTGGTCCCCAGGACAGCGGGGAACAAGCCAGAGTCGACTTGGAAGAAACCGTGTCAGATTTCCTTCTAGAGAACGTGTTGTTCTCTCTGCAGCGTTGAAACACGACGTGTGTTTCCAGGATCCGGTGGTGTTCTTCAGCAGCGCTTGCGTGCTTTTGGGTGAGTTTTTGGGTGTTCAACAGTTGTATAACTTGCGGAGGACTCTTAGCCAATGGGATTTTAGAGCGTTCTTGAACTACATTGCTTGTAGTTTTGAGACTTCCGGCCAGTTGGGCCCTCCCTATGTAGAGGTATCACCTAGGTGTGACTTTTAGGCTGCAAGGTCTGCATGCAGGCCCCTTCTTTATCTCTGAGCACATGTTGACCGGAAATCCTTTGTTTGAAAAGATCATGTTTAACCCACTACTGGATGGATCCTTTGATCAATTAAAACCAATATACCCTTTTTTTAAACTACAACAAAAACAAAGCAAAAACAAACCAGCATGTGATGTGAGGAGACACGTCTGTGTCTGTATGAGTGTGAGTGTGTGTAAGAGAGTGCGAGGAGGAGGGGGTGTCGAAATGTAGTCTAGTTCAAAGACTACAAAAATGGCTACTCCTGTGAGCTGCAAAAAACTATTTAGCCTCAAGCGGGCAGTAGTGGTGCTGGGTGCAGCGCAGTGTGGCTAGAGCAAGCCGGTTAGCTTTCTGAAATCACTATCGCTAAACCCACCAGACTCCATTTAAAAACCAAAACAATACTTTTAGCATGTATAGAGCCAATATATGTAAATCGGTAAACTATGTGTTTATCTAAACCAAAACCAGAGTTGTGATGGTTGGAAAAGTGTAAAGACGATCCAAAACTGCTTTTTATAGTTTTATTTTGTTTCTGTCGACTTTGAATGAAGTGTATTTCACAATGCTAAAATTACTGTTTATATACATGGAGTCTGGTGGGTTTAGCGAACACTTGTTTGCGGATGTTTTTATGTTTAAAAAAGGATCTTACTCTTTAACAGAAAGATCGTCCTCCTTAGAAATCCTTTCCATAATGTTGTCAGACACATAGAATATTAATCTGAGCCTAAGGTAAATACAAGATGCACAATTGCCCTATTAACTTACATTGTAGCTTGTTTCGCCGCTGCTGACTGCAGTGATCTTGCTTAATACTGGACCAATATCAAAGATTGTTGTTCCCATCAGTCACTTAGACACAAAAATATAGAAAAAAAACTGAAAGTTACCCTTTAATGACTTGTGACTTGTCTGGACAAATAAAGGTGGAAAAAAGGTCTGAAAAGATATCAAAATATATTAAGGTCCAGTTTTGAAACAATCCAGATCCTGAGCTTCTCCTCCCTGTGGTCACTCCTGACCTTTCCTTTTCCCTTTTCTCCCCCTCGAGCTTCCTCCCCTTGTCTTTAATCATCCTCTCTTCCCCTATCTCCTTTGGTTACGAGAATGGAGCAGCAACCTTTCAAAGTCTTTCATCTCTGATCAGACATGCTGGGTGCGATTTGTGAAAAAAGCAGAGGCAGAGGAATGTTTTATGATCATGCACAACCAAACAAAACATACAAGAATGAAATCCTCCTTTCAATACCATGGATATAGTGCTACTAAAACACTTATTTATGAACACGTGGTGTCAACATGAAACACAGCGCTTTCAAATCAGAGAGCAGAGTTCACTTCGCAGTGAAAACAAATTACTTTCACCCAGGAAACTCTTGTTCATTCCTCAGGAGTGTTTTAATCCAAATCCAATCTTTTTTTTTAAACTTCATCGTTGCATGACTCTCACTTTTTCTGGCTAAACTCCACTACCACAGCCCCTGAAAGGACAGTCATCCGGCTCACAGTCACCTATTGGCGGCTAAACAATGTACAAACGATGTCTGGGAACGTTTTTCAGGGAAGGACAGTCTCAAACAGCACCCACAGCTCAGTAGTATGGATAGAGATCCCATCTTTGTTTACTCTGATCAAACCTTATAGGGTCTGGTGCTTTCTAATAAATACATACACGATATGCTGTGGTAATAGATATTTTGAAAAATATGAAAACTTCCAGATTATATATAACATTTCAATATTCCTTGATTAAAGTCTTTCAGTTCACCCTATCACAAATCTTCAACTGGTGGCTGGTTAGCTCAGTTGGTAGAGCAGGTACACATAAGTAGAGGTTTATTCCTGTGACGTCTTGCCCCTCTCTCTTCCCTTTCATATCTGAGCTTTTTTTTTTCAAAGTTACAGACGTGTAAAATACCAGTTGATAAAACACAAAAACAATAATTGGAGAGACGTGACAAAGCCGTCAGTGAAACATTTCATGCAGCTCCCACTGTGATAACAGTCTGCAGTTGGTGAGTGACGCACATGCTTTGCTGCCTCAATGACATGACTGTCAGTGAACTGGGACAGTTACAATACAATCAAATGACACACACTCCAGATAGTGTTCTCTTTTCTCTCCCATCTTTTATTTCCTCTTTTCATCCCTTCCAATAAATATCCTTCACCATGACATTGTTGTATGTGTTTTACGTCTTCTGTCATCACTGAGTACGTTTACATGCACACTAATATTGCACTATTATTCAGAATATGACAATATTCCCAATTTGATACAAGTCATGCAAACAGCATATTCAGTTTAGATATTCCTAATAAGTTCTTTTCCCCAATTTAGCATTTTACGATTAAGACATGGGATATGCCGGTATTATTTGGGTTTTAGAGACATCTTTTCTGGGCAGTGTTGTAGTACTCGAGACCGGTCCTGGTCCCAGTCCCGGTATCAAGACCACTTTTTGAAGGTCTCGTCTCGGAATCGACTGCATTTTTACTCGGTCTCGTCTCGGTCTCGGATAAAGAGGACTCTGGATTTTATTTAATTTTATTCACAGGTCAAGACCACAACTGCCTTTTGATTATTTTATTAAGGCATTTCTCATGATACACGTATGGCAATAAAAGAGGTGAATGAAGAAGAATCTTAATTGGTTTGCTGTAGGTGTATTTTAGAGGAATGTAGATCTTTCAGAGCAATTTGAAGAGTGCCTATGGTAGCATTTTCCACATTTTATCAAGTCATGTGAGGGACTTGTCCTGCCTTGGTCTTGTCCTCCACCTCCTGTTATACTTAATATTTTGCATAGCTACATGTAAACAGGAATATTAGTGGAATATTCACTTCCATTAGCCATGGAAACAGCTTAGTCGGAATATCGTCTTTTTCGGAATAAGGGCAGTCTCCATTGGAATTATGTTCATATTAATTCAACAATATAAAATATGTCCAAAATCACACCAACAGATAATCTTGTCTTTTTAAAAATATTTACCAAAATCTTCCCTTTCCTTATCCTTAGCATTTGGCCAACTTTAACCTACATACTTTTGTGTAAATAAATAGTAGTGTGTATCTTTTCGGATGCACTGAGCTATAATGGTCAATGTCACTCCCTGAGAGCCTCCTTGCCGTTGAAGTACCATGGTAACCCCTGGCGACCTCTGCTCTAGCGGCATCACCAGATAACACTTAAATTACTGAAAGAGGTGAAGAACTAGACCAACATCGTTTAAATATGTAGAAATGTAAATCAAAGCATTGCTGACGTTACAGAGCTCCTCCCCTGACTGATTATTGGTCCCCCCGTGCCACCCCACTTAAGAAATCCTGGAATCTCCCCTGCTCATTCGAACACACTCAAGCGTGTACATGCTTGTGAGTCAGTTCAACCTCCTTTGACATTTCTCTGATGATGCTTTTATCCTGGATGATGTGAGAGCAAAACCCTTCCTCAGATTACCAACATTACAAGCAACCACTCTTTAAAATGTCAAGTGTCAGAGCTTTAGTGCTCGTCACCACAGAGAAGAGTGCTGAAAATGATTATTTTTTTTGAAAAGGTTGAGATGTTAAAGTTAGATTTGTTACTGGCCTTACTGGTCCCTGACTGCAAACAACACCTTTCTTTAGTCACAGTGTTTGCAAAGCAAAGATGCACTTGGGTTCTCCATTTTCTGAGTTTTCTCAAGCACCATTTTCTTACATAACAATAGGATTTTTTTTCCTCTCAAAGAACAGCAGTTGACGTTAGGTTGCATTCATGGCCCTTATGATTTACTTGGTGGTGACATATTTTGTCTGCAAGAAAAACACATCTTAAAGTACATAGAAATTCTTCAAACCCTTGCTGCCACAGTCTACTCTCTACTACTATTTATTGTCCAACTGTATGATCACTATGTTCCAAACACTTACAATTCAGCCACATATAGCCTCTGAGAATATCCTGAGCATTTACCATAATGCATCTGGGTGTTAAGTTGTATGTAGAACGATCATAATTACAATCACTCATAAACCAGTAGGATGACATCAAAAGTCTTTTGAAATGAACATAGTTGTGACGAGACTAGAGTCCAAGTCTCTGAGCTAGAGTCCAAGTCTCTGAGCTAGAGTCCAAGTCAAGTCTCAAGTCTTTGAACTAGTCTTTGAACTAGAGTCCAAGTCCAGTCTCTGAGCTAGAGTCCAAGTTAAGTCTCTGAGCTAGAGTCCAAGTCAGGTCTCAAGTCTTTGAACTAGTCTTTGAACTAGAGTCCAAGTCAAGTCTCAATCTGAGCTAGAGTCTAAGTCAAGTCTCTGAACTAGAGTCCAAGTCAAGTCTCAAGTCTTTGAACTAGAGTCTTTGAACTAGAGTCCAGGTCAAGTCTCTGAGCTAGAGTCCAAGTCAAGTCTCAAGTCTCTCGTGGTTTTGAGTCTTGTATCACCTGCGTGTAGAGCACTGCATAGCTATACATAAAAACGCTTATTTATCTTTGTATAACATCTAGTGACTGAGAGTCAAAGTGATGGTTCGGAGTGATTTCACCCTAGGCTGTTTTGCACCAGGACCTCAAGCCAAACAACCCCCCATAAGCTTTTTTCCCTTGTTATAACATTGGTCAAGTTAGCGTTATCAGCTGGTTAGCTTAGTGCAGGCGCTATCATTTGTATCTCGTAAATTACCCCACTAATAATGCCCGGAATGGTACCAAACTTCTACAGTAGTACAAATAGGTTATGTACTCATAAAACAATGGATTGGAAAGTTTGTAAGTACACCAGGAGTTTATTTAAATATCACTTGTCTGCTGGCTTCTGCTCTCTGCTGCTACTGTTACCAGGCAGTAAGAGTGCTTAGGGACGTCTACAAATTACAACACTGAAAAGAGATACAACAAAAATATTTGGCAGATTCTACGCATATGAGAATACTTTGATTAGTTGGTGGAAGTAATTACACATGAATGAGCACATATTTGTGGAAGAACAAAGGGCCTTTTGCTAAGAATCAACTAAAAAAATTACACAATGGAGCTTTAATGGGTTTATTAAACCACTGGAACCACTGGAAGTGCAGAGAAAACTTACAGATGTGTCGCAAATGCTACAGTACTGAGTACTAGCCCTTCTGATTTTTGTCACATGACTACCCTAATTGCTATTAACAGTATCATTAACAGGCTGATATTTATACAAAAATGGGCTATATATCAGGATTTATTGAGAAAACAAGCAATTCTATGTAAAATCAGACATTCAGCAGCCCCCCCCCCCCCCCCCCCCGCATACTATTTGGGGTCACCCCTACAATATATACATATGAATATAAACAAATCCATAACACATGCAATGATCCTGTCATGCAACTGTTGAATTAGGGTGCTAACACCTTTTTTGGTCCTATTCAGGCACTGGGTAAAGAGCTCAGAAAATACTATGGTACTATCTAAATTAGGGTCCTCACAAGTACTGTAAAAAGTCCATTTGTGTGTGTCGTAGTGAGGGTTATATCCATTCAGATCTGAAAAAAAGAGCTTGATATTTTTAGGTTTCATCCATTTCATATATTTGCTTTTCGAATGATTAAAGAAACCTGTATTTGCTTGGTAAAGTGTGTGTGTGTGTGTGTGTGTGTGTGTGTGTGTGTGTGTGTGTGTGTGTGTGTGCGTGCGTGTGTGTGTCTTTGTGTGTGAGAAACAGAATCAGTCTGTATGTGATGAAGTAAAAGTGGGTAGTTTGTTATTTTTGATCCATTCAATCTAAATAATCATGTTTTCCAAATCCAGAGCTGTTAAGATGTTCTTATCTGTCCCTAACCCCTAACCTCTTTCTGCTCAGTGTTTACTCTTTGTGTGTTTCTCTCTCTATCTTTCTCGCTGTCCTCTCTCAGCCGTCTGTCAGCCATCCATCCTGTCATCAAAGCGTATGTTGTCAAGGCTCTTTAACTCTCCCTGCATGAGGTTGATGGTCCCTGGCAGCGCCGCTGATGTCTGATGACGCTGTTTCTCAGTGTTTGTCTGTGTGTCTGTGTTTTTGTCTGTGTCTGTGTGTGTGTGTGTGTGTGTGTGTGTGTGTGTGTGTGTGTGTGTGTGTGTTTTGATGTAGGCAGTACATATATTTGATCATTATATATAGGCATGCTTTGAGTGGCACTTTTGTGATTGTCTGTTCCTTTCTACGTGCACCTGGGGCGTCTGTGGCTCAGGTGGCTCTGGTTCGATCCCTGGCCCTGTTAAAGGGCTTTGAGTAGTTGTTAAGACTAGAAAAGCGTGATATGAATACAGTCCATTTACCTGATAAAGTGAACCAAATATGGTTAGATGTTTTTTTTTATTGTTAATAGCTAAAAACAATTAAAGAAACAAAACAGCTAGAAAAGGGATAGACTTTATCAAAGACCTTTGAATCATTGCCCAAACCTCAGATTTTTTCAAATAAGTCTGATGTTGTTTCTCAGTGATGGCGGTTTCCCCTGTTGAGAATACATCTGAGTCAATTAGAGCTTTGTAGGCAGGATTAAACATGGGGAAAATTTTTTTCCTGTGCCAGAGCTGCAGCTTTTAGTTGCCAAAATTGACAAAACGGTTGCCATGTTTTAAACTGCCTATATTTGGATCAATCAATTTCTTATGTAACTATACCACACATTTTAATAATGAAACAATGAGGTAACGGCTTGCAATATAATTTCCCACCCCTCTCAGATAAGGGTGCAGATCACAAAATTGGATCACGGTTTTGAATCAAGGATCGGATCAATTTTCGGATCAGCACAAAAAAATCCTTATTAAAAATGTCATAACAATAACTTTTAACAACAATTACTTCATTCACCAGTAAATTGCTGTTAAATGATGAAAATTGTATTTTACAATAACTTTGAAGGCACCACAAGGTTTACCAGTTTACCAGTAAACGCAACGAGAGCCAGTCTACGGAGAGTCATTTCACTCCCTATTTAGCTCCATTGTACCGAATTTGGTTGCAGTTCCACCAGAGTTCCACTGGGGGTGATCACAGGCGAGTGCAAAATGAATGGGACTCTATGGAGCTAGACGGCTAAATTTGTCTCTTTCGCCTGATTGCCATTGACAAATCCAGATTTGATTGTAGTTTTTGCAAGTTCAAATGGATTATAGGTCGAAAGTTGAATGAACAAGTACTTATGTCCTTTCGATTTGTTACAGGTTGAGTCATTGTTGCCCATAACAAGCTAGCATTTGGCTAATGATTGCTGATTGGTCAGTGAAGTACTGATTACGACCAGAGATCCCACTTGATGGCATCCAAAGTGGAACCAGAATGTCAGAGTGAATATTTCGGCGTGGGCTTTAAAACATTAGCAAACTTCTTTCTAGCACGTGTATTGACAGGGAGAGCCTAACCTGCCTGCTGTGTTGTCGATGCCTTGAGAGAGAAAAAGGAAGTGACTCAGAGCTTGCCGTAAAGCAGTATCTATGATCTTACGATGCGCATGACGCCATTGACATTTTTAAAGGCTTTTTTAGAACAAAAAAGCAACTTTAAACAAATCTAACACCCAGCAGTGTGTATTTGCCTCCCCTTTCAAATGCAATATTCAAATTACTAGACAAAAAATTATATCCTGAGAAAAGTGGATTTTGGTATATCTCCATAGACCACCATTCATTCTGCAATCGCCTGTGAGCGGCCCCTATATGGAACCAGAGTGGAACTGCAACCACTTCAGAAGCCAGAAGTATCGAGAGAGTGGAATTTCTTCCCTTATTAGAAATTCTTTGATGCAACATTCAGTCCCGTCTGTGTTGTTTTTCAGACAACAGCAGTGACCAGTGCTAGTTTGTGTCTTTTAGCTCATAGTTTTAGCGGCGGATTGTTGTATGTCCCACTGTTGGAATCCTCTACAGTCACACTTTCACACCGTTTACTGTCAGCATTTTAACCGTGTTTAAATCAGTTACTACTGTAGCTAACAGTAGGCCAACGTTACCTGCTGCCAAGTGTAACGTGTTATTAGTGTTTACTAGCGTGACATGCAGCGATGTTTCTGTTGCCTCTAACGTGGGTTTCAGAGCATCAGAGAGCAGCGCAGACATTTAAGTGGTGTAGAAATATTTTATTAGCAAAGTGTGTGGACTTTTCAAATGTTGAGTCAATACCAAACTATCTCAAAAAGAACTCTAGCAGAGATACTGCACGAAAAAAGCGAAAACGTGGATCCAAGGGCGGCATTCATCACCCGCTGAAAAAGCTGAAGAATAAACTCCCTCTGCCAACAGTCCTGCTCCTCAACGCACAGTCCCTGAGAGCAAAGACAGACGAACTGTCAGCCAATGCCCGCTACCTGCACGAGTATAGGAGCGCCTGTGTCTTAGCGATAACTGAGACTTGGTTGGACAAGAACATAGAGTCCAGTGCAGTGGAGCCCCCGGGTTTCTCGGCGTTCAGAACCGACCGAGACCCGGACATCACAGCGAACACTCAAGGGGGCGGAGTCTGTCTTCTGATTAGTGTCTTTCTCTCCGATCCTTCCATCTCCCCAGGGAGTTTGCCCAAATCTTCTTTACCGTGGTGTATATACACCCTAAAGCAGATTTTTTTAAAAGCCACTGAAATAATTTGTTAATACCTCACAGAAACTTTAGTCTCTCTCTCCAGATGCTCCCAACTTAATTCTTGGAGATTTTAATAACTGCTCCATGAAAAAGTCCCTGCGCACCTTTTATCAGTATGTTGACTGCCACACAAGGAAGAATAATAATAATAACTTTGGATATGTGCTATGGAACTGTTAAAAGGGTGGTTCAGAATGTTGGACATAAGACCTAATTTCCAAGTTAGCCAGTGTGTTATTTATCAGTGGAGACTGTTTTCAACACTTTTCATCCAGTCCTTCCAGTTGCAGAGTTCGCTGGTGCTAGGCTAGCGCAAGTCAACAGTATCTGCTAGCCTGCCACTAAAAACAGTCTTACCTACTCCACAGTACACCCGAGGCAAATAAATTATAATGCCAGACTATTGATGTAAATGTCTGTGTTGACAGAATAATGTTAATTATAAAAATCACCCTCGCATCGCATTGCAATAGTTATACTTTGTTCCCTGTAGTTGGTAGCATAGGCTACAGCAGCGGCAGAGTGATATTACCTAGTGTAGGATTGTATTCTAGGATTTTTATTTAATCTGACTCCAATACTATGGTCACTACATTCCGGATAGTGTTTGTTTACTGGTAGATCAGAGATATAAGACTCAGGATTCAAAATAAGACTCAGGATTCGTCCAGTTAAAGTCAATAACAAACTTTAGTGAATGATATTGCAGAATACAAGTACGTGTACACGGATCTGATATTACGAGGCAGAGTCTATCTCTCCTAACGGACCAACAGAGTCTCCCCTAGCATCAGGTGCTGCTAAGTTAAGATACTGTCTATTTATCCATTTCTGTCCCATCCCTGGTGGTGCTGTCATCAGTTTGGATATAGTCCAGATCTCCTAACGAATTTGTAACACACTGTATAAAATCATGACCTTGGCTCCCCATTCTCAGCTCAGAAGAGACAAGTCGCTATTGTTGGATTTTGAACACCTGTGTTTTAATCTCCTGTAAACTTTAAGGAGTTTCATGAGAGCTAGGTCATTTCCATACAGTGTCACAAATCCCGCGCTTGCAAGACATTGCTCCTTTGTTGCCTCCGTTTCCCCCCGATCAGAGAAGACCTTTTTTTCAGGCAATCTCACACTCCCTTTATAATGTCTTATCACTTTTTAAAACTAGATGGCTTCTCATAACCCAGGGAAACGGAGGCACTGAGGTCAGCAAATATGAACTTTAAAAACCTATTACTTTACTCTTACAAATATATTCTAACACTAGGCTACTGAGAAAGCCAGTTTCCATGACAATCACACAAGTTTATTTACCTGCCGCGGCAATTTGCATGTAAACTGTCCGAACTTACTTTACTTTTCTGTCAGCAATTACCTAAAGATAGCGGTTAGCCCAGCCAGGTATCTACCAAGGGTGTAGCTATACCGTTAGCTAACGTTGTCACTCTCCACAATACATTGAACTGTAACGTTATCCCCACTAACGTTGTCAGTCGCAATCTATCGGTAGCAGCTAGGCTAACATTATTAAAGGGGCTAGCTTTATTAGCTAGAGTAGCCTACCAAAAGTTATTACCTGTTCATCAGTAGTCCTCTCTTAACATGAAACAAGCCCCCACTCTCTGGAAAACATCCACAATTGTACCAGTGCCACAAATCCTAAGCCCAATGACTTTAGGCCTATAGCATTAACTTCACTGGTAATGAAGTGCTTTAAGCGCCTAGTTAAGAGCCACATCATCTCCCAAACACAGCACCTTCTAGACCCTATGCAATTTGCTTATCAAGCATCCAGAAGAGTTGAAGATGCTGTTGCAACTCTATTGCTTCTTTTGCACATTCATTTGGAGAAGCCAAAGGCTCATGTCAAAATCATATTTGCTGATTTTTGTTCTGCTTTTAACATCATTCAGCCCAGTTTTTTAGCAAATATTTTAACAGAAGAAGTTTTACTTGAAGATGATGTTGTTGATTTTCTCAGCTGTAGAATACAGCGAGTCAGAGTTGGCACGTCACTCTCTGACAAAATGACCACTTGCACAGGATCTCCACAGGGATGTGTTTTATCTTCTTTGTTGTTCTTTCTGTACACAAAGTCCTGCACCAGCACTTTTCCTAACAGGCACTTTATTAAGTATGCGGATGATACCGCCCTGGTTAGTCTCCTATATGACCAGGAAGAGGAGCATGGGCCAGTTCTTGACTTTTTTATTGACTGGTGTGAGAAGTCAAACCTTATCTTAAATACCTCCAAAACAAAGGAGATGTCAATTGATTTTAGAAAAGCACAGTCCCCTAAACCCACTCTTATACATGTGGATCCTTTAGAAACTGTCAGAGTACAAGTGCCTTTGCATGGTGCTCGACCACAAAGCCGATTGCTTACACACTTGAATCAAACGTATTACACAATTATCAAAACCTTACATTCAAGGAGCAAAACGGCCCAGATGTGCACCACTATAAGCCCAATGTCAGCCTCACACTTTTTGCAAAACATTAAACACACTTGTATATATTAGACACAGAAGTATACCATGATGTCACTTCCTTGCAGTTTCAAAGCACTGACTATAAAAATGACCACACCTATGAGCCAATCTGAATCAGGTGCGCAAACACACAATTGCTTAACTGCAGACACACCAATCAGGTTTAAGCACCATAAAAATAAGTTAAGTCTAGTATTTTCTGTACTGTATTTTCAATTTTTTGCTGGAGACAGTATTTTATGTGTGTCTGTTGTTTGCTGAGCTAACAATGTTATGCACACTACTGTATTAGCTGTATGAAAAATGGGACGTTTTGTTGTGATTCTCCATGTTGACATGTTGACTTATTTGGGTATATGGAGAGAAATAAATTATATTTTCCTCAGTCTGCAGCATTGGTCATGTGTAGTGTTTGGTTAACTTATTGTATATTTGCACTTTCTCTGTCTACTGTATTTACAGTACTCTAATCACTGAGAAGAAGAATTGATAAAAGTGTTTTAGGTTAGCAACAGTAGTGTGTAACTGGTTCAAACAGAATTAAGTCACATGAAACGTGTGTGTTTCATATGGTAACAGAATATGTTTTTTTTTTATAAATTAATGTTTAGTTTTTGCAAGAGTGTTTCATTTTGCAAAGGGTCTGAGGTGTTCTGCTAATTGGGTGTGTGGTTGTGCTAATTGTGTGTAGTGTTTTGAAAAATCGGTCCCTGTTTTCAAAATAGTGCTTCAGCAATAAAAAAAAACAAAAAAACTGTAAATGAGACATCTGGACTGACAGATTAAATACTAAGTCCCAACAAAGAATGTTCTTTTTAAGGAAACTGTTGTCTTTTAATGTCAGTAGCAGTATACTTCAAACATTTTATTGTGATTTTGTTGAAAGTGTTCTCTCCTTTGGCATCATTTGTTGCTTTGGCAACGCCACTGAAGCACAGAAAAAGTACATTAGAAAAATAATAACAACTTCCAGTAAACTATCAGGTATTCCATTCCCAAGTATGGAAAGCATATCTAAAAACAGAACACTAAGAAAGGCAAACAGCATTGTGAGTAATCAGGGGCACCCCTTGCCTCCTCATTGAACTGGTGCCTTTAGGTCGACGATACTGTGCTCCTCTGTTTACAAAAAACAGATCCAAGTTCTCTTTTGTTCCACAGGCTATCAAACTCCTTAATGAATGTAATAGTTAATGAAGGTCCTGTACGGTAAGAAGGTTATATTTATAGTTTTATTTTCTCTTGTTTTCCCAGCTGGTCTGGAACCCTACTGGTTGAGTAGGGTTTTCCCCATGCATGGGTGCCCTGGTCTATGTTATGAGTAGTGATGTCTACATGTTACAGTCTTTTTTGTCTTGTTTTCTTGTCTTAATGTTGTCAAAAATGCCTTGTGATTTCTGCTGCAACCTAATTCCCCCATGGGGACAATAAAACAATAAACTAAAAACTAAAACTAAAGTATCGAGGCACCGAAATCCGTGTTGCTATTCCGTCCGGTAGATACCAGGAACCGGTGCCATATTAGCACCAGATTTTAATTATTTTTCAAGCTATGCAGCGAATCAGGGATTGTAACCGCCCTCAAACTGAACATCAAACAACAGCCAATGTGGTGGAAATTTGGACTATTGGGTATATAAAAAAGACGTAATAAGAACTTTGGATCACAACTTCCTTTGGACATCTACATGTCATGTCTAAATGTCAAAAAAAAAAAAAACATCAGAAAAACGTTCCTTTAGATCCTTAAAGTAGATGTCCAATGGAGGTCAAAATTCAACGTACAATAAAACGCGAACGCATTCATTCTGCCCTTCCATGTTATTTACTGAGAGGAAGAGGAAATGCAGCAAAGTGCCACCCCTGCCTCCATCCGTCAGCCCATTTGGGAAGTCTTTGAGTCAACAGGTGGTGCCAAAGTGTGTTTACTCTGTTTAATGGAAGAGAGAGAGAGAGAGATGTGTAAGACCTTGAGCTGACACACACACACATACTGTATGTTTGCATGCGCGTGGCGCGCGCACACACACACACACACACACACACACACACACACAGTCTACCCTGTCAAAAAGGTGTGACAGATGAAACTTGCTGTTATCTTCCCTCCTCCTTGCCCTTATTCCCCCCTGCTCCACCCCTCCCTGTCTCCCCATCTCTCCCCAATCTCTTCATTTTTTACCTTTCCTCCCTCCATCTGACTCTCCTTCCATTTCTTTGACCCTCTTCTCCTTGTTCTGCATCCACGTCTCCTCCGCATGTCTGTCCTTCCTTCCACCCTTTCTCCCTCTCTCCCTCCCTCCCTCCCTCCGTATCGGCTGACATGCACTGAATGGGAAAAAATGCAATTGGAGTGCAAATCTTGTTCTATTCAAGGTTGTCAGATTGGATTTCATTTCTTGTACCTGACAAAAGGATATTTTCTCACCTCTCCTTCTCCCCTACCACCTGCATCTCTGTTCCACCTTCTTTTTTCTTAACCTCCATCCCTGGGTCACTTTATCTAATACAACAATGACAATAATATATGGTAAAAATCCAGCACTTTGACGTACCTAATAGGCCTACATCTAGTAGGCTTAGATAACTGTACAATGTATAATTGGCAGCTTGTGTAATGCTACCACGAAGGAAATAAATCCAGAGTCAGATTCATGGAGACAGAGAATGTCATGCTGCTCAAAAAGAAAAACAGCAAGTGAAAATCACCCCGACTGCAGAGTGTGTGAGCACGTGACTGGTACACGGGATGAATTAGCTGCACTTGAAAACAAGCTAAAAAATCTGGCAGTTCAATAAAGAATTGCTGGATGGTCTATAGCCGGGTACAGCCCTGGTTGTCACTGAGCTCAAATGTGAATTTTTTTTTCATTCCCTCTTGCATATCATTATGACGGAAGAGGATTAGCGTCCACATGTGTATAATGTATTCGAGTTCTGAGTTTTAAATCAGAATGCCAAGTTAAAAGTCAGAATTCTGAGTTAAAAGTCAAAGTTACGAAAATAGTATCAAAAAGGTTAAACTCTAAATTATAACTTTAAACTCAGAACTCAAATATTTTTTTTAAACTGTGGCCCTAATCCTCTTCCATACATTAAAAATGGAAAATGTTTTCAGTTGTCTATTGATTAGAGGCATCAATCCGGACTCTGCTAACATGTGATGAGCACCTTTCACTATCCACGGCATTTCAAAAGCTAATGTTAATAAGTAATAATTAATAAGTAAAAAATAATAAATAAGTCATATTTTATAAAATATTTACTGAATAAAATATACGTTCAAAATATTAAAGCCCAACAGCCAAGGGCCACGGTCTCGTTCTTTCTACTGCAAAGAAGCTGTAAGAAGAGGCACCTTGCAGCCATGTCCTGATCCTCCCCCACTTCTCTCCTCTGTCTTATCTCTCAGGTCTCTCCCACCCTGATCTTTGTCTCCAGTTGTTGCCATAGTGACTCACGAGTCCCAGGAGACGGTGCCAGTTAGCAGCAAACTGACTCTCCACACATGCACACACACTATATCACACACAGACACCTCTGAGCCTACACACACACAGTGAAGCCCTAGCTCGCTCATAGGAGCACTTAAACACATCTGTCGCATGTAAAATAACTTGAATCCCTATCCTGTTAAGATTCAGAAAAGTCAAACATTTGTGCTGCAAACTGTTTTTTCTCGGTCTTTAATCTGAGTGCTTGTTGTAGCAGTGCTTCTGCACTACCCTGCGCTGAGCTCAATCAGTGTGTGTGTGTATGAGAGGCGGGGGGGGGGGGGGGGGGGGTCCTGTGATGTCTTCTTCACAATGTCCGTTGGTGACACTCTTGTCTGTGTTTCGTCAGGCCTGTTAAGGAGCTACAAAACTGTGTGTTCCAGTTTCCTTTTTTTCATAAACTGGTAATTACGATGAGATTTTAGGACTGGTAGATAGATTCTGGGGCGTAATTTCCACTGTGGACAGGGGGGACATGTCCCCTCCACTTTTCAAAATCCTGTTTGTGTCACCCCCCCCCGTAATCTGCCGGAAAACAGAGTAGAAGAAGTAGAGGTTGCTAACCAGAAACATAACAGGTCACCTTGGTGGCATCTACCAACTACAAGAGAAACATAGGGAGAGGTCTCAGGGAATTTGGTTCACTTTTACTTATTTTATGCAGCTAGTGTTGGCCATGTTTTATGCTCTCCGGAGACAAAAACACATTATACAAAACTAATCTAGTTGCAGTCTTGCAATGTGTGGCCCTGAAGATCCCCAGTCTTTACATATGATGACAGTCTTTAATGTTAGATGTGAGATGGTTGTCTTTAGATGTGAGATTGTGTCAGACCTCAGTATTTTCAAAGTCTGTTCAGTGTATGGTAGGAATTAGGCGATACAGCCTTCGTATGTTGTTTTTTTGTAACAGGATTTAACTGGCCAAGCCAGTAGTGATGGTCAAATGAAGCTTCATGAACCACTGTCTTTATTTTCTAAGCTCACTAGATGGCCCTCTCTGTTCAACAAAGGGTTGAAAACACAATGAATTGCCATTCCTTTAACCTTTTTCTTTGAACAGAGAGCGCCATCTAGTGAGCTCAGAAAATAAAGACAGTGGTTCGCGAAGCTTCATTTGACCATCACTACAAGCCAGTGTTGTTTATGGTTGCAAGGTCTAGATTTACCCTGCAGAGATCTGAGGGACAGTTAACCCTAGTCCTCTTAAATCCACCGGAGTTTAGAATGCCAACACAAAGAAAGAGGAAGGGAACGGACATCCGGCCGAAATGAGGGACATCTGGCGGAATTTCCGCCGACACCTGAACAATCCCGAAAATGAAACGTCATCGATATAGACTATATTGAAACAGATTTCTTTTTGAAGCCAGTGGAATTGCCCCCTGCTGGAAATGAGATGTAATGCAGCTTTAAGGCACTTCCACATTGGCTTCACTTTGCAGACCTGGAAGCTTCGTCCACAAATTTGACAGTCTATGGTGTGTGCCTGTGCGTGTATGTATGTGTATGTGTGTGTGTGTGTGTGTGTGTGTGTGTGTGTGTGTGTGTGTGTGTGTGTGTGTGTGTGTGTGTATGTGTGTGTGTGTTATATGCGGCAGCAGTGATGAGGGTATCGCCATCCTTTTCCCTAAGATCTGTAGGTGTAAGTTGAGATGGCAAATGTTTGTGTGTGTGTGTGTGTGTGTGTGTGTGTGTGTGTGTGTGTGTGTGTGTGTGTGTGTGTGTGTATGTGTACCTGTGGTGAGCAGGAAATCAATTCAGCTTTATGCAATCTGTGGGTGCGAAATGAGCTGAGAGAGCAAATTTAGTAGCCTGTGTTAATACTGCCTGTGTGAGTGTGCCCGTTTATGTGTTTGTAACTGCCGGAGTGTGTGCACTTTATTTTCTTGTTACTTTGCATTTTAAAGTCCCTGCTCAAATCTGTTCCCCCTGGCCTTACAGAGAACTTCACACATGTAACATCACTGTTTTGTCATTTTTCCGAACATTGACAGTGTTTTTGTGTCAATACGAGTCTCCCGCCATTTTCCCTGCTGTCCCCTTCAAAAAATCTGATTTCAAAAGCTTCATTCCCTTACAGTTTTAGACCAACGCCTCAAAACCTAAACTTCTTGTAGCATACCTTAAACACAGTGTAACCATAGCTTAAACACATTGTCAACTTTGCACTTTGTTTGCAATCCTTTAACACACTTATTGCGAAACACTACACAAGTTTACTTACATTAGACACTTTGTTCAAAAACGAAATCTCCTGTTGTCATTGGGAAAACACTGTTCAAAATGCAAAACTCATCTGGCAATTGTAGGAACTTATATACAGACCTGAAAACACTTAAAAAAAGAAAAGAGAACACCAACCGGTCTGAGCCTTAGCACTACAAATAGGCCTCAGGTAAACCATTTTGAGAACTTTGCAAGCATGGAGGCAATGAGAGTAAGAGGAGGACAAAGAGAGAGAGAGGAGTCGGACGTGGAAGAGCCATTTCCTGTGATGTTGACAATCGCATCAGTGTGTTGCTGGTGATATGAAAGAGTAATTCAAATGGTGCTTGTGTGTATGGTTTTGTTGCAAGAATTTCATTTTTAGAAAGGAGTGTTACGTTTTGATTGCCGTGTTTCATTTTGTCATAGATGTGAGTTGTTTATCTCCAAGTACTATGTCTGATTGGCTTGTGTGTAGAGTTTTGACATAATGAGCCAAATTCTGCAAAAAGTGTGTAAGCAATAGGCAAAAACTGTAAATGTCAGAGCTGGTGGGTGTTTTTTTTACAGTTTGTGACAAATTTCTATGTCCCAAATCTAGAGCTGTCCCCAGAATGTTGATGATTAGAATCGTAGAATTAGCTCGGTGGTGTGCTAGAATTTTACAACTGTAATATGACCAGGAACAGGCTGTTCTCATGAACCGTTCGTACATATTAGGGATCGACCCATAATGTTTTTTTACAGGCCGATACTGATTATTAGTAGTTAATGAAACCAATATTTAGAACCGACATACATTATCAGTGAAAATGAAAATCTTTAAATCAAAATTAAGATTTTGGAATGTTACAAACTCCAACACAAAACTTTGTTTAAATGCTTCAAACAATTATTTGATAAATTAGAAACTTTCACATAATACCCAGTAGAAGATAGTCTGATAGTGTTGTGGGCGGGACATTAAGTCAGACTCAGTGGTGAGTGAAACAGAAGCAGAGGGACAGACACAGAGCTGTAGAGGAGCCAAAGTAGAACACTTTTTAATTCATTAACTTTATCGATTATCGGGCAAATAAAACACAGATACAGATAATCTGCAAACTGCCAAAAAACGGCCCGATAATCGGCCAGGGACGATAATCGGTCTTTCCCTAGTATATATAGCTACTACAATTGGTATACCATGTATTTGTTAATGTAAGCTTTAAATTGACTGCCGCTGTATATGACCACTGTAAGATCCATTCACAACGAGGTCAGGGTAGATGGGTGGGTCCTGAACCACACGGCCTTCAATAATAATAATAATAATAATAATAATACATAACAATTGAAAAATCAATCTCAAAGTGCTACAGGAGTTTAAGAACAGGGTAAAAACAGAATCAAACCAAAGAAATAAAGTTAAACAAATACGGAAAAAATACGGAAAAAATAAGGATTTATGCGAAAGCTTGCTTAAAAAGAAAGGTTTTTAGGCCCTTCTTGAATGAGGCAATGGGATCGGAGGAGCAGAGTTGTCCCGGACTAAGTTAAAGGGGAAAACACAAGACTTTTACCCAGGAAACGGGTGTTCGCACTAATAATTAAGTACTACTTAATTGGACCAGTGTTTTCACCCAAACCACAAACCCTTATGTTGTCTTCTGGTTGACCATGCACTTGTCCTCCTAGGTCACTTTTCACTTTTTATCATAGGAATTGCAAATACAAACCGATTTATGAGAATGTGTTGCCAGGACACACTATATATATATATATATATATATATATATATATATATATATATATATATATATATATATATATATATATATATATATATAAAAACATCCATTGATTTTTTTTTTTTTGTTAAAATGATTTTCTTTTCTTAGTGCATATGACACAATACATTTAAAACAGGGATTTTAGATGGGGGGATGATGCACATCGAATGTCCATCTGCATTCAACCTTGTGCTGTAGACTTGAATGTGATGGCAATCCATTCAGGCTTGAGCTGTGTTGAAACTTTTCTAGGTCAGATTGCTTCTGCAACTTTTATGGATAGTGACTATTGGAACTAACTAACTAATTCACAAGACCACCATGTAAAGTGCTGTCTCATTTATGTAAGTCTGAGTCTGACAGACCTTTTTTTCTCCAACTCATGTTCTTGCTTGCTGGGCTAAAAATAAAATATGAAGGATTTCATGCCTAACTAATTAAGTAATTTGTTATAGTGACACTGGCCCTCATTTATGAAAGGTGCGTATGACCTAAAACAGGCGTAGGACGGCGTACGCCGATTCCTACGCAAAGTAAGGCATTATCAATTTGAACGTGAGCGTAGGCTGCGATAAAATCTCACGTCTGGTCTGAACTCGTGTACACAAGTTTTCGAGTCAGTGTGGACTTGCGGTGCAGCATATAATCAGTTTAACAGGAGAAGGAGAAGTCATCAGTTGATCTCTGATTACAATAAGCATGTTCCATTAACCTGCTGAAGCACTGAAATCACCAATATACATTTTATGGATCATGCCATATCTGCATGAATCTGCATAAATGTGGTACATGTATTTTTTTCAGTCAATACATACTTATTAAAGCAAGGGTCAGGAAATTATTATTATTTATTATTATTATTATTATTATTATCATTATTTTATTAGGGGTCCAAGCCCGAGGTTGGAAGAACGGGCGGTAGCAAAGCTACGCCGTTCGCACAGCAGGGCTGTGGAACCCTATTGCTTTTCTAAGGTTTCTTATTATTCTTCCGCCGATGAAACAGATGCTACAGCCTAAACCGTACATGGTGGGGGGGGGGGCGTTTTCAGGACTGGTCCAGATCCCTGCAGGGATCTCGGACAAAAAAATTCAGCCACTTACACCACTAGGTGGCGCTATAGCAGATAAAAACGCGTTTGGCCTTATAACTCCCACACCGTACATCCGACATTCAAAAACGATACATCTACGCGTTCACTGGATCCAGCTGAATCACATGATATAGGCCACGCCCATTTACGCCTCGACTTTTATACGTGAAAAATCGTGATTTATCGTAAACCTGCTTTTTCTTACTCCTCCTAGATCGTGCAATGGATCTGCATGAAACTTGGTACATAGCATCTCCAGACCGACCTGACATAAAGTTAACAAAAGATTTTTTGTCGGATGAAATTTGCATAAAATACGCACAAACAAATTTGTGTAGCTAGCTACGAAGACACAAATGTTGCCATATCTCGGCCAAAATAAATGGTATCATCGCGAATCTTTAGATTCTTGTTTGTCATGACCGTATAAGGCTCCCCAACCAATTAAAAAACATTGACCACTAGGGGGCGCTACATATACAAAAAGTTTATATCTCATGAACGGCTCATCCAATTTTCACGAGATTTTGAGTGTACCATCTAGGCCCACTCCTGAGGCCATGCCTACAGTGGGTTACTGAATCCATCTGAGTCTGATGATATAGGCCACGCCCATTTGCGCTAAGAAGTTATTTCGCAATATCGCGCAATTCCCAGAACAAACGTTTTCTATCTCCACCTAGGCCGTGCAAGCTATTGGCACGAAACTTGGTAGGTAGCATCTCCATACGGACCTGACCTAAAGTTATCAAAAGAATTTTTCTACGTTACACCAGTTGCAATTTACAAGCAAACTAATTTTCGTAGCTAGCCACAAAACACGAACGTTAGCATATCACGGCCAAATTAATAGGTATCGGAGCAAAACTCGGTATTGTTCGACATCCCACACCGAGCCTCCCTACCAAATTTGGTGAAAATCGGTCGTTAGGGATTATTTAAATGGAAATAATTTGCAATGGAAATATCTCTGCTGCAGTAAATGATATCATCACAAAACAGAGATTATTGTTCGACATGCCACTCTGCGGCTCTCTACCAGATTTGGTGATGATCGACCTTTAGGGGGCGCTAAAATTGAGGTAGAAGTGTTTTGGCCTTTTAAGCAATGAAGAGGAAATTTGCAATTGCATTTCACTACAGACTTTGGACCTCGCACTTGGTCAAATTTCCTGACTTTTGCCTCGCCGTCATCGTGCTTTGGGTTCTCCTTTTGCGGGCTCCGCTTCCGTAGGCTCTTAGCGTCGTCAGGGGCGACTCGCGCCAGGGGGGACTGACGCCGGGGAGGCTTGGACCCCGTTCATAACTGCTTGCAGTTCTAGTTTTTATTATAATTATTGGTGCTGGGTTGGATTGTTGCAGCAGTGTTTGTATAAAGTCTCCCTGACTTGATGTCTGAAAAAAAAAAGCTTTTTTAATGCTTTTCCAACATGAGTAAAAATCATTAGTTTTGTTAGGTTGAGTAGCAGATAATATAAATATAAATTAGTTAACATGATCATTTTCAGTCTCTGTTTTTGGCTGGCTTGTAGTGGCTTATCAGTTAACTCAGAGATTCAGGTAGCTGCATCTCATAGCTCTTAAATTTCTTCCTGGACTCCCTCACTTGCATCCCTTCTTTGCGTCTTAGTCCCTCCCACCAAGGATAGAGGAAACGGACAAATGTGTTTTTAGAGGGATGAGACGTCCTTTCCTCTGAAGCGTCACATCAATACGTCAGCTGTTTAGGCGGAGTTAGCAACTCCTTCAGCTGCACTACTTCCGGGTAGGCTGCTTTCATGTATCCTCGGCTATAGCTCCTCGATGATCCCTCCTCGATGCTGGCTCCTCTGTTCTCGGGGCAGAAATAAGAGCTTTGAGACGGCCTTCACCGAGGAGGAACAGAACAACTTTTGGTTCAGCCGAGGACCGAGGAGTTGAGGAGCTATCAAATAAGGGTGATGAGATTCAGCCCAGGTGTACCTACAACCCGTTCTCACTCCCAACTCGTAAAATACTGACGCTTTGTCAGTCGCTCTCAGCGTCAAATACAACGGAAAAAATCCCCCAGAGCAACAGCTCGTCCGTGGTGCTGTACAATGACGTAGTATTAAGAGAGACGGTAGAGAGTAGTATGAAAGACCGAAATGTGTAAGGAGTCAGGTTGGGGTGGTGGATGGGTCAAACAACACAGGACTTTCACCCAGGAGTGTATGTATTTTAGGCGATGGGAGGGTGAGAATGTGTTGGTACTGTTAGTGCTAATGCAGCGCAGAAACTGGAGCTAAGGCCTTGTCCACACATATAAACTATTTTTCTAAACAAATATTTTCCTCTACATTTTGGCGTTTAGGTCACTAAAACTAAGGAGCATAATTTCCAGAACACCAGGTTTTGACGTAGTCGTGTGGATGAAAAATGGAACGTTTGGGAAATGATGACATCATCACCTCAATGTATTACTTATTTTTTCTGAAAGAAAGATGTTAAATCTTATCTAAATTCACTTAGAAAAATGGGTATCATAATAACATTTAAATAAATCAACAATTAGCTGCTATCGTTTGTGTTTTAAGTTACTACCGCGAAAGGAAAATAAGCTCACTACACATGCTCAGAATGTTCTTCTCTGGTATTTGACATATTGTTGATGTAGACTATATTGCCTTATTTGTCTTATTTTAGTCAGAATTATCCATGACTATTTTCGTCCAGTTTTAGTCAACGAAAACTGATTACATTTTAGTCTAGTTTTAGTCGATGAAAACTGATGACATTTAGTCTAGTTTTAGTCAATGAAAATTGTATTTTAGAATCTTTTTAGTAATGCAATTATAGTTAACCCAGTGAATGTAGTATACATACCTAGTAGTATAGACAAAACCAAAACTTTCTTTTAGCCAAACCCATATCAAACAAGGTTATCTTATATTATTGTTACCTTATAGACTCAAAAATACATCCATTCCAGACACGGAAGACGCTCTGATTTGAATTGAACATATTTATTTTACCAACCAAAACATGTTAGAAGTACACGCACAAATTTAAATAAAATAAATAAAAACAATATATAAAATAGCATACTAGAATACGAAAAGATGTTTATATGTCATTTTGACATGAATACATTTAATAAATGACATGTTGATGTTTTGACATAAATGCAGATATTAATGTAATTTAAAAAAATTATATTTTCAAATATTGCACCTGTCAATACAGAACAAAATATTCTGTAGCCTATTTTGCCTTCAATACTGCCGACGTTGTCGTTGCTGTAATCAAATCAGTATATATTTATGTTTAACATAAAGTATACTACTGCTTGAATGCAGTAAATTTCCTCTCCCCATATGTTGAACAAGGGTGATCCAAATCTAATATGTGCAAACAAAACTTTTGACAAAATAAAGTTGAAGAACATGCTATTATTTCATTTTATCAATGGGAAACATATATGTGTACAGACAAGGCTAGCAGCAGCAGCGCTACGTCAGACACGTTTCTGGTGTGCAAAGACAGAAAACGCCACGCAGTGGCCACGCAACTGACACGCAACAGAAATGCCACGCTCACGCCACGCAGGCAGTGTGCAGGAGCCCTGAGTGTCTGACAACATTATAGAAAGGATTCCTACAGAGAAAGGCCTTTTTGAAACCTCTTTAAGACCTTACTTTTAGCGTGTAAAGAGCAAACATATTTTCACATGTAAATCAGTAAACTATGTGTTTATTTCAACCAAAACTAGAGTTGTGATGGTTGGAAAAGTGGTAAGACGACCCAAAATGGCTTTTCTTAATACCGGACCAATGTCAATGATTGTTGTTTCTAAGACACAAAAACATAGGAAAATAGGGACCAGGTTGAAAAAAAAATGGTAGTTACCCTTTGAGACACTTCCAATAAAGTTGGAACAACATATCACCAGAGGAAGATCAACATTAAGTTCCCAGAGGAAGTACAGCACAGTCATTGGTTTATTAAAACCTACACAGAATCCACAAGAGAAAAAAATTAAATAGAGGAAAATACACAACATTTATCCCAACTGTAATCCAACTTTACCTGACATTGGACAGTGACACCACTGCTTGGCCAATCTTACAGAGGTCTGGAGAGAGGGTCTAGTAAAAATGACAATAATATAACAGGATTGTTTTAAGCTGTAGCAATAGCTAGCCCTTTGAATTGCTCTTTGTTTGAAAATTGGCACCTCAGTTTTGCAGTTTGGATAGAAATATTGAATAATTCCATCAACAATACTTTTGATATTAACACTGATTTAAATTAGCTTTTGGCCATGTGGGAGCAGTGGATACAAGTTGTGAACATAGCATTGACATATCACCACCTTTTAACTTGGCATGGCAAACTAGGAAACATTGCTAGGAAACAGTTGCTTATTTACACACCCAGCAGTTACACAGAAACATTATCATTCATTTGAAGTCATGTTTCTGGACACCTGTTGAATGTAAATATTTTCACTCTATTTAAGCTCTGTTTTTGGTCTATACCATCTCCTGTCTCTTTAGCTGCTAAATGCTCCACTATGTTCACCAGCTAGTCGCTAAATGTGTCTGTCTGCGGTTTGCTGCTGTGCAGGTGATAGCTTTATTACTGAGAATAGTAGGCTGCTGCGGCAACAAACAAACAGCCACTTAAAGTAACTGGTGAGAAAAGCGGAACATTTAGCTTAAATTTAAAAAATAATTTCATTTTTTTTCCAACCAGGACCCTATTTTCCTATGATTTTGTGTCTAAGTGACTGATGGGAACAACAATGCTGAAATTAGTCCAGTATTAAGCGTGAACGCTGTAACCAGCAGCCATAGACCGGGCTGCAATGAAAGGGTGCATCATCAATTTGGTCCATTAAAAGACTGTTTTTGCCACTGAAAAACTCAGATTATTATTCTAAGTGTCTGACAACATTATGGAAGGGATCCCTACAGACATTTTTAAAACCTCTTTAAGACCTTTCTGTTTAACCAGAAACAGCTCTAAGGTCGCTAGCGCTAAACCCACAAGACTCAATAAAAAAAAAAAAAATACTTTTAGCGAATATAGAGCCAACATATTTATACATATAAATCGGTAAACTATGTTTATTTTAACCAAAACCAGAGTTGTGATGGTTGGAAAAGTTGAAAGACGACCCAAAACTGCTTTTCATAGTTTTATTTTATTTCTGTTAACTTTAATGAAGTGTATTTTATGATGCTAAAATTACTGTTCATTTACATGGAGTCTGGTGGCTTTAGCGAACGCATTAGTTGGTGGAGACCAAACCAGAGCTTAAAGGAGAGTGAATGTTGGACTCCCATTGATCAGGTAGTGAGAAAGGACTCTGGGATGTCCATGGCGCTCTGTGTCTGCTTTAAGTCCAGTTGTTTGCTAACTAATAAGCAGATTCTAAATCAAGGTTCTGTTGCAGATCAGTTTGTTATGGAGCCCTTCTTTTCTCTCGTGGCCAAAAATCAATTAATGCGGCTTTAGGAATTAGAACCACTCTGTTGCTTTGGCCGCGACTTCAACATTTCCATAATTAATCAAAACCTGCCTTTGAAGCAACATCCTGTCCTGGTGTAAATATTAGCTGCATTAACAGATGGAACTCTGGTAAAGGGTCTCTTGGGTTAATCAATCATCTATTTATGCTTTCACAAAACAATCCAAAGCTCTTCAGAATAGATAGAACATCTTTTGTATTTCAGCTATTCACAGCCCAGGGATGCCTAAACGGGAATGTTATTGTCTGATTTAAAAATAAAGTGATTAATTAAGGACAGTTGGTTCAGTGTTACTGTCGAGTCCAAGACAAATCTTGAGTCCCCAGTGTTTGAGTCCAAGTCACCAAAGGAGAGTCTAGTCTGAGTTGAATCCCTATTACCTTTGTTTTAGTCCAAGTCACAAGTCCAGAGAATAGCAACTCGAGTCAGACTCGAGTCCAGAGAATAGAGACTTGAGTAGGACTCAATTCCAGAGAATAGCGACTTGAGTCAGACTTGAGTATGAGTCCAAGACTCCAGTCCGAGTCCAGGACTACAGTACTCAATCACCACCTATTACACAAAAAAGTAGTCAGAACCTTCATCCATCTTCCGAGTCCTATTTCATGAATCCTCGAGTCCGAGTCCAAGTCGTAAGAGCGCGAGTATAAGTCAAGTAACAAGTCCAGAGAATTGCGACTGGAGTCCCAGTCCAGGACTCGAGTACTACATCCCTGTGTTGGTTGAAGTTATTTAAGTTTCTTTTTGTTTATTCTGGTGATTACAATCTGTTGGGATTAAGTGGGAGATATAAATCCAAATAAAGAAGAGGTATCATTGAAGAGATGATAATGTTAACCTGAGTGTTGCCAACCACTTAGGTTGCTACCTCACAACTTCAACAGCCAACTCTGTGACCAAGTGCTGTCAAACACCAGTGCCAGCCGCTTCCAGAAACATCCCCGAGCTCTGTCATGTGCTGCCAAAAGCTCAGATACACATGCACACAGTGACTCCACAGTGTATCAATAACTCCACTAGGAATTAAACAACACTTTAAATGCTGCATGTTATTTTACCTTAAATTGTATTATACATATGGTTATTAAAGTATCTCTCATTCTCTTACCACACACACAAATATAAACAGTCTTGCAGAGTCATGAAATGGGAATATATCAGCAATGGGCGATGCGGTATAATGAAATATGTATGCATGCTGAGTTTGAAACTACATTATGTTGATTTCAAGGCTATGCATCTTCATCACAAGACAGAAATTCAAGAAAAATGTGTATATGTATATTACATTTTATTTTATTTATTGTGTCAAATCATAACAGACGATAATCTCAGGACACTTTACAGATAGAGTAGGTCTAGACCACGCTCTATAAATCAGAGACCCAACAATTCCCCACTTATTGCAGCGATTGCTAGATAAAAAAAGTTTGTTTGAAATTTTTGCAAATTTTTAAAAAATACAAAAACAAAGAAATCACTTGTACATAAATATTCACAGCCTTAACGATCAAGCTCAAAATTGAGCTCAGGTGCATTCTGTTTCCACTGATCATCCTTGAGATGTTTCTACAGCTTAATTGGAGTCCACCTGTGGTAAATTCAGTTGATTGGACATGATTTGGAAAGGCACACACCTGTCTATGTAAGGGCACACAGTTAACAGTGCATGTCAGACAACAAAACAAGCATGAAGTTGAAGGAATTGTCTGTAGACCTCAGAGACAGGATTGTCTCTAGGCACATCTCTGGAGAAGGTTACAGAAATATTTCTGCATCTTTAGAGGTCCCAATGAGCACCGTGGCCTCCATCATCCGAAAATGGAAGAAGTTTGGAACCACCAGGACTCTTCCTAGAGCTGGCCGTCCCTCTAAACTGAGTGATCGGGGGAGAAGGGCTTTAGTTAGGGAGGTGACCAATAACCCAATGGTCACCCTGACAGAGCTTCAGGGTTCCTCTGAGGAGAAAGGAGAATCTTCCAGAAGGACGACCATCGCTGCAGCACTCCACCAATCAGGCCTGTATGTCAGGGTTTTGGTATTTTTGTTCTGTTTTATTGTGGTAGTCTTGTTTTTCTATTATGTTCTGTTTCATGTTTTATTTTGTAGTCTGTCTGGTCTCCCTTGTCTTGTCTAGCGTCTTCCTGTCTTTGTTTGTTTCCCGCCTTTTTTGATTGCTCTGCCCCACCCTGATTTGGTTCACCTGTCTTATGTTAGTGCTCGTTACCTGGTGTATTTAGTTTCTCTTGTCGGATACTTGTTTCTCTGTTCGTGTCGTGTGCTGCCTGTAGTGTTTTTTGTTATTGGACTAAATTTCTGTTTAAACTGCATTGGGGTCCAAACCTTCACTTCACCCTGACACTGTATGGTAGATTGGCCAGACAGAAGCCACTCCTTAGTAAAAGGCACATGGCAGCCCGCCTGGAGTTTGCCAAAAGGCACCTGAAAGACTCTCAGACCATGAGAAACAAAATTTTCTGGTCCGATGAGACAAAGATTGAACTTTTTGGCGTGAATGCCAAGTGTTATGTTTGGAGGACATAAGGCACCGCTCAGCACCTGGCCAATACCATCCCTACAGTGAAGCATGGTGGTGGCATCATCATGCTGTGGGGATGTTTTTCAGCAGCAGGAACTGGGAGACTAGTCAGGATTGAGGGAAAGATGAATGCAGCAATGTACAGAGACATCCTGGAAGAAAACCTGCTCATGACCTCAGACTGGGGCGACGGTTCATCTTTCAACAGGACAACGACCCTAAGCACACAGCCAAGATATCGAAGGCGGGTCTTCAGGACAACTCTGTGAATGTCCTTGAGTGGCCCACCCAGAGCCCAGACTTGAATCCCACTGAACATCTCTGGAGGGATCTGAAAATGGCTGTGCACCGACGCTCCCCGTCCAACCTGATGGAGCTCGAGACGTTCTGTAAAGAGGAATGGGTGACTGGCCAAAGATAGGTGTGCCAAGCTTGTGGGTTTTTATTCCAAAAGACTTGAGGCTGTAATTGCTGCCAAAGGTGCCACAACAAAGTATTGAGCAAAGGCTGTGAATAATTATGTACTTATTGTATTCGTTTTTTTGTTTTTTTTCATAATAAATTTGTAAACTTTTAAAAACTTTTCGTGTGTGTGTAATTTTGACAAAAAATAAATTTAATCCATTTTGGAATAAAGTTGTAACATAACGAAATGTGGAAAAAGTGAAGCACTGTGAATACTTTCTGTATGCACTGTATATATAAATGAGGGTGTGTTTCTTTGTATACATACTTATGTATTGTCAATGTGTGTGTGTATGCATCTATTATGTAAGTATTACTATGTAGTACACTGGGGTTTGCTTTCCTTCATTCACTGGCCTGACCATCATCATCACGTCGTACTCTCCATCCTCAAAAAAACATTCAACAGCCATGCAAAGAGCAGCAGTTACAGTACTTTTACAATTTAGTCATTTTCAAACTTGTTTAATTTTGTAAACTCATGACTTATCTGTGCATATTCCCCAGAGTCCACCTGGGTGTCTGCGTGCAGTCCAAAGTGAACAGGGCTTCTGAGAAGAACTGTTGCAGGTCATTGCAGTATTTGCTCAGAGGAGCATGACATATTGCCAGACAGATTAACACCAAGGTTATACAGTTTCCTAAAAAGAAGTGTGTGTGTGTGTGTGTGTGTGTGTTATGGATATCTCTTTACCATTTAGAGATGTGAATGATGATGACCTTGGAGGAATATGATTATTGTAATATACAGGTAGCTGTCAATATGAACATGAGAAATGTGAAGCGCTGAATTTGAAAACATTTGACTATACAGAAAATAAAATACATGAAATGGAAAATGGCATAGATCCTGAAAACCAGCTTTACAATATTAACTGTAACTGTGTATTACACCGATGATCACTTCAAAAGAAATGTCATTATGGAAGGAACATTGTCAATAATACACTTCAACAGCAGAAGTCTCTATAATAACTTCACAAAAATCCAGGAGTACCTGAGACAATGACATGTTTAGTTTAACTGCTGTATCTGAAACCTGGTTAAATGATGAAGGGGAAAAATGTAGAAATACAGGGCTACAGACTATTCACCACCAACAGAATAAACAAAATGGGAGGAGGGGTTGCACTCTCTATATTTTACAACTGTACAAAATCTCTTTAAGAACAAGATCCATAAGAATATTGATACCCACCCATTGATAGTCACTCGCCTGAGAACACCAGAAGGCTTTTAAAGAGACTTTAAATTCACAAAGCTGGAATAACGTATACTCAAGTAACGATCCAAACAAAGCTTATAATGAATTCCTGTCTTCTCTCACCACCCTGTATGATTATCACTACCCGACACAAACGCAAAGAAGGCAACAATATGAAGAAAATCCCTGGATCACTAGGGGACTAGAAAATGCCTGCAAAAAGAAATTCTATAAAAACAATTTAATATACAGAACAAAGGATATAGAAAATAAGTTTAAATTATATAAAAACAAATGAACAACTATATTGAGATACAACAAGGAGGAATATTATAATAAATTATTGGTTAAACACAAAAGCAATATACAAGGCACCTGGAAAGTGCTTGATAGCATCATTATAAAGTCCACAGCCAAATCAGCTTATACAAACCACTTAAAAAAAAATGAAACAAACATAACCAATTCAAGAGAGATTGTCAATGAATTTAATGATTTATTTTGTGAATGTCGGCTATAATCTAGCAAAGGATATTGTGGAGCCAAAAGTGAATGATGATATAGGTGAACATCAACACGCATGCCAAAACCATCTTTGTGAAGAGAATTGAGGAAGAGGAGATAATTGAGGTAGTAAATAAATTTAAAAATTTAAAAATCTCCTGATTGTGATGATATTGTATGACACTGGTTAAAAATATTATAGAGAATATAGAAAAACCATTAACCTATATCTGTAACCAATCATTCCAAATATATTTCCATATTTCCCAACAAAATGAAAATAGCAAAGAGCATACCCATCTATAAAAATGGAGACACACACTCCTTTTCAAATTACAGACTACTATCGCTCTTCTTCCTCAGTTCTCTAAGATATTAGAAAGACTTTTTGTTCTAAGAATGGACCACTTCATTGAAACCCACACATTATGATCACCAATATGGTTTCAGATCCAACCGATACACCACAATGGCAGTTATGGAATTAGTAGAGGAGATCAACAGCAATAGAAAATAAGAAATTCAGAGTAGGAGTATTTATAGACCTAAAAAAATCATTTGACACTATAGACCATGCAATATTAATGACAAAACTAGAAAAATATGGCATAAGAGGTGTAGCACACACATGGATTAGTAACTATCCGGACAACAGACAGCAGTATGTACAAATAGGCAGTGGTGGAATGTAACGAAGTACAAATACTTGAACCACCCCTTTGTAAATCACTGGTCGCTAGACACAGTGCCCTCACTGACCAAGGTGCAAATTAACGAACTAACCAATTTGTTTTTCTCATTTGCATATTACCATTTCAATGGTAATATGCAAATACGATTAAGAGAATAAATCGTTATGCAAGTACTTTAATAATTAGTACTTTTAATACTTAAAGTACATTTATAATCAGGTACTTTTTACTTTTACTTAAGTAGGGTTGTCATTGTGATACTTCTACTGTCTCTGGTTATTTGTACGTTTACTTAAGTACTGAGATTTAGTACTTCCTCCACCACTGCAAATAGGTAATGATATATGTGATTTAAAGAAAGTAATGTGGGGTTCCACAAGGTCCAGTACTCGGTCCAAAGCTGTTCATATTGTACATAAATTATATATGTAATGTGTCTAAATTGTTGAAATATGTGTTGTTTGATAATGATACAAATTTATTTTTCTCTGGTGATGGCCTGAGGCTGCTTTCGGATACAGTGGAGAAAGAGCTGAAAATCTTAAAAAGATGACTTTAAATTTAAAGTTAATGACAGAAAAGAAGTTTGGAGAAGTTAGCAATTTAATTTCGTTTTTGTAGGTTGCTAAACAATGACTAATTCAATATTGTCGATGTTGCAATCCATTACTAACAAACTAAATAACATATTGTATGCATTCACTGAATGAAGATTAGACAAATACAACACCTGATTTCTGTACTGCAAATGAAATTGAATTAGTCATTGTTTAGCAACCTACAAAAACGAAATTAAATTGCTAACTTCTCCAATGATAAATAATAACTTTTTTAATAATCTAGCTAAGCATAAAATTGCGTTTTTCTGCATTTATCCCCAAAACATGACCATACCAGACCATCTAACTCTGGCCGCCATATTTGAATTTTCGGTTGTGCTGTTAAATAACAGAAATGAATGTTATTTAACAATGAGGTGTTAAATAACATGAATGAAGTGTTATTTAACATATATTCCCTAAAAATTTACAGTAAGGCGCAGTTATTACAAATAACAGGTAAATCATGTTGAAATTTGGGTGTAAATTAACGGAAACATTTAACAGTGTATAGTCACTCCTAAGAATTTTCATAGACTCTCTTTCCACATTTTCTATCATATTTGCTTCATAATTGATTTTTTTATTTCCAAATATATCATTAACTTTAAATTTAAATTTAATTTGCGCCACTTGTTGTTCTTTCTCTTTTTCTTTACTTCGCCCTCAACAGTTTGTACATTTATAGCTACTGCTGACTCCGCCACGGGCCTCTTAACACGGGGATATGTCGCCACATTTTTTTAACCGATAATTTTCCTTTCGCCTGTACCTCAACTCAGCTATATGTGTCACGGACTAGCGCTGAAAACCACTCCACCCGCCACTGTGGCTTGTATACAAGGCAAA
This sequence comes from Zingel zingel, assembly GCA_023566125.1. NCBI lineage: Eukaryota > Metazoa > Chordata > Actinopteri > Perciformes > Percidae > Zingel > Zingel zingel. Next base: position 31,584,152 of record CM042318.1, on the reverse strand, counting down.
GTCACCCGCCACTTTGAAAAAGTACCCGCCATTGGCTTGTGGCGGGTCTTAATTTCCCACCCTGGGTGTGACTACTTTATGTGGTAGCTAAAGCCTAGATGCTTTCCGACCGGATAGTACTTGTACTTTTTAGAGGAAAAGTACACTTCTAAGCAGTTCTAAGAACTACTCTCCCCCAAAATCTTTTTTTCTGTTTGCATTCCCACTGGCCAAGTGGCCACAGGGACTGGAAAGCCCTACAGGGGGAGGTAAATCCAGCAAAAACAGCCACTACTGATTGGGCTAGTGCCATATGGGCTTTCCGATCGGAGGGATTTCTGCAGTTCTTAGAGCTAAACGTTCCTAGAACACTTTTTTTGTCGTGTTCCGACAGGAAATATTTGGGGATTTTTAAGTTCCTCTGGCCTCAGTAGCGTACTTTTTTAGCTCCTACTTCAGAACAGGGTCTTTTCCCTTTTCCTAGGTGGACTTGATTGGTCGAACTTATAAGTCCCGCCCACTGCCAACTCGGAACTTGCAGGCAGAGCGACAACCAACAACGGGACATTTTTAACAATTTTCACCATCTTATTCATCATTAAATTCACTTCTGACAACGTTTTAGGCGAGAAATTAACTGTTTTGATTTTGAATATATATATTAATATATCGGCAGTCTTGAGAAAATGTATGCCGAATTGACAATTTGCTTCAAAGTTTTCGGAGTTGCGGAGCTCCATGAAGTGAGGCGACAGCCAGCAGGCGCCTGCCCCGGCCTCTAGCTCGTCGCTGGGCCAGTCCTGCTCAGACACCTTGCTGTGAGCTGGAGGTCTCTCAGACCGCTCTCGTAAATAAGAGGCTTTTATTTCGCCGTTGACGGTTCGTTTGTTTAAATATCACAACACATGTTCATCATCAGATTAACGGGAACCTGTGGTTAACTGTCTTCTCAGAGTTAAACTCCACAAGCGTGTCCGTCACACACACACACACACACACGTGCACAGCGCAGCAGGCAGAGGCAGGGTCTGTTCCGAGTATAGCCTAATAAAGCCCCATCTGTGTTGAGCAAAACATTACATGAATTACTACGAGAATGGACGTGCATTTAATATAGGAAAAGTGCACAAGTATCACACTTTCTATTATTTTGTTATTCTTTCTGTTTTGTGCTCTGTTCCTGAAATTAGGTTTTGTTAGGTCAAGGCAGGTGAAATTATGGAACTCATATATCTCTCTCTCTCTCTCTCTCATATACAGACCCAAGACTTTCCAAAGGATCCTCATTGTGTGCTTTGAGAAAATGGTTAGTGGTCTATGCAGTGACAGTGTTTTTATTGTTAATTGCTCTTTATTGACCAGGAGTTCCATGAAGTGTTAAGTCTAGGCTTAAATGTATTCATACATGTTGAATTTCAGTGGTTTGGTAACATTAAGTATTGAGGTTCAGTATTTTGTTATATTGAACAGTAGGGGTGGAACAGTACATGTATTCGTATTGAACTAAAACGGTACGGGCGTCTTGGTTCGGTCCATGAATTTACACAGAGAATACATGGTATAAAAATAAATAAAACTTGCATGCAAATTCATTTATGTAATGCGGAACTACTGTTAGACATGCGTTTCTTAAGGTCCTTACACACCAACCAGACGGGCTGACCGTCGGCAGAAAAGGCAGTCGGGTCCCCGAGGTCCAAAAAATGCCTCAGAACACACCGAAGAGACGCCAACTTGAGCATACGCTCTGCACTTGCGCAAAACGTCATCCGCTCCCCATTTCCGGGTGAGTGCCGACTGCCCTGTAGATAGAGGAGACACACCAGCCCGATAATCGGCCGTCTGACAGTCTGGCGAGGTCGGTGACTCGAGTCTGTTCGGTGTGCTCCGTGCCGTTGGCCGTCCGAGGAGCCGCCGGCCTTCATTTGGGCCGACCCGACATGTTTAGTTGGAGACAGGGCAGTCGGGTCTCACCCGGAAATGGGGAGCGGATGAGCTCGTCCAATCAGCTGCCGGTTTTCATTTTCTAGGAAATAATCGGACTGTTAATGGAAACAATACAGAGCAGCGCCGCCTGCTGCTATGGAGACGTATTGCGCGCAGAGCGTACGCTCAAGTCGCCGTGGCCTCAGTGTGTTCTGAGGCATGTTTTGGACGTCAGGGACCCGTCTGGTTGGTGTGTCAGGGCCTTGACTGAACATGTCGGGTCAGCCCAAATGAAGACGGACGGACAACGGCACGGCACACACCAACCAGACTCGAGTCACCGACCTCGCCAGATGGTCCGACGGCCGATTATCGGGCTGTTGTGTCTCCTCTATTAGGGACACCTAATCTGTAGCCCTGCCCTTAGCTCTGAAGCTCCCGAGCTCCACCTACATGTCGAGTCAGTCGGTCCAGTGAGTCCACACAAAGCAAACTAGTCCCTTCCATATACAACCAAACACGCACATATCTGTATCCCTTCTCGCCTCGACCACAAATGGCCTCCAGGCCCATTTGCTTTGCTCCAGTATTAGCTGTTAGCTCCGCCGTTAGCTGTTAGCTCCGCTATTTGAAAAATAAATTGCCTTCTGCATTTTTGTTTTGCCTTTCCCTCCATTGTACCGAACCGAACTGTGACTTCTGTGTACATTCCACCCCTATTGAACAATGTATTTGGGTTTAAAAAATGTATTTGCTACTTTTAAAGCCATGAACATGAGATTTATTTGTGATTAATCAGCCTGTGTAACATTTTTGGAGTGACCAGGAGTCAAAGGGAATGTCCTTGGTTTGAGTCTTTTTTGCTGAATTTTAGCAGTTCGGGGAACATTAAATGTTGAGGTTTAGGGCCCTATCTTGCTAGTTTAAGACCGACGCAGTTGTCAATTTCCCGTCCAGCACCCGCATTGTTTAAATAGCAAATTCACCTGCGCCCATCTTTGCACCCATGGGTGTGCTGGTCTTACAGGGAGGTGTGTTCAGGTACATTCTGGGATCTTGAGGCAACGGGAAGTGATCGCGCCATTGACCAACAAAAACCTGGCCTAAAGTCAGTAACGCAGCATTTCATTTTTATTTTAACAGAGCATTAGTACTCCTAGGCTCGTGCACAGCGTGCACACTATGCTTGTTACACACACAGAGACGCACAGCAGCACACACACATGCAGAAGATTACAAATAAAAATATTACGGTGTAAATCCTCCATCATAACAGCAATGCTCCAAGGTCCAAACGCGCCTGGCTTTTAAAGGGAATGGGAGATGATCTCTGATTGGTTGATTGCATGTTGCGCCCAAAACACACCTCTGATTAATGAAGACACTAAGGACAACCCTTTAGAACCATGACCCGGCACACGGACCCTTTTTATCAGCCGTCAAACTAGCAAAAGTGGATTTGGACGCGCCCTAAACACACCTGCACCAGGCACTTCACGCTGTGCTCAGATCGTTAAAATAGGGCCCCAAGTATTTTGGATGTCAGCAATGAACATGATATACTGTATTTTTCTGTGATTGATCCTATCTATTTGTGCCTACATTTGTATGTATTTAACTTTCAGTGTTTGTGTTACAATAAATAAGTTAATTTCAACACAGAACTATTCGTTTTCTTTTACTTAAGTGTTGTGATGTATTATGCCTATTCTTGTATTAACTAAAGCTAGAATATGTATATTACAATCAGTGGTAAATATTACTATGCTAAAATAATTAATAATACATTTAAAAAGCAATATTTAATGGAAAAATAAATGGTGATTTAACATGAAAATAATAACCCTGCTGCCAGTAATTTCCTGTTTTTTCTGTGATTTACAGTAAAGTCCTGTAAAAAAAACATTACGGGAGTGCACTGTAAAAAAACATTAACAGGAATAAACTGTTAAAATAACATGAAAATAATGGTAACCATGCTGCCAGTTATTTCCTGTTTTTTCTGTGATTTACAGTAAGGTCCTGTTAAAAAACATTACGGGAGTGCACTGTAAAAAAACATTAACAGGAATAAACTGTTAAAATAACATGAAAATAATGGTAACCCTGCTGCCAGTAATTTCCTGTTATTTAACAGGGAAATAATTAACAGTGTAGACCACAAATTATGCTGGAAACCACATATCAAACAAGTAAAAACAAAAGTATCAATGTCCATTGTGATATTACATAAAACGAAAGATGTGCTCAATTCAAATTCACTACATATATTGTACAGTTCCTTAATATGCCTTACATTACATATTGTGTGGAAATATGGGGAAACGCGTACAAAACAATCACTAACCCTATTTTTATATTACAAAAGAGAGCAATAAGACGCATTAACAGAGCAGAATACATTGAACCAACAAGCAGTTTATAAAATCACGCACACTTACATTTAGAGACTTGGTGGAAGCCAAAACAATGCAAACAATGTATAAAGTCAAAAATAGGATGGTTACAGAGTCTATCCAAAAGCAGTTTCAGATTAGAGAGAGTATGAACTAAGGGGAATGTGCATGTTCACAAAGATAAAGATTAGAAAAAATGTAAAAAATGTATATCAGCAAAAAGGAGTAAACGTGGAATCTTTTAGATGAGGAAGTAAAAATGTGTTACACGCTACAAAGATTAAAAAAAAATACTAAAAAGTAGGATGCTAAACAAATATAAAAGTGAGCAATGAATAGCAATGTGTATATGAATGGGAATGTATTTTGTTTTGTTTATTTTTTTTTTACTTCTGCACATATGTGTGTTAATATGTATATAAAATATAGAAACTTTTTTTTTTTTTACCATTTATGTTATGTATGTGATGTTGTGTATCTATGTGATTGATTGATTGACATAAAATGAAATAAAATAAAAATCAAAGAGGCTCAGAAAAGAGGGGCCGGCTGACTTTCCCAGAGGAATGAGGGTTGTGTTTGGACCCCTGTAAACTCCTAAAATGTATCCCATCCACATCACCATTTCCATAGTGACTGTCCCATCATGGACAGTGCAAAAAATAACCAGTGTATTTGTGTGGCCATGCATTGAACAATACAAAGAAACTCATATAAGCTGAAAAACAGATCTTGTGCAGTTACAACTGTGAAACTTTAGCTTGCAGTGTCCCATGGCACAAGACAGGTTACAGTGCTGCTGATAAAAAGCAGACATGCTCTGCAGGCTTTGCCCTCAATGAATGCAGGTTATAAACAAGTAGCAAATCGACCATAGAAGAAAATGGCAGCCACGGAGTTTACAGAAGCTAGTTTTTAATTAGGACAATCACTTTTCATTTTATTCCATTATGTACAATTTTTGTTTTTCTGCCTGTCATTTTTCAAAACATACCATTGTGTAGTGAAGTACATTTTGTCATGGGGGCAGCCTCTGCCATGCATTCAGTATGGAAAACACTTTGCAGAGGCTTGAAACCTTCTGACAACAGACAAAATAGTAACATAGCGACTGCAAAGCCCAGTTCAGATCAAAGATTCACGGAGAGACAAACTGTTTCAGAATGACGCATGGAATGGATGCAGTGGTCTGAACCGGCCCATCTCAGCTCGACTCAAACCAGCGGATGGTGTCGCTGCGACTCAGCTGGTCGAGTCTCCAGAGACTGGTTTTAGAACGTAAGAGACGTCTCAAATAGAGAAGTCAGCTTGTAAAAGTTATCTACAATAAAATGATCCGTAATCCATTTTATTTCTATGTTACAAACTGTTAAATGGTCAAATGGCAGATAGGAGGCTCAATGTGCGCCCGCGACCACATCCGGTCGAGCGATTAGAGAGTGACTGAAGAGAGGGAGTGCCTAGGACAAAGTCGTCAATCCGAGAAATTAAATCGATTTATCACTAGAAATGTAACTGTAGCAAGCATCGCACTATCACTAAACTTATCCACATTCATATTTAGACGCAACAGATGATATATTCAGCTACGAGAAAGACTGAAAGTCGGAAGTTAGGACTGAAGTACAAAAAGTCGTTGCTATGGAGATGATACACCGTCTCAACGCATTGGTGTGAACTGACAGGTTTTAGAACGCTGTATCCTCAACGTTCCACATCCAGGATTGCTCCGTTGCCGACGTAATTCCGCCGGATTTCACTCATTTAGACCGGGTTGCAGTGGGCTTCCTGTGTGTTGGCGTTCTAAACTCCGGTGGATTTATGAGGACTATGGTTAATTGCTCCTCAGATCTCTGCAGGGTAAATCCAGACAGCTAGCTAGACTATCTGTCCAATCTGAGTTTTCTGTTGCACAGCTAAAACAACTTTTGAACGTACACATCAGTGTTCTACCAAAACAAGTTAATAATAATCCATCCATCCATCTTCGTCCGCTTATCCTGGGTCGGGTCGTGGGGGCAGCAGTTCCAGCAGGGGACCCCAAACTTCCCTTTCCCGAGCCACATTAACCACCTCCGACTGGGGAATCCCGAGGCATTCCCAGGCCAGGTTGGAGATATAATCCCTCCACCTAGTCCTGGGTCTTCCCCGAGGCCTCCTCCCAGCTGGACGTGCCTGGAACACCTCCCTAGGGAGGCGCCCAGGGGGCATCCTTAGCAGATGCCCAAACCACCTCAACTGGCTCCTTTCGATGCAAAGGAGTAGCGGCTCTACTCAGAGCTCCTCACGGATGACTGAGCTTCTCACTCTATCTCTAAGGGAGACACCAGCTAATAATAATAATAATAAATTGAATTTGTATAGCACTTTTCATGGACTCAAATTCGAGCTTCACAGGGCAAGGTACAAAACAAAGCAAGATTCAGGCACAGATAAAAAGGGAGGGAGGCGTGGGTCTATGGATAGGCAGAGGTGAAGAGCTGGGTCTTGAGGCGGGACTGGAAGATGGTGGTCAGAGGACTCAGAGGTGTGGATCTCTTGGTGGAGGGAGTTCCAGAGCCTGGGAGCTGCCCTGGAGAAGGCTCTGTCCCCAAAACTGCGGAGGTTGGACTTGTGGATGGAGAGGAGACTGGCTGAGGTGAATCTGAGGGACTGTGAGGGTTGGTAGGGGAGAGGAGGTCAGTGAGGTATGAGGGGGCCAGATGGTGGAGGGCTTTGTAGGTGAGGACCAGGACTTGTAGGTGATCCGGTGGGAGATGGGAAGCCAGTGGAGTTGTTTTAGGACTGGAGTGACGTGGTGCCAGGTTTTGGTGCGGGTGTTGAGTCGGGCGGCTGCATTCTGGACCAGCTGGAGTCGGTTGATGTAGGTAGAGCTGATGCCAAGAAGTGAGGTGCCGTAGTCCAGTTGGGAGGAGATGAAGGCATGAATGAGTCTTTCAGCAGCAGGGGGTGTGAGAGAGGGTCTGATTTTGGCGATGTTGTGGAGGTGAAAGGCACAGTGAGGAGTTGAATAGGTTAGTGAGGTAGGGGCTTCAGGAGGGGAGTAGGGAGGGGGGTCAACAGAGCAGGTAGTGGGTTTGGAAGAGCTGATGAGTTTGGAGATTTCAGGAGGGGTGACTGGGTCAAACTGAGGAGGCAGTGTGGAGGAGGGGTCGGGAGGTCAGGAGAGATTGGGAGAAGAGGGGCCGTGCTGGAGTAGATACTGGGAGGTCAGCTACAGGGGATAGAGATTGATAAATGTTCATTTTGTCAGCGAAAAAGTAGAGGAATGAGTTGCAGAGATCTGGAGTAGCGGTAGGCTTGAGGAGGTTGTTCACTGTGGAGAAGAGGGTTCTGGGGTTTTGGCAGGGGTTTGTGAGGATGGTGGAGAGGTAGGCAGACTTGGCAGCAATGAGGGAATCTTTGCAGGCAGTGAGGTGGAGTTTATAGGCTTCATGATGGACTGTGAGAGATGATTTCTTTGTCAGACATTCAAGTTTGTTTCATTTTCCAGAGTGCAGGTGTGTACCAGGGTGAAGAGGTGTTAAAAGTGATGGATTTTTTTTGAGGGGGGCCAGAGTTTTGAGGGAGGTAGACAACGTGGAGTTGAGGTGGTTTGTGAGGTCATCAGGTGAGGTGAGGGTTGACTCCAGGTGGAGAGTGGTGGAGAGCAGGTCAGAGAGATGGTGGGGATCGATTGATTTAAGGTTGTGGAAGGTGATTTCTCTGAACCGTATGAGTTTTTGATCAGAGAGGGGTAAGAGGCATGGATGGAGGTCGAGTACCGGTTGATTTGTGGAGCAGACCAGGTTGAGGATGTGTCCTTTATCATGGGTGGGGAATGTGACATGTTGGGTGAGAGTGAAGTTGTCCAGTAAAATGGTGAACTCTGATGAGAGCTTGCAGGTGGGGGAGTCCATGTGGATGTTTAAGTCACAGAGTAGCAGCAGACGTAGAGAGAGAGATGATGCTGGTGTGAGGAGATCAGTAAAATCAGGAGGGATTTGGTTTAGGTCGCCGATAAATGAGGATGACTGTCATGGCGGAAGGAGCTTTGAAGGCGAGAAATTCAAATTATGATACTGAGGGGAGGGTGAGTTCTGTAATCCGGAAGTTCTGATTGAAAATAATGGCAAGGCCACCTCCACGGCGGGAGGGGCGAGGTTTGCAGATGTAGCTGTAGCCAGGGGGGGATGCTTGGTTGAGGAAGAAGTAATTGGGGTGTTGCCAGGTTTTGGTGAGCAGAAGGAAGTCCAGAGTGTTCTCAAGGATTAGTTCATGGAGGGCAGGGGCTTTATTGTTGAGCGATCGGGTGTTGAGGAGGACAAAGTTGGCATGGTGAGAGGGTGATAGGATGGGGGCAGGCTGGAGAGATCTGATGTCCCGGTTAACAGTGCGTGTGGTTGGTGGGGTATTGCAGTTGAGGGGGGACAGTGAGTGGATTTGCAAATTATTGGACAATAGGTGTATGTGAAGGGCGGAGAGCACCCTAGTCCAGTCCGGGTTTTCTGTGCAGCCTTACAGTGTGTTCAGCCCTATGTGATCCAGTGGCGGCAGCATTCTGATGACGTGGGAGAAGTGCGACAGAGCGTGCAGGTGACCAGATGGATGGAGTGGATTGTCCGTGATGGAAGTAAACAAGCTTGCGGCGAGAGCTTCTGTGAATGTAACGGGCTCGACATAGAAGTCCGAGCTGTTTGATGACTGGGATGCAAGATGGAATAGAGTAGTTGAAGAGTTCGACTAGTTGCAGAGATGAATATTTGAACATGATGCCGAGCAGAGGGACTGAGAGCTCCGTGATAGCTCCGTGATAGCGATTAACTGTGGGCTAGGAGCACAGAGGTGGATGAATGATGTGAGTGCCAAAACTATCCACGGCATGACAGGAGGAGATGAAAATCCAGTCTCGTCATGGCTCGCATCTGGTGGAGATTGCCTGTGAGAAGGATGGAGGGAATCGGGTTAGCCGCTGTAGCAGCTAACCCGTTAGCTGGCACTCGTTGGGTGAACGAGGGCAGCCAACTAGCTAGCGGCTAACCAAAGAGGCGACGGTCCAGTTGAGGAGCCCGAGCGGCTTCGGGAAGCAGCTGGGAACAGGTAGAGTTGATCCAGTGGGATGAGATGAAGGAAATAAACTTGCTTTCCTTCAAGGGTACAGAGAATACAAACAAACAAGAACACAAGAGGCAATAGTAGGCGGAGAAGCGGCAAACAAACAGCACCAGCGTCCTCTCCGATAGATAGAAGAAGTTCCTTCGAGAGGCTATTTTGCAGAGGCACCGTTGCTCCGTCTGGCGCGTAGCACCGCCCAAGACGATTGTGATTGGTTTAAAGAAATGTCAAAAAACCAGAGCACGTTTTTCTCCCATCTCAGAATGCTGTGTGGACTAGCCAACACCCTCCCCTTTCTCCCTCCCCTCTTCCCCCAAGAACTGTGGACTATGATATCGGACCCACTCACTTTCACCGTCTCTAATTCAGTACATCTGTCTGTAAACTTTTCAGATCACCGTCAGTTAATGCCCAAATACAAAAACTCCATTCCACGTTGTAGCTACAGCCTTGACTTCTACACTGCTGCTTCCTCAAATCCATTCCACTTGGCCACAGCATGTTTCTTTCTGCCAGTCGGGCTGCCACAGAGAAGTTGAATAGCTTTGCTATTATTGGTATTTTTAGCCCAATAACCGCTGTTTTAATCAACATTTATTCACCAGATCTTATCATGGTTTATTTGTATTTCTTTTAATGTTATTATTTCAGTCTATTTCGGCCAGGGAAGCTGGATTGCTTTGTTGTTTATTGATATTTTTAAAACTATAACGCTACATCTAGCAACATATATTTAGATATTATCATAGTATGCATTTCTTTATTTTAATAATATTATTTTTGTCTTATTACCAGTGAAATATTACAGTATGCTGTAAGACAGAACACAATATGATCCGAGCTGGGCGCATGCAAAGCCGATTTCCCACAATGCAATGCGGGCATTCATTTCAGAGAATTAGACAGCGATCAGCGGATCTTTAACAACAGTATTGCTTCAATTTACATATATAATAGTCAGTGGTTTAGTCACCAGCAACAACACGTTGCTCTGTTTTGTTCTAGTAAGTTATACAGCGTAATAACGTTTAAAACAATCAGCTGAAGACTCCGGAAGTGATGTAGTAATTATCGCACGGCGTCTGTGAAAGCTTGCTGCACATTGTAGCCTATGTGATAATTTGTACAATAAATATACCAATAATGAAAAAATAGTGTTTTATGCTTATGTTTGACTTATTTGCATTTGTTTTGACTTATTCTGTTGTTAAAAACAAAAAATAAACTACTATTTACAAAGAGAAGCATTTTTATCTTATTTTCCATGCATCGTTATTTAAAAACAGTTTTCTAATTTTGTGGTTGATGAATGTTAATAGCAAAGACAAAAAAAATTCTTGGGACTTACTTTGATTTAACATCACACTGCATTATTAGTTGTTTTAAATAAATTACTTTTTTTTAGTTGCATTTTTTATTAGCACCAATTTATCATTCAGGAATACAGAACAGATTCCACAATATGAACCTGGTAATATTGGATGGTGCACAGAACAGAGAAACACAAAATGAGCAAATAACTGACTTTTTTGAAATTCAATTTATGGTAGGCCTAACATATTAATTACTATAGTCAGAAGATGATCCTTATATCAATCACCGTGGTTACAGCTTGTAGCCAAATAGCCTTCAAAATTAAGAAGGGACTAGTTTTAGGAAGCATTTCAGGAAATTAAAAGGATAAGCAGATTGTTGCTGAGGTTTTTGTTCACAGTGATGTAGCTTTGTTTGGGTATGTGTACATATACAACGTGTTTTGGCATTTTTTTCAGAAACTGAGGAGTTGGTTGTGACATGGGTCAGAGGGTATCAGAGGTCATGAATGATGAACCAATTAATCGGCTCTGCTCCTATAGGCACCTTGGTGTTCATATGGACAACACCTGGCTAGAAGGCCCGTGTTCAAAGTGTGTGTTATCATTTAGAGCAGACACGGTGAATCAGAGGGTTTATGTTATACAAGGCTGCATTACAGAGCATATTCATTTGTCAGAAAGCATGACAATATTTAAAAACATCTCATTTAAAGTTTGGTTGTCAGGTGACTGTCATGAATGTTGTGGAGAGTAGTAGAAACCAGTCTCTCCAGGCAAGCACATAGAATATGATCTGATCTTTATTCTCCATGCCAAGTAGCTCTTATCCTCTGCTGGCACCCCAATGTAAACTAAATATTTCTAAACTATAGGCCTAATTTGGACCTACCTCAATTACAACTTTAAATAATGTTGCTTAAGGCTGGTTGTGGAATAGCTTCATGATATAATGCATATAGGGTTGTGTGTAGGTCTTGTCACTGTTTGTGAAATATAAGCAATAGATTGTGGCTGGTAATGTGCTTCAGTCTGCTGCATATCACTTTGTTTATGTTTTTTTATTCTAAGTGTATGTCAGCTGTATGATAAAACAATATGTCAAGTGTTATGTGTGAAGCATTTGAACTCAAGGCAGATATCCCTCTGGGGGCAATACCCTCTGGGGGCAATAAAGTATCACCTGCAAAGTGGTCTCCATGATATAGAAAAAATGAAAAGGTTGTCGTAGGACTATAGCAAAGACATTGTTGTAAACTTCTCAACCATGGAGAGTAACATATATCAGTCTGAAGAGGATACATTACTCCTGCTTTGAAATATTGACCTCTGAACCTTGAATCCAGTATATCTTTGAAGACTTGTCATTTAGCAACAGAAGGTGCTACACACATAAGACCACCTGTTATAGAAAGCTCTGGACCGCCGCTGTCATCTAGATATGATCACCAAAGTTTACCCAATGCAAGCACTGTCAAATATGGTAATAAGCTATTTTCACCTATTCAGCAATTAGATTTTTAAAATCTGATCACACCAGTGTGTTCCCCATCCCAAATAACCCCAGGGTGTATCCAAAATTCTACACTGCCAACTTCTAATTATGAGAAATATACCAATATATTTAAAAACTACAACTCCCATTATAGACGGGCCCCAGAACCTGTTACAAAGCTTGTGCACTTGTAGTTCTTCCGGGGGTGGGTGGGAGGACATGTTCGACTCCTGTGTTTCTGCTGTCTGCCGTGAATGGGCTTCATTCCATTCCAGATTGCTGCCGCCGGCCGGCCGAACACACAATACATGAGACAAATAAATGAAACTGTATTTTATTATTATTATTATTATTATTATTATTAATATCTTCATTGTTTACATCCTCAAAAACATCAATATTACAAATATTATGTATTTTAAATCTTCTTATCCGCCGAACGGCACGTACCACGTCACTTCCGGAGTATTCCGCGGATTTTTTTAAAACGGTATTACGGTGCATAACTTACTGGAACAAAGCTGAGCAACGTGTTGTTGCTGGTGACTAAACCACTGATAATATATATGTACATTGAAGTGATACGGTCGTTAAAGACCCGCTGATCGTTGTCTGATTCTCTGAAATAAATGCCCTCATTGCATTGTGGGAAATCGGCTTTGCATGCGCCCAGCTCAGATCATATCGTGTTCTGTCTTAGACTACAGCATACTGTAATATTTCACCGGTAATAAGACCAAAATAATATTATTAAACTAAAGAAATGTATACTATGATAACATCTAAATAAATGTTGACAGATGTAGCATTATAGTTTTAAAAATATCAATAAACAACAAAGCAATCCAGCTTCCCTGGCCGAAATAGATCAAAATAATAACATTAAAAGAAATACAAATAAACCATGATAAGATCTGGTGAATAAATGTTGATTAAAACAGTGGTTATTGGGCTAAAAATACCAATAATAGCAAAGCTATATAGCTTCTCTATAGCCCGACTGGCAGAAAGAAACGTGCTGTGATTAGGGAATCTGTGCGTAGACCACGGATGATGCCTGTCGTTGACTTACATAGGCATCGCATCCGTGGGCCCGTCACGGAATTTTCAGCGATTCCGTGAAACTGCCACAGATTTTGAGTTAAGGGGCTGTGTTCATTTCACGGAATTCTGTGAGACCAGGTTGTAAACTTAGCATCTTTGCATATCTGTTGCTCAGGTGGCTCTGGCTGTGAACTCACACACTGTCACTAAACAAGTTGGGATTTAAAGTGCTCATATTATGCTCATTTTCAGGTTCATAATTGTATGTAGAGGTTGTACCAGAATAGGTTTATGTGTTTTAATTTTCAAAAAACACTATAGTTTTGTTGTACTGCACATTGCTACAGCTCCTCTTTTCACCCTGTGTTGGGCTCTCTGTTTTAGCTACCGAGTGAGGCATCTCACTTCTGTTTAGACTTTGTTGGGAGTCGCGATCATGCACTATAGCTTTAAGTTACAGTTGCACTTAAACTATGTTGTTATAACGTTAACAGTTATAATGTTTTTGCTAAGCTAACTAGCTACAATAATGTTCTCATCAATCAACCACTGTTAGCAGCTCTTCTAATCCTGGCCAAAGACAATAGCTAGTTGTACCAGTGCTATGTGTTGATATTAAAGCCAAGGTGCTACTGTATGGATATTCTCACTGACTAGCAAGGGAGGACCCACCCACATTTGTTTTGCTTCCTACGGCCATGGAAAATATGGATTTTAGTTCACTCACTGTGATTTGCAATTTGGTTTCTCTTTCCCTTGGGATAAAAGGAACATGTTTGTCTGAATGAGATAACGGCAGTAAACCCTGCCTCAGTCTCTTCTGTACTGTGTTATTCCTGTCAACGTGTAGAGAAGGGTAGGACCTAAATGCAGTTCAAACTAGAGATTTATTAAAATGAAGAAAACACTAAAGCAACCCACGACATGAAACACTGAAAAACACACTAACAGAAAAACAAGAATCCCAAAACAGACAAGGGAAACAGAGAGACTAAATACACAGGGTAATGGACACTAACAAGGGACAGGTGATACAAACAGGTGGAACACATCAGGGCGGGGCAAAACAATCAAACAAGGCGGGAAACCAACAAAGACAGGAAGAAGCTAGACAAGACAAGGGAGACCAGACAGACTACAAAATAAAACAGGAAACAGAACATAATACCAAAACCCTGACAGTACCTCCCACCAAGGGACAGATCCCAGATGTCCGAAAAAAAACAACCAACAAGAACAAAAGACAACCCAGGGAGGGCGGAGGGGGACCGGAGGAGGGACGAACGAAAAAAGTCAAACGGGGCTAGGGAACAGAGAGTCAATGGGGCACAGGAACGAGGGAAAAAGTCACTGGGGTGCCCAGGGAAAGCAGAGGGGCCGCTCGGGGGGGAACAGAGAGGAGCCGCTCGGGGGGGGGGGAACAGAGAGGGGCCGCTCAGGGGGGGGAACAGAGAGGGGTCACTCAGGGGAAAACAGAGCCAGGTCACTCGGGGAAACAGAGCCAGGTCACTCGGGGAAACAGAGCCAGGTCACTCGGGGAAACAGAGCCAGGTCACTCGGGGAAACAGAGCCAGGTCACTCGGGGAAACAGGGAACAGAGAACAGAGAGGCCTCGGCAACAGGGAACAGAAAGCAACAGCGAAGGCAAAAAACTTTCCGGGGGCCGCCGGCAAAAACAGAACCCTTCAGGCGGCCGGCGACGAAAGCAGAATCCTTCAGGCGGCCGGCGGCGAAGGCAGAATCCTTCAGGCGGCCGGCGGCGAAGGCAGAATCCTTCAGGCGGCGAAGGCAGAACCCTTCAGGCGGCCGTGCAAGACGGCGAGGGCTCTTGGGCGGCCGTCGACGAAGGCGAAACCCCTCTGGAGGCCGGAGGCGAAGGCCAAACCCCTCTGAAGACTGGAGGCAACGGCGAAAACAGAATCCTTCAGGCGGCCGGCGGCGAAGGCAGAATCCCTCTTGAGGGCGGCGGCGAAGGCAGAATCCCTCTTGAGGCCGTCCGTGAAGGCGAATCCCCTCAGGAGGCCGTCCGCGAAGGCGAATCCCCTCAGGAGGCCGTCCGCGAAGGCGAATCCCCTCAGGAGGCCGGCAGCGAGCAGGTGAAGGGCCAGCTGGGCAGAAGACAGGCGACGGGTCCGCTGAGCTGGAAACAGGCGACAGGGCAACAGGATCATGAGTCGGCCAGTCCGCCGACAGGGCAGCAGCAACAGGTGTCGGCAGTTCTGCCAACAAGGCAACAGGAACAGAGGTTGACAGAGGTGCCGACAGGGCATGAGGGGCTGGAGTAAGGCCGACCGAAAACAAAGGCAAGGTCTCCGTAAGCGTAGACTCTGGGAAGTCAGTCGTTGACGTAGACTCAGTACGACTGGAAAACTCTTGAAGTGCTGCTGTCGGAGACTCTGGACGGCTGAACGTCAGCGCAGACTCTGGAAGCTCCGTCAGCGGAGACTCTGGACGGCTGAACGTCAGCGCAGACTCTGGAAGCTCCGTTAGCGCAGACTCTGGACGGCTGAACGTCAGCGCAGACTCTGGAAGCTCCGTCAGCGCAGACTCTGGAAGCTCCGTCAGCGCAGACTCTGGAAGCTCCGTCAGCGCAGACTCTGGAGAGCTAGACGCCAGTTGATGATCTAGACAGCTGCTAGGCAGCTGGGAATCAGGGACGCTAGGAAACTCAGGGACGCTAGGAAACTCAGGGACACGCTGCTCGGGGGCACTAGAAAGCTGCTCGGGGGCACTAGAAAGCTGCTCGGGGGCACTAGAGAGATCATTGGCTAGCGGAGGCTCTGGAAGGCTGCACGTCAGCGGAGGCTCTGGAAGGCTGCACGTCAGCCCGGGGTCAGGAGAGCTGCACGTCAGCCCGGGGTCAGGAGAGCTGCACGTCAGCCCGGGGTCAGGAGAGCTGCACGTCAGCCCGGGGTCAGGAGAGCTGCACGTCAGCCCGGGGTCAGGAGAGCTGCACGTCAGCCCGGGAACAGAAGGGTTGCACGTCAGCCCGGGAACAGAAGGGTTGCACGTCAGCTCGGGAACAGAAGGGTTGCACGTCAGCTCGGGAACAGAAGGGTTGCACGTCAGCTCGGGAACAGAAGGGTTGCACGTCAGCTCGGGAACAGAAGGGTTGCACGTCAGCTCGGGAACAGAAGGGTTGCACGTCAGCTCGGGAACAGAAGGGTTGCATGTCAGCTCGGGAACAGAAACACTGGTCAGCTCAGGCTCAGATACACAGATCAGCTCAGGCTCAGGTCCGATAAGAGGTTGATGCAGGGCATGGCACTGGGAGCCATGTCTTCCCCTCCTCCGTCTACGACCTCCTCGAGTACCAGGAATACTGGTCAGCTCTGGAGCACTGGTAACACTGATTAGCCCTGTTACACTGGTCACCTCAGGCACAGAAACACAGGTCAGTTCAGGCTCAGGAACACTGGTCAGCTCAGGCTCAGGTACACAGGTCAACTCAGGCACACAGGTCAGCTCAGGCTCAGGAACACTGGTCAGCTCAGACTCAGGTACACAGGTCAGCTCAGGCTCAGGTCCGATAAGAGGTTGATGCAGGGCATGGCACTGGGAGCCATGTCTTCCCCTCCTCCGTCTACGACCTCCACGGGTACCAGGAATACTGGTCAGCTCTAAAGCACTGGAAACACTGATTAGCCCTGTTACACTGGTCACCTCAGGCTCAGAAACACAGGTCAGTTCAGGCTCAGGTACACAGGTCAGCTCAGGCTCAGGAACACTGGTCACCTCAGGCTCAGAAACACAGGTAAGCTCAGGCTCTGGAGGAAAAACAGGCCTGGAGACAGGGAGGCCGAATTCCCTCGCTGTAGCCTGCCAACGGACCTCCATAAGGTGCCTAGCAAAGGCAGGATCATCCTTATGAAGACCGTAAAAAAAATCCATCAAAGATTCTCCCACAGAATCCATGGGGTGAAAAATCGGCACAAACCTGACAACCGCTGGGTCCATCTTTGGTGGGATTCTTCTGTCAACGTGTAGAGAAGGGTAGGACCCAAATGCAGTTCAAACTAGAGATTTATTAAAATGAAGAAAACACTAAAGCAACCCACGACATGAAACACTGAAAAACACACTAACAGAAAAACAAGACTCCCACAACAGACAAGGGAAACAGAGAGACTAAATACACAGGGTAATGAACACTAACAAGGGACAGGTGATACAAACAGGTGGAACACATCAGGGCGGGGCAAAACAATCAAACAAGGCGGGAAACCAACAAAGACAGGAAGAAGCTAGACAAGACAAGGGAGACCAGACAGACTACAAAATAAAACAGGAAACAGAACATAATACCAAAACCCTGACAATTCCCTTGTCATGCATTTTCCATCTGTGTTCTCATTTAATCATTCACATCTTCCTCTTCCTGTTTCTTTTCTCTTCTCATTTTGTGTCTGTGTTTCTCTCCTTCCTCTCCTCTTCAGTGGCATCAGAGTAAACACGGTCCTGGCAACTTACAGTGAGGAAAATAAGTATTTGAACACCCTGCTATTTTGCAGGTTCTCCCACTTGGAAATCATGGAGGGGTCTGAAATTGTCATCGTAGGTGCATATCCCCTGTGAGAGACATAATCTAAAAAAAGAAAATCCAGAAATCACAATGTATGATTTTTTAACTATTTATTTGTATGATACAGCTGCAAATAAGTATTTGAACACCTGAGAAAATCAATGTTAATATTTGGTACAGTAGCCTTTGTTTGCAATTACAGAGGTCAAACGTTTCCTGTAGTTTTTCACCAGGTTTGCACACACTGCAGGAGGGAGTTTGGCCCACTCCTCCACACAGATCTTCTCTAGATCAGTCAGGTTTCTGGGCTGTCGCTGAGAAACACGGAGTTTGAGCTCCCTCCAAAGATTCTCTATTGGGTTTAGGTCTGGAGACTGGCTAGGCCACGCCAGAACCTTGATATGCTTCTTACAGAGCCACTCCTTGGTTATCCTGGCTGTGTGCTTCGGGTCATTGTCATGTTGGAAGACCCAGCCTCGACCCATCTTCAATGCTCTAACTGAGGGAAGGAGGTTGTTCCCCAAAATCTCGCAATACATGGCCCTGGTCATCCTCTCCTTAATACAGTGCAGTCGCCCTGTCCCATGTGCAGAAAAACATACACAAAGCATGATGCTACCACCCCCATGCTTCACAGTAGGGATGGTGTTCTTGGGATGGTACTCATCATTCTTCTTCCTCCAAACACAGTTAGTGGAATTATGACCAAAAAGTTCTATTTTGGTCTCATCTGACCACATGACTTTCTCCCATGACTCCTCTGGATCATCCAAATGGTCATTGGCAAACTTGAGACGGGCCTTGACATGTGCTGGTTTAAACAAGGGAACCTTCCGTGCCATGCATGATTTCAAACCATGACGTCTTAGTGTATTACCAACAGTAACCTTGGAAACGGTGGTCCCAGCTCTTTTCAGGTCATTGACCAGCTCCTCCCGTGTAGTCCTGGGCTGATTTCTCACCTTTCTTAGGATCATTGAGACCCCACGAGGTGAGATCTTGCATGGAGCCCCAGTCCGAGGGAGATTGACAGGCATGTTTAGCTTCTTCCATTTTCTAATGATTGCTCCAACAGTTGACCTTTTTTCACCAAGCTGCTTGGCAATTTCCCCGTACCCCTTTCCAGCCTTGTGGAGGTGTACAATTTTGTCTCCAGTGTCTTTGGACAGCTCTTTGGTCTTGGCCATGTTAGTAGTTGGATTCTTACTGATTGTATGGGGTGGACAGGTGTCTTTATGCAGCCAACGACCTCAAACAGGTGCATCTAATTTAGGATAATAAATGGAGTGGAGGTGGACATTTTAAAGGCAGTCTAACAGGTCTTTGAGGGTCAGAATTCTAGCTGATAGACAGGTGTTCAAATACTTATTTGCAGCTGTATCATACAAATAAATAGTTAAAAAATCATACATTGTGATTTCTGGATTTTTGTTTTTAGATTATGTCTCTCACAGTGGACATGCACCTACGATGACAATTTCAGACCCCTCCCATGATTTCCAAGTGGGAGAACTTGCAAAATAGCAGGGTGTTCAAATACTTATTTTCCTCACTGTAGTTTAGTTAGGGAGTAATCAAGGTGCAAAGGGACTTGTTAGCCTGCCTTGTTAACAGGGAGGACTGGATGGTTTCTATGTTTACCGAGTAGGGCCACCGCACTTGGCTAGCTTGTTAGCGACGCAGGGAGAGTTTCCTGTCTTTTCATTCAGCCTCTGACCCTCTGGCTGAAGGAAGTAATGCACAACAACACCACATTTCATACATTTATTCAACACTCAGGTTCACTCAGCTGATTGAATGACCAAAACAGGCCATTGTTCTATTAAACGCTTGTTTGATTTGTGATTTGATGCCTCCTGCGGCTCAAATCTCCTTTGGGATAATACGGTTGAAATGCCTCCAGAGGAATTTACACAAAATAGATTGAAAATATGTTGTGACTTTGGATCGGCCGGTGGATTACGTTTTTTTTTCTTCTATTGGCTGAAAATAAAAAAATAAAAATGGACTCAAGAAGTATATAAAGAAAGTCTGCGCAGTTGCTAGTCTTGCAGCCTTGACGGGAATCACACATTGTTGGCTTTATATTAGTTTCATGTAGTGATTGTTGTTGGGCAGAAAGAGCATCCCTATCGTGAATAGATATTGTAGACACAACACAATGTGTGCGTACTTTTTTACCGCCATGGCCATTTCACCAGCAAAGACCTCTTTAAATTGTTCCATTTCACCGCAAGGGAACAGTGGTGGACGAAGTATTAAAATCCTTTAGAAGTAAAAGTCCTGCATTGAAAATGTTAATCAAGTAAAAGTATGTTAGTATCATCAAGAAAATGTATTAAAAGTATTAAAAGTACTCAATGCAGAATTTATTTATTTTTTTTTAAATTTTAGAAACTGGTGCATTCGAAGTTATTGTTATATGTCCTTTTCCCATCTTTTGGTTGTTTTTGTCGTTCAACAGCAATTTACTAGTGAAATAAGTTATTGTTATAGTTATTACATTATTATTAAATCATTTAATTTTGACCATATGGCCTTAGCAATAAACACGTTCTTTAATGTTGTTGTTTAGTACTTTTCTTTTTTTTCTTTTTTTGTAACTTTATTAAAAAGTATCGGCTCAGGCACTGTTAATTATGTATGCGATTAATTTAGATTAATTAATTACAGAGTATGTAATTAATTTGATTCATTTTTTTACAGCCTTAATATAAGTGTGTGTGTGTGTGTGTGTGTGTGTGTGTGTGTGTGTGTGTGTGTGTATATATATATATATATATATATATATATATATATTTTTTTTTTTTTTTTTTTTTTTTATTGTATGTCTACTGCAATCACATGGGAAACGTAACTACATTTACATACTGTGAATCGTTTTTGAATCGAAAATTGATTTTGAATTGAATCTTGAGCCTAAAAATCAATATAGAATCGTGATATACGCAAAATTGCATCCGCTTAAGCCACCAGACTCCACTTAAAAAAAACAATACTTTTAGTGTGTATATAGACAACACATTTTCACATGTAAATAGGTAAAGTATGTGTTTATTTTAACCAAAACTAAAGTTGTGATGGTTGGAAAAGTGGAAAGAAGATTGTCATAGTTTTATTTTGTTTCTGTCGACTTTGAATGAAGTGTATTTTACGATGCTAAAATGTTTATTTACATGGAGTCTTGTGGGTTTAGCAAAAGCAATTTCGCTGATATTTTTACGCTCCGAAACCTAAGGTCATTTTTACAATTCATTGTCCGTCTGGTTTTATTTTCTATAAAAGCTTGTAAAACATCAACCCTGTTGTCTACAGTCAATTTATGAACATCATTTTTTCAGGAAAATTTAAAAATTTGAATATTTGTGCTGCAGTGAGGTCAATGTAAAAAAAGGTTGTATGACCTTAAAGACAAATAAATAAAACGGAACATGAATCTCACAGATATGTATTGATATCACACACAGATCAATAAAAGCTAAGCCAATCTCCTGTCTCAATCAGTTCCCATATGTATTAGGAGTCACACTGTGAAGAAATAAACATTATAACTTATACAGTTACACTTATACACTAATGTCATATTTATTGAAATCACACACACAGCAATGTTCTAAAACAGTTCTCCTATATATTTGGAGTCATGCAGTGCAAAAATAAACATAATGAACATAACTCATGTAAAAGGACAAACTATTTACATTTCTTCAAAAAAGGCCCAAATGTGTGCCAAATCTCAAAACATTCTTCTCTGTAGAATGGTAATAGACTGGAGTGATCTATCTTTCCACTCTATAGTCTTTGTTCTCGCTCGGATTCGCTGGAATGATCTCTCTTTTCCACTCCATATAGTCTTTGTATGATAGACCTGCCTTCCCATTGGTTGAAAGACGTCAACACAATCTCGCAAAGCATTATGGGAGATTTATGGTAGACGGTAGCACTGAAAGCTAGCGGCAGAAATGACCGAAAACGTGATCAATTATGGACATCAAGTGGATAAATCTAGCGTGTCAGAGACCTTGCTGTACACAGTTTTCAGATAACAGGAAACAGAACAGAAATAAAGTGTAATACACAATTTATTTCTTACAGCAACAAGTGCGCTACAGTGACTTCAATATGTTTCTACTTCTAAACTGGGGGGGCAATCATATTTCAGGGTGGGTGGGTGCCATCCTGACCCCCCTCTGACCACATATTTAAGGCTGTTTGTGGTCTGTACATGAAGAATCACACAGATGTTTGTACAGACGAGCCTGCTCTGCCAGTCTTTCCCAACTGCACTGAAAGCACAGCATGTGCAGTGGGTGTAGAGTTACAAAAATTCAGAGGTGCATGACCACGCGCCGCGGACGACTTGCAGAGCCTTCACGCTGGAAATGACAGCCGTGGTGATGTAATTTTATGGCTCGCGCACCTCGCGCCGGGAACACCACAGCAACCATAAACTAAGCTTAAGCTTTGTCATGCCGCCTGCACTGACAGAGAATACGCTCCAGAAAAGAAGGATGCTCAGGGTGGTTTTTTGTCTGTAGGTCCAGAAGATTTCAACACACCTCAAAATCAATATATAGCCTAGAATAATGTCAAAACATGTTTTGCATAGGGCTGTCAATCGATTAAAAAATGTAATCTAATTAATTACATACTCTGTGATTAATTAATCAAAATTAATCGCATACATAATTAACGGTGCCTGAACCGATACTTTTTAAGAAAGTAAAAAAAGAAAAGAAAAAAAGGGTACTAAACAACTGTTGGTGACATTAAAGAACTGTTTTTTTATTGCTAAGGCCATATGGTCAAAATTAAATGATTTAATAATAATGTATAACAATAACTTATTTCACTAGTAAATTGCTGCTGAACGACAAAAACAACCACCAGATGGGAAAAGGACATTTACAATAGCTTCAAAATGCACCATGAGTCTGTAGTTTACAAGTTTCAATGAACCATCGTCTGTTATTTTTCCCCGATGGCAGCTGCAGTTTGGTACATACCGGTGTTGAATCCTCTACAGTAAAACACAGTCACACTTATCCAAACACCGTTTAGCGTTAGCTGTCAGCATTTTAACAGTGTTTAATCCAGCTACTAGCTAGCGGTAGGCTAAAGTTAGCTGCTGTCGAGTATAGTGTTAACTAGCGTCACGTGCAGCGGTGTTTGTGTTGCCTGCATCGTCTGTTTCAGAGCATCAGAGAGAAGTGCAGACATATCAGTGGCACCAGATTTCGGTAGCCAGGGTTGGCAGGAAGAAGATTTTTTACAAG
This sequence comes from Zingel zingel, assembly GCA_023566125.1. Lineage (NCBI taxonomy): Eukaryota > Metazoa > Chordata > Actinopteri > Perciformes > Percidae > Zingel > Zingel zingel. The sequence continues at coordinate 31,561,107 of CM042318.1, read as the reverse complement.
TAAATGTTCCAATTAATGATCTAGGCAGCACATTCTCGTTTCCCTCCTTAATTTTACAGTCGTGGCTAGAACAGCTCCGGGTCAAACGCCAATATGGAATGGATTAATCTGCGGGGTTTTTTAACGCGTTTTTTTTTCTCAGATTAATTAATCAAAATGAACGCGTTATTTTGACAGCCCTAGTTTTGCAGTATGGCAATATTGGGATCTTTGTGATTCCCATTGGACAGCTGATGCATGCACACACTATATATATATATATATATGTATATATATATATATATATATATATATATATATATATATATATATATATATATAGGTTGAAGAGGAACAATGCGGATTCCGTCCTGGTCGTGGAACAACGGACCAGCTCTTTACTCTTGCAAGGATCCTGGAGGGAGCCTGGGAGTATGCCCAACCGGTCTACATGTGCTTTGTGGATCTGGAGAAGGCGTATGACCGGGTACCCCGGGAGATACTGTGGGAGGTGCTGGGGGAGTATGGGGTGAGGGGGTCCCTTCTCAGGGCCATCCAATCTCTGTACGACCAAAGCGAGAGCTGTGTCCGGGTTCTCGGCAGTAAGTCGGACTCGTTTCAAGTGAAAGTTGGCCTCCGCCAGGGCTGCGCTTTGTCACCAATTCTGTTCGTAGTATTTATGGACAGGATATCGAGGCGTAGTCGGGGTGGAGGGGGGTTGCAGTTCGGTGGGCTGGGGATCTCATCGCTGCTTTTTGCAGATGATGTGGTCCTGATGGCATCATCGGCCTGTGACCTTCAGCACTCACTGGATCGGTTCGCAGCCGAGTGTGAAGCGGCTGGGATGAGGATCAGCACCTCTAAATCGGAGGCCATGGTTCTCAGCAGGAAACCGATGGAGTGCCTTCTCCAGGTAGGGAATGAGTCCTTACCCCAAGTGAAGGAGTTCAAGTACCTTGGGGTCTTGTTCGCGTGTGAGGGGACAATGGAGCGGGAGATTGGCCGGAGAATCGGCGCAGCGGGTGCGGTATTGCATTCAATTTATCGCACCGTTGTGACGAAAAGAGAGCTGAGCCAGAAGGCAAAGCTCTCAATCTACCGGTCAGTTTTCCTTCCTACCCTCACCTATGGTCATGAAGGCTGGGTCATGACCGAAAGAACAAGATCCAGGGTACAAGCGGCCGAAATGGGTTTCCTCAGGAGGGTGGCTGGCGTCTCCCTTAGAGATAGGGTGAGAAGCTCAGTCATCCGTGAGGAGCTCAGAGTAGAGCCGCTGCTCCTTTGCATTGAAAGGAGCCAGTTGAGGTGGTTCGGGCATCTGGTAAGGATGCCCCCTGGGCGCCTCCCTAGGGAGGTGTTCCAGGCACGTCCAGCTGGGAGGAGGCCTCGGGGAAGACCCAGGACTAGGTGGAGGGATTATATCTCTAACCTGGCCTGGGAACGCCTCGGGATCCCCCAGTCGGAGCTGGTTAATGTGGCTCGGGAAAGGGAAGTTTGGGGCCCCCTGCTGGAGCTGCTACCCCCGCGACCCGATACCGGATAAGCGGACGAAGATGGATATATATATATATATATATATATATATATATATATATATATATATATATATATATATATATATTGTGCTGTTAGATCGCAAATGGAAAGAGACTTTTATTTTAAAAAAGGAAGTTGAGTCTTTCCAGTCCTCATGCCAGAAATCAGGAAGTGCAGAGTCATTTTTCAAGCACATGCAGTGAGAGGCTGTGAAGCACATGAGAGCTGCTGTTGAAAATAGATGAAGTGGGGAAGGACTTTACTTGCTGGGCATTTCCAGGGATGCTACTGGTTAGATAAAGGTTTGATGTTGATATTTGTCAATAGTTTAATGTTAAATGCAAATGTTGATGGTGAAATTGCTAAAGTTAATGTAGTTAATTTGTAAATGCCTTGCGCTCATGTTAGTTTGTGTAAGAGCGTGATAGTAGCAGCATGGGAGTAATACCATGGTAATGACTGTTTTTTGAAGTAATGTTGCTTATTGAAATTTATGTAAGGTTAAGGAGAACTTTATATTTGTTTGTATATTTGATAGTAGGCAGTTTTAAGTAATTGCTGTATTTTGTGTTTTGTTTTCACTTTTCTTGTAAAGGTTTTCAACCTAACCAAATGAAAAAAACTTCTGATTATTTGCCTAACTACAAATTGTAACCAAATCTACCTGACAACAAACCTAACTGAACATGGAAAACTGTCTAAATAAAGCAAAGAAGGAAGATTAAAGAAGAAATTGTTTGAGTTGATTCCATTTAACCCTGTTGATGGCCAAGGCCTTTTTCAAATTTGGGCAGAAGTGAAGTAAACCCCCCTGAGAACTTGACAGTTGAAAACCAACGGCACAGTTGAAAAAACAACGCCACAGTGCAGTTGAAGATTGGAAGATTGATCCTTTTTGCTGAAGAGTGACATTGTGCCACCTGAAACCCACCACTGTGCTGCTTGATAACCAAAGAGCTGCATCAAGACTAGAAGGTTAACGGCTTCAGTGGGTCCAGAGTGTGGATGCAGAGAAAAGTTGCTGAACAGCAAGGTTATTCAAGAGGCACCAAAAATCCAATCAGTTCATCTGATTCAATAATTCAACAGTTGAAGAAAGAGAAGAAATTATTAAAATCAAGATGGCAGTCGAAGCGCTCGGCAAAACACTGGAGCAGCTAAAGAAAGACCGAACAGTTGCAAAGATCTCTTTCACTAAGCAAGCTAACTATCTCTGTCGGAGAGCAGGTGATTTAACTGAGTCAGAACTCAGACAAGAATTTGTGAAGCTCTCTGCCGATTCAAGGAAAGTCCTTGAGGCCAATGATGATTACAGGACTGGGTTAGAAGCAGAGCTTGCGGGCAATGAAGATTGTGAAGATGCTGAGCTAAGTACAGAACAGGATATAAGCCTAAAGGAATCTGCCAGTGAATGTGAGCAAAAGTTCAATAACGTAAAGCAGATTGTTCAAACCAACCTCTGGAGCAGATATGGATCAGACATGCTAGAGGCTGCCTTTGAAGAAGCAGAAAAAGCTGGTAAGCATGCGTATGGAATACGTGTGGAAAGCAGTAACTGTGAAGGATTTGAAGTCCACCTTACTGTACTGGAAAAGCTGATCAAAGAAACATCTAGCGCATTCGCAGCCTGGGAGTCATGGATTCCTGTAGCAGAGGCAAGCGACTTTCGGAGGCGGAGCAAGGACCTGAGAGTGTCTTACAATGAGCTTGACATGAGAAAAGCTGTGTTTGCCAGAGCACGGAGGATTGCTGTGGAGAAGCAAGGTATAGGCGTGAATCTGGAGCCGACTGGACCGAGATTGCTAGTAGTGAAAATTAAGCTGACCAAACTGCCCACGTTTAGCGGCTATAAAAGAGACTTCCACCGCTGGAGGTTAGACTGGGAGAGCCTTCAGAAGCAGGGAGAGCCAACTGGTTCGCCAGAGGTCAAAAAGATTCATCTTCTTGATAGTGTGGAAGAAAAAATTGTGAAAGATCTTCGCCTGTCAACTTATAGCACGGCAGATGATGTTTTCAGAGTGCTAGCTAATAGGTATGGTAATAAATCTGCCATTGCTCTAGAGATTGTTGAGGAGCTTGAGAAGATTCCGCCTGTTAAAGGAAATCAGCTGAGAAAAGTAGTAGACCTTATCCAGACCATAGAGAAAGCGCTCGCTGATCTCACAGATCTCGGAGTTTGTGAAGAAGGACTGGCTGATGTTCATGGTGGATCCTAGCAACGGTGTTACTCCAGACAACCACTTTGACATGCTCCTAGCCTTTCTGAAGAAGCAGGAGGAGATCTTCGAGAGACTAGAGCAACTACGAATCACAGACAAGCCAGAGAAGCCAGACCAAGCAGAAAGGAAGTTCAACAAGAAATATGCCTCAACTAAAGCCACAACGAAAAATGATTCTGAGGAAGGGTGCATTATCTGTGGAGATGAGAAACATAAGGACAGGATTTTCTTCTGCAAGAAGTTCAAGGGTCTGAAGCTATCAGAAAAGGAAACTGCTGTGAAAAGGATTAGTGCATGCAGGGAGTGTTTGGGATGCCACAAGTATCAGAATCAGAATCAGAATCAGAAAAAGCTTTATTGCCATGTACGTTTACACACACAAGGAATTTGTCTTGGTGTCGTAAGTGCATGTCACCTTAAAGCAACACGCACAGACACACCGAGTCGCCATATGCGGCGCCATCCCAACTCTCTCTTAACAGGGACAGATACAGCAAGACATGAGGAGAGGGGAGGGGAAAAAAAGCAGCTCTCAGACTATCCTCATAAAGATAAGAACAGTGTGGGAACAGGAAAAAACACCTCAGCACGTAAGCACACAAACAGTACATTTGCACTGCTACATACATAACACAACATAACAGAACATAACATAACATGAATGTACAGTTGCACATTTAGCGGCGAAGGCGGGGGACTGGGGGTATAGGATGGGGTGGGGGGGTTTGACCTGCTGAGAAACGCACAGCCCGGCAGCCCCACTAGTGTCTCAGTCCGCAGAATGTTATAGCGATAACACAGCATGTTGCCATGGAGACACCCCTGAACAGTCCAGGACCGATACGACAATAAGCAGGCAGTGGGAAAGATGGGGGAGGAACCAAGAGCGTCTCGCTTGCAGAGCCCCAACAGGGTGACTGTTTGTTCCAAGAAACGGCCTTGGCATGGCCGTTCAGGATAAGGGGTCCGAAATATTAAATTTGTTTGGTCTACACGAATGGCTGCTCTAATTTAAACATCCATTCTATTGTTCATCCGATCAACTGGTCAATTTTACTTTCCAAATCCGTGACCTTCTTCATGATGGTATCCAAGCCGCGGATCATTACCATGTTGTATTCCATCACGCGATTAATAGTCCCAGTTTGCGCACTGATACTCCCAGTTTGCAAACCGATCGCTGTTCCAACAGCTCCAGTCATGCCAGGCAGCTTCCTTGGGCTTTGGACAGCTACCAGAGTCTTTTTAATTTCTCGATAAACCAGGGCCAAGCATCCTCCAATCAGCAGCAGTCCGGTTATCATGATTCCGAATAGGTAGATATCCTCAACGTCCTCCACGGAAAGACGTGAGAGACACACGACACGCCATTTCTCCCAGCCGTCCATCGTATACCCCGCAGCAAACGTTCCGTCAGGACATCCTGGCTCACCCGCAGCAGTGCTCCTCCTCGAGAATACAGTGTCAATTGCGCTGAGAGACCAGTTAATCAGCTCCATGATTCGGGTATTTTAGAGCCTGAGCCTTGCAGGGAGAGTCTCTAGAAAGTTAACAAGACAACACGAGGCACGAGACAATATAGCAAGCAGGGTAGGCCTGGTAGGGAGAGGGAGAAAGCGACCGCCTTCGCTGAGAGCAGAAAGAGAAGGCTGCATGATGACGGCTGCAGAGACACTTATCTGTGCAGGAATGCAGACTGCAGGAAGAGAGGCTCCTCAGATCACCACTTCTTTCTCTGTCCACAAGGAAACAACAAGAGGCGTGAACTTCAGAGAACTCAGACAGATGACAGAGACAAAAAGGGCTTAACTGAGGAACAGAAGAAGTTCCTGGGTGAACTTACACCAGAGTTAGCTGAGAGATGCAGAAAGGTCTTCACCAATAAGGTGTCAAAGGTCAGCTGTCCTGCCAAGTGCCAGGTGAGCCTCCTCAAAGAAGGTGGATTGAGAGAACTCCCCGTCATTATGATGTTGATGGAAGTGACCGCTAATGCAGGTCAAAAACTCGGAGCCTTGGTGGATCTGGCTTCGGACACCAATTATATAACTCATAAAGCAGCCAACAGGTTGAATCTTAGGAGTGAGAAGATCACACTTGTTGTGCATGGAGTTGGTGGAATGGTTACCAAAGTAGCCACAAGGAGATACCTACTCAGAGTTCGAATCAAAACCTCCAAGGGAACTGAGAGGGCCCATGAACTACTGTTATGGGCTGAAGGAGATCGCCAAAGTTCACCAGGTTGTTAGGCCTGATGAGCTAAGGAGATTCTTCCCTGAAGTGGAACTTGAGGAGCTAAGGAGACCTGAGAAGATTGAGTTGCTCATAAGTCACAGAGAAGGGAGACTTGCCCCACAAAGGGTGAAGGTTGTGGGAGACCTTGTCTTGTGGGAGAGTCCTCTTGGAAAGACGGTGGGCGGAGCACACCCTGACCTGTTTGAGCAAATAAACGTGGCAGCACATGAGTCGAAGACGCACTTTGCCCGTTCTATGAGAATAGCTGCCATCAAATATGAGGAGGTCCCTGCTGAGATCCCCTTCATGACGAAGACACTTCACATTCAAGACACCATCGCTGAAACTAGGCATACAGCCGCATCTCACCGCGACTTCCTTAAGTGGTGGAGATGGGACAGTATCGCTGCAGCCTGCGAGCCGAGATGTGGTGGATGCCGCTGTGGGAATTGTCAGCCTGGAGGAAAGGAGATGACCTTAGCAGAGGAAAGGGAACTTGAAATAATAAAAGATGGCCTTACGTACATCATTGAGGATGAACTCAGCCAGTCTCCACACTGGGATGCAAGGTATCCTTGGATAATGGATCCTGCCTGCCTACCCAATAACCGGAGTGAAGTTGAGGCCACCTTTTTAAGAACTGAGAAAAGGCTCAGGAAGGAACCAGAGTGGCTCGCTGCTTACACCGCTCAAGTCCACGAGATGGTTGAGCGCGGAGCTGCAAAGAGACTCACAAAGAAGATGACTGAGGATTGGAGAGGACCAGTTTGGTATGTGAGTCATCTAGTAGCACCAAATCCTCACTCAGTCACTACTCCAGTGCGCCTTGTGTGGAACAGCAGTCAAAAGTTCAAGGGAGTGAGCATGAACGACCTGCTGTTCAAAGGGCCAGATGTCTTAAACCCCATCAGAGCCGTCCTGCTAAGGTTTAGAAAAGGAGTACACGCAGCCTTAGGAGACATCAGAAAGATGTATAACTCTGTGTGGTTGGAGGAACGTGAGATGCATCTGCACAGATTCCTTTGGAGGGACCGGCAGGATGAAGAGATAGGGGAGTACGTCATCACAAGGGTGAATATAGGGGACAGGCCTGCTGGATGCAAACTTACCAAGTTTTCTCACCTGGAGGAGGCGCGAAGGGTGCTGGAGGAAGACAGCTACGTGGATGATGTCCTCACATCCCACAATGATGCAAACAGACTTAGCGAAGTTACTAAGGAGATTGAAGAGATTCTGCAAGCAGGTGGATTTTCTCTGAAGCCATGGGTCCAGTCTGCGCAAAGTGGGAGGCAGGAAAGTGGAGTAACAGACCTCACGGTGAGGACGCCCTCTGAGACAAACAAAATGCTTGTCCTGCAAATCAGATGAAAGATGAGGACAATAAGGCATTAGGCATTGGGTATCTAGCAGAGGAAGACAAACTCTACATAATGTCATCAGTCAACTTCTCCAGAAGGCGAGGGAAGATGAGAACGGGCCAAGACCTGCTGATGGAGGAGGTGAGCTCAAAAACACCTGATCCTCTTACTAGAAGACTACTGCTGAGTCAGGTTGCGGGGCTCTATGACCCAATTGGGCTGGTCACACCACTAAAGCAGAAAGGTGCCATCCTTGTTAGGAAAGCTTTCCAGGAAACAGGGAGTGGAAATCTGGCCCAAAACACCTGGGACAAGCCACTTTCTGAGGGCCTCAGGGAGGAGGCCACCAAGCTGTTTGAGGAGTATGCACAGCTGGGACAAGTCAAGTTTCATAGAAGCCTTACTCCACTAGGCTGGAAGGGGAAACCCTGGGCCATTACCTTCTCAGATGGCAGTGACAAGTCCTACGAGGCGGTTCTGTACCTTAGATGGGAGACGGATGAAGGTATAGACATCAGTTTGCTGGACTCCAAGGCCAAGCTGACGCCACTGGACCAGAAGGGAGATGCTGTGAAAGCTGAAGTCCGTGGCGCTGTGTTTGCAGCCAGATTGAGAAAGTACGTGCAGAGGCATGGCCGAATGGAGAGAGAGCACTGGTTTCACCTAGTTGACAGCCAGACAGTATTGGGAGCCATTCAGCGAGACCGCTATGGCTACCAAACATTCTTTGCCAACAGGATAGGAGAAATCCAAAAGTCTGTGTCAGTTGAAGACTGGTGGTGGATCCCAGGGAACCTCAATATAGCAGACATCATTACTAGGGGAACTGCTCTGACGGATCTGCAAGAGACATGGCAAAGTGGACCGGAGTTTTTGAGAAGGCCATTAGAAGAATGGCCAATAAAGTCAGCTGGGGAAGTGGTAACTGACGCCAGGGACAGCATTAGTAAGCTACAGAGGAAGGCCTTTTCAGCAGTAGTGACAAGAGGTCAAGTGAAGAGATGCCGTGGGGTCACCTCCCAGGAGCACACCAAAGCTGAAGACTCTGTTGAAAGGAATGGTGCTGAGCCAACTCACCTGACTGTCTGCCATGATGCATCAGAGATTGATCCGGGAGTGAAACAGGGTGAAGCTGCAATGAGGAAAACTCTTTCCAGTTCAGCTGTCAAAAGTCTTTTGGAGGTGAAGATATTTAGTTGCTTGTCCAGGCTGGTGAATGTCATTGCTTGGGTACGACAGGCTGCTGACAGCTGGCTAGGCCTGAAACATCACAGCCAAAGGAAATCAAAGTGGGAGGCATCACCCTCAAAAGAAGAAGTTCCTGTTCTCAATGTTGAAAACTGCGACTATGCCTTCAGAACTCTCTCCTTGGCAGCTCAAGAAGGCATAACATTCCCTGACACTACGCTCAACCGGCTAGTGGTGGTTGAGCACAAAGATGGACTCCTTCTCTGCGGCGGCAGAATCCAGGCCTTCAGAGAAGACAAATCGTTTGTGCCCATTTTCCCTCAAGATGCATGGATTTCTACACTGCTTGCGCAAGAGGCACACAATGTCAATCATGAGGGTATAGCAGGAACACTGTTGAGGATGAGGAGAAAAGCCTGGGTGGTTAAGGGAAGAAGGATAGCCAAAAAAGTAGTGGACAGTTGTGTCATCTGCAGGAAAGCGAGAGGAGAGAGATGTCAGCAAATAATGAGCGACCTACCGCCTGAGCGGACCGCACCAGCAGCTCCATATCAGTTCACTGCCATGGATCTATTTGGGCCATATGAAGTGAAATATGAGGTAAAGAAGAGAGCAAGTCTGAAAGTGTGGGGTACCGTGTTCAGTTGCATGGCATCCAGAGCCATTCATGCTGATATTGTCAGTGCTATGTCTGCAGAAGGATTTCTGCTGGCCTATCAGAGATTTACGTCGCTGAGGGGACACCCCAGCAAGGTATGGTCTGACCCAGGCACCAACTTTGTCGGGGCCAAACCTGCCCTTGAAGACCTGTATCGGTTCCTGGAGCACCTGGAAAGATCAGGGGTGGAGGAAAAGGCATGGCATGGCACAAAGTGGTCCTGGAAGATCCATCCAGCGGACTCGCCTCATAGAAATGGAGCAGCTGAAGCAGCAGTGCGAACTGTAAAGAGAGCCGTCCAGAATGTAGGTGGCAATGGAGTCTTCACATGGGGAGAATTCCAGACTTTTGTATATATGGCAGCCAATCTGGCCAACGAGAGGCCTGTAGATGCGAGAGCACAAATCCAAGAGGATTGTGTGGAGTATATCACTCCAAACTCTCTCCTGCTGGGGCGGGAGAGCCTCAGAGGAGACCCAGGAGACTTCCAGTTTGAGGGTTACCCCTACAGAAGGCTGAGAGTGATTCAGTCAGAGGTGAATAAGTTCTGGACAAAGTGATGTCAATTGGCAGGCTCGAACCTCTTCGTCAGAAGCAAATGGCACACGAAGCAGAGGAATGTTGCAGTAGGAGACGTTGTTTGGCTTGCGGATCAGAATGCCTTAAGAGGTCAGTTCAAATTAGGCAGAGTGATCAGTGTGTATCCTGACGAGAAAGGAGTTGTGAGAGACGTCAAAGTCAGGACGTTTCCCAGCTATCCGGTCATGATCAAGAAGCCATCCCATGAAGAACAAAGCAGGAGTATGCCAGCAGCGAAGAAGCTTTCCAACAAAATCCCTGAAACAATCCTACACAGAGACGTTAGGCGTCTTGTTGTATTGATTCCAGTGGAGGAGCAATGAAAAAAAGATCCAGCACGCTCCAAAGAAACTTGACGTGACCTCCTTGGGTTCTGGAACCAGGAGCTCAAGTGGGAGGTGTGCTGTTAGATCGCAAATGGAATTTTGAAAAAGGAAGTTGAGACTTTCCAGTCCTCATGCCAGAAATCAGGAAGTGCAGAGTCATTTTTCAAGCACATGCAGTGAGAGGCTGTGAAGCACATGAGAGCTGCTGTTGAAAATAGATGAAGTGGGGAAGGACTTTACTTGCTGGGCATTTCCAGGGATGCTACTGGTGAGATAAAGGTTTGATGTTGATATTTGTCAATAGTTTAATGTTAAATGCAAACACACACATATATATATATATATATATATATATATATATATATATATATATATATATATATATATATACATACACATATATATACATACACATATATATATATATATATATATATATATATATATATATATATATATATATATATATATATATGTAGAGCGGAGGGCTATGTACTACAACAGTAGTATAATAATATAATGATTTACGATATATTCCCCCTTGTGCCTATTGATCTTTCATATGTAAATAGCATACATACAGTTAATTAACATTGCTAAGTGTACTAATTACGGATTTATCATAATTTTTTCCATCTCCACACCTGGACCACAGGTCAGAAGCAGCCCCAGAGATTTTCAAAGTAAACCAACAGTAAGTGTTTAGTTTGCTTGAGTGCACGAGTCACCGACAGGAAGTTGTTCCCACAAAAGTAAAAGGCTTCCAAGTTATAATCCCCACCAATGTGGTTAAAGCTTGTTTCCCTCTGGTGGGATACAAAGCTAAGCAGTCTGTTAGCGTACTCTTAATTCCTCAGGAAGCCTATCCAACTTGTGGTAATTACAGTGAGACACACAGCTAATTAGAATGCACACACAAAATACATTAAAACTGCACAAAGGGTCACCTTTAATTAAAGCTGACATGCACAGAATAGCCAATATGCTTACACCCACCCACCCACACCCACACACTTTAATAAATTCACACCTGCTACAAATGAACCTCCAAATGAACATGGTAGAGATTCCTGGAAAGCATCTGCTTTTCTTTTTTTCCTCCACCCACCTTTTTTCTTTAGTTGTCTATTTTCTACTCTCTTCTCCATTATTCTTATTATTATTACTTTACGCTTCACATGCTGTCTCATTGTTGTGACTCTTTTATCTCCTCTGGTTTCATCCAGTCTTCCCTCCATCTTCTTTCTCTTCTTCTCATCTTCCCTCTCACCTCTTCTCTTGTATTCCTAAACCTATTTTCTAATTTCTCCCTGTCCTTCACTTTCTTCTCCTCTCTTTTCATTGTCTTATTTCCTTTTCCCCCCCTTCTCTTTCTCCTTTTTCCTCTCCAAAACCTCATTTAAAAAATTAGCACTGACCTTAGAGACAAGAGAGGGAGCTTTTTGTGTGTTTTCTACATCTTCTGTGTGTGTGTGTGTGTGTGTGTGTGTGTGTGTGTGTGTGTGTGTGTGTGTGTGTGTGTTGTTGTTGCGTTGGCGTGTCTGTGTATTTAATTGCAGTTGGTGTTTTGTCTCAATGGAATCATGCTTTCCCTGGAGACCATCAACAACAACAGCAACAACAAGAGCTGCAGGCTGCACCTGCCAGTGTTGTATTCAAGGCACCAACTGTCGAGTCCGAGTCAAGTCTCGAGTCCCCAAAGAATAGCGACTTGAGTCGGACTCCTTCACTGGCCCCGACATGAAACAGTTAAGGCGCTTTCATACCTTCGGTGCTATTCGGGGTGAAGTTTTCAACATTATTGCATTTTTCATTTGGTTGGATTTGCATTCACACTGCACTTTGTCAAACGCACCAAACACTGTAAACACACAAGTAGTCAGAAACTTCATCCAACTTCCGAGTCCTATTTCATGAATGCTCGAGTCTAAGTCATCAGTATGCAAGTCCAAGTTGAGTCACATTGGCATTTCTTTAAACCAATCACAATAGTCTTCGGCGGCGCTAAGCGCCAGACAGAGCCAGAGTGCCGCTCGAAAAATAGCCTCGTGACGGAACTTGTTTTGGTGGAACGTGTATATTCAAAGGCTGTTTTAGTCGTGCAACAGAAAACTCAGATTGGCCAGATAGTCTAGCTAGCTGTCTGGATTTACCCTGCAAGGATATGAGCATTTAACCATTGTACTCATAAATCCACCAGAGTTTAAAATTTCAACACAAAGAAAGCAGAAGTTGACGGACATCCGGCCAAAAATTACGGACATCCGGTGGAATTTCCGGCAGCACCGGGGCAATCCTGGAAGTGTGGAGACTGATGTGTTTTGTTTTATAGTTTTGAAAGAATCTTTAGAGCCATTACCAACCGATAAATCAATATAATAATACATTGCAGTAAACAATACAGGCTATATAGTACAGGATAGTTTTTGTTTACCGTCAGTGTAAAATCACATATAACGCACGTCTACTGTAGAAAGACAAGTGACAAATTTGTTTACTCACATGGGCAGCAGTGGAAGAAGTATCCAGATCCTTTCCTTCAGTAAAAGTACTAATACCACACTGTAAAAATACTGTTGCAAGTAAAATTCCTGCATTGAAAATGTTACTTAAGTAAAAAGTATGTAAGTATCATCAGGAAAATGTACTTAAAGTATTCAAATTAAAAGTACTCAATGCAGAAAAATCCTCCCATTTCAGAAACTGGAAAAGATCCAAACAGTTGTGTGTTTAAAGGTGCTGTAGGTAGGATTGTGAAGATCCAGGATTTAGCCAAAGAATTTGAACATCGACAACTTCTCAGTCCCTCCTCCCCTTTCTGCTAAAGCCCAAAACGGTCTCCTAAGCCCCTCCCCCCACAAGGGAGAATGAATGTGTGTGCCTGAGCAGTGATTGACATGCAGTTAGACACCCCCCCTGGCCCTGATTGGTGAATCTGAACAGGGAGCTGTGGGTTTTTGCAAATCACACTACAGGCTGTAGGTGGTGCCTGAGGAGCCACAATTTTTTATTTTTTTTTAATTACCTGCTTCATGTAGTTCTACTCGGACATAGGGGCAGTTTCAGCAAATATGACAGAAAGTTAGTTTTATAAGTCTTACCTACTGCATCGTTAATGGTCTAATCATTTTAGCTGGACTTGTATTGTTGGGTAGTTTATAATTAAACATCGTATTTTATTAACTACATGTGTTTTGTGTGCAAAAATCCTAATTTGTAAAGTAACTAGTAACTAAAGCTGTCAGATTAATGTAGTGGAGTAAAATGTACAATATTTCTCTCTGAAATGTAGCGTAGTAGAAGTAGAAAGTGGCATTAAAAGAAAAGACTCAAGTAAAGTACAAGTACCACAACATTTGCACTTAAGTACAGTACTTGAGTAAATGTACTTAGTTACATTCCATCACTGCACATGGGACCCTTGTGTGGTAGCAATTTTCATTTTAACAGCTTGGGTAATTGTTTTGAACTGGTATGAGAAGCCCATTTAGAATCCAATTGCACAAAGTGATACAAGTGGCACCTAATGAAGTTGTTTGATGTCGTTGCCATATTATTTCTACTCTATATTTGGTCTTTGTATAGTTTTCAACACTGGTGCAAGCCGTCACATCAACATCAAAATGTTAGCTCTGACATTTTGGTAGCTTTTAAATGCTGTGCCAGTAAATGAAACATGCATTGCTCTAACAGAAGCTACGGGTTCCACTTTTATCATTTATCACACATTAAGTGACATATACAGATGCTCCAACAAAGTGGATGTTGCACACATTTCATCAGTTCCTCAAAACTAGATATGGAGGTTGTCAGACTCCTGCTGTGATTAAATATGTGGTTTACTTGCAATGAGAAGAGGTGTACAGGGAAAACAGGAGAAAATTGTATATGTATTCTCATAAAATATCACTTTGAGATTGTTTGACATTGAAATGGTGGTTGGAACTGTAACTATTCTTGAGCCAAAGACAAAAATTGGAATCTTTAATTTTTCCTTTTTTGATGAGTCAATACTTTTACAGAAAAGAAGAAAGAAGCACTACCTAGATAGAAAGCACAGAAGCATAAGATGTGGGTGGGGGGTGGGGTTCTAAATCTAGATTTAGCTCTTAACATGACACCATGACATGAAGGCTTTTTGTTTCTTGGTTTGGCGCCAATGATGCAATGAAAATGTCTTATTTAGAAGAAGCACATCATAACTATATTCAAATATACAAAAGCAATTTGTTGACACAACCTGTGTGTTGCAAAACCTTAGCTGAGCTACAGCCCGAGCTACATCAGCTCCCACACAGAGAATAATTAGATCTGGGGTAGTATTGACAAAGTATCTTATGTTACCACTTCAGGTTCTTTTTATTGACACTAAACATTCTGAGCTAAACATGTTGGATATGGTTGACATTGTGTTTCATTAATGAACTTACTGCACTGTGGGATCGATGGATGGACCGACGGATGGATGGACCGACTGATGGATGGATGGATGGGTGGATGGACGGACTGACGAATGGATGGATGGGCCGACAGATGGATGGGCCAACACATGGATGGACGGGCGGATGGATGGGCTGACAAATTGATGGAGGGATGGATGGACCGATGCATGGATGGATGGATAGGTGGATGGAAAGAATACTGACTTTTCAAGTTTATTGCGTCAGACATCAAACACCATCTTGTTGATGCTAACTTACCAGGTAAAACTAGCCTGGGAAAACCCTGACGAACTTCTAGCAAATTTGAGATTTGCTCTGCAAGTCAGTCTGGCCAAGAGCCCATTCAAGCCCATTTCAATTTTTTCCAAATCGAGGCACCAATCACAACCGCTGAGGTGGGCTTTACACGATGACGATAGCGCAGCGACGGCTGAGGCTAAGGTAGAACAGCAATGGCAATGTAACGTGCTTTATATATTGCAGTTGGGGAGGATTTAAAGGTGTCAAAAGATTGGATTTCTGGTTTGATGACTAACTGACAGAAGATAATCAGCTCATGTCAGAGTAACAGAGCGTTTTACAAACCATCATCTCCAAAATAAGTTATTTAGTTTATTTAGTTCGACCAAAAGCTGACACCACCTTTATCCTTAGAAGTTTATTCTAACTCAGCCAGATAGTAGCAACCTTTAGCTTTAAAATGTTTTGTGAACATCAGCTACATCATTCAACCTTTATTTATACTCCAGAAATCATTGAGGGGCGCCCTTCATTTACGATGACATCGAGACAAATTTCAAAGACAAAACAACAATACAGAAAAGAATTGACAGCATCATAAGAAAAAAATCAGAAAGTTAACAAATCATTATGACAAGAATGAACTCTGACTCCTGTCATGATCACTCGTCACTTTGGCAATGTAAAAATGTTGCAGGAAAATCGGCAAAAAGAAAAAATCAGCAAAACAAGTTTTTGCCATCTGTGCTGGACTGAGTATCTTTCATTGAATTGAATGGGCAGGATTGTGTGGACACCTCATTTAGAGTTTATTATATATACAGTGCCTTGCGAAAGTATTCGGCCCCCTTGAACTTTTCGACCTTTTGCCACATTTCAGGCTTCAAACATAAAGATATAAAACTGTAATTTTTGAAGAATCAACAAGTGGGAATCATGAAGTGGAACGAAATTTATTGGATATTTCAAACTTTTTTAACAGATAAAAAACTGAAAAATTGGGCGTGCAAAATTATTCAGCCCCTTTACTTTCAGTGCAGCAAACTTTCTCCAGAAGTTCAGTGAGGATCTCTGAATGATCCAATGTTGACCTAAATGACTAATGATGAAAAATAGAATCCAACTGTGTGTAATCAAGTCTCCGTATAAATGCACCTGCTCTGTGATAGTCTCAGAGGGCCGTTTAAAGAGCAGAGAGCATCATGAAGAACAAGGAACACACCAGGCAGGTCCGAGATACTGTTATGGAGAAGTTTAAAGCCGGATTTGGATACAAAAAGATTCCCCAAGCTTTAAACATCCCAAGGAGCACTGTGCAAGCGATAATATTGAAATGGAAGGAGTATCAGACCACTGCAAATCTACGAAGACCCAGCCGTCCCTCTGAACTTTCAGCTCATACAAGGAGAAGACTGATCAGAGATGCAGCCAAGAGGCCCATGATCACTCTGGATGAACCGCAGAGATCTACAGCTGAGGTGGGAGACTCTGTCCATAGGACAACAATCAGTCGTATACTGCACAAATCTGACCTTTATGGAAGAGTGGCAAGAAGAAATCCATTTCTTAAAAGATATCCATAAAAAGTGTTGTTTAAAGTTTGCCACAAGCCACCTGGGAGACACACCAAACATGTGGAAGAAGGTGCTCTGGTCAGATGAAACCAAAATCAAACTTTTTGGCAACAATGCAAAACGTTATGTTTGGCGTAAAAGCAACACAGCTCATCACCCTGAACACACCATCCCCACTGTCAAACATGGTGGGGGCAGCATCATGGTTTGGGCCTGCTTTTCTTCAGCAAGGACAGGGAAAATGGTTAAAATTGATGGGAAGATGGATGGAGCCAAATACAGGACCATTCTGGAAGAAAACCTGAAGGAGTATGCAAAAGACCTGAGACTGGGATGGAGATTTGTCTTGCAACAAGACAATGATCCAAAACATAAAGCAAAATCTACAATGGAATGGTTCACAAATAAACATATCCAGGTGTTAGAATGGCCAAGTCAAAGTCCAGACCTGAATCCAATCGAGAATCTGTGGAAAGAACTGAAAACTGCTGTTCACAAACGCTCTCCATCCAACCTCACTGAGCTCGAGCTGTTTTGCAAGGAGGAATGGGCAAAAATGTCAGTCTCTCGATGTGCAAAACTGATAGAGACAGACCCCAAGCGACTTACAGCTGTAATCGCAGCAAAAGGTGGCGCTACAAAGTATTAACTGGGGCTGAATAATTTTGCACGCCCAATTTTTCAGTTTTTTATCTGTTAAAACAGTTTGAAATATCCAATAAATTTCGTTCCACTTCATGATTGTGTCTCATTTGTTGTTGATTCTTCACAAAAAATTACAGTTTTATATCTTTGTTTGAAGCCTGAAATGTGGCAAAAGGTCAAAGTTCAAGGGGGCCGAATACTTTCGCAAGACACTGTATATACATATCACTTAGCTTAGAAATACTCTCCTCGCCATTGGAAACAGTTCATTCACATCTACCAAGACACTGAAGTTGTACCTTTAGGATGTGTTTACAACCACTAGCGACAAAGAACTGAGAGCCTACAATATGGCTTCAGACAGTGTATTGTGTCAACTGGGTTGATGCTGAAGTCAAAGAAAACCAAAAGCAAGCGCCACAGAACAGAAACAAGAGAAGCTTTACCACTGGCACTGTAAGTGGCTTTCTCTGTAATTACTAGTGATGGTCAAATTAAGCTTCGCGAACCACTGTCTTTATTTTCTGAGCTCACTAGATGGCGCTCTCTGTTCAAAGAAAGGTTAAAGGAATGGCAATTCAGTGTGTTTTCAACCCTTTGAAACCCTTGAACAGAGAGCGCCATCTAGTGAGCTCAGAAAATAAAGACAGTGGTTCGCGAAGCTTCATTTGACCATCACTAGTAATTACCCATCTGTAGTTCCCCCAAGTTTTGTAATATATTAAACTTGGACAGGGACTTGTCCTCTGAGACCTGGTAGTCATTTGTTGGAGAGATTTCTGTTTCGAGAAATAAAAATGGCTTGGAGAAACAAGGGCCATAAGTGCCTTTTCACAAACTTTCAAAGTGGGCTAAACGATATGACCTTTCATTGCTTAACTTATCCGATCCTGTAACTCAGTTTGGACAGGCCAGGATATTCTTCAAATACTTGAAATTCTTTACAATCTGCAGATTCAACTAACCGGATTACATTGATTCAAAGATAGTGGCGGTCACTAAATTCTTATACTGGAAACTTATCTTCTGGCTTTTTGCTTGATTTGTCAAATTGTGCAGTGCACTGTGGTACCCCAAAGGTTGACAATGCAATATACACAGGGAGAAGGAAGCCTCAATGAGACTTTGCAATCTTCACACACAAAGTGTTTGAAATTGAAGAGGAATCTAATATAGAAAAAGTGGAGGATAAAGTCACATGGGTGTACTAGAGGGATTTATTATTTCCAGATTGTCTATGAAACACAATCTACACACACAATCCACACACTACATACAATTTAAGCCCATCTGTCACTTCAACTTGGCAAACCCACAACTTGATTCAAGTGGCGTATGTGAAGCTCATGGAACAGCTATAGGTGTTGTAAAAAGGTACCGGGTTACGCCTAATAAAATCTAAATACGCCTGCAGATTTAGGCAGAGTTGGACTAGACCAGAGTTTCCATTTAAGCCTCATTTCAGTGCCACTGTAGTGCTCCGAAACGAGAGGCAACTGAAGCATCACTGCATGTGACGCTAGTTAACATTACACTTGACAGTAGGTAACTTTAGCCTACCGTTAGCTAGTAGCTGGCTTAAGCACAGTTAAAATGCTGACAGCTTAATGATCTAAAGTGTGGCTGTATTTCACTGGAAAGGATTCCAGAAACGGGACGTATAACAGTGTGCAGCTAAAGACAGTGTAGTCAGCCATTAAAATTGTTCCTCATGGTTCTTCTATTTATGTTTTTGATTGGAACCAGGGCAGCCCATCCTCCTGTGTCGCTGAACAGAAGAACATCCAATGATCCTATATCATTGTTGACCACAAGGCCATCCCTTGCAAGGCCAAGACATCCTTTGCAGCTTGTGATGAACTCTTCAAGGAACACTTCATCTTCAGTGTAAACTACTAAGAATCCCTCAACAACACTGCAAAAACTCAAAATCTTGCCAATTATATTTTTCTAATTTCTAGTCAAAATATCTCATCACACTTAATATAAGACAAAATCACCTAAAGAGCAAGATTTAAGTGAGACAAAGGAGCTTGTTGTTAGACAGTGCATCTTGAATATCTTGTTAAGTGAAACTGTCTTGAAAACATCTTGTTTTGAGTCATATCTCAGATGAAATAAGCTTTTTCGACATGTCATAAGGTTTTTAAGCTGCTGTGTTATTTGTAAAAGATGAATTGTCTTGTTTCAAGAAATAGACTTAACTTGAATTGAGACAACAAATCTGCTTAATTGAAAACTGCAGGTTAATGTGCCCAACTCACAATTCACAGTACAGTGTGGCTATTTTTCTTACATTTCCATCAAACCATGTCCATGTGATATGTAAAAAAGACAGAGGCAAAAGCTGGAATTACGTTTCCTTCTCTGTTCTGTTGCACTCTGCACATACTGCACCACATTATTCAAAAAAGTAATGAGTAAAAATAAATGCTGTCATCTATTACAGTGTTTGTCAGTGATTAACCCTCCTGTTGTCTTCAGGTCAAATTTGACCTGTTTTCATAGTTTTTTTACATCAGAAATATGGGTTTCTTAACAACCAAATTGCCTCAAAATAACTTGGATGCATGTAAGTTGTATGGAACACATACAATATAAACATTCATGCATCCATGTTCTTCGCAGGTAAGATTAATGTTTACTTCCATTGAATATTGGTTGTTTTATATAAGTTCATGGCATTTGAAAAAAAATATTATATGGTTTTAAAACAGCATTCTGACCAACCTTTGACATAAACCAGTCTATGATTCACTCAACATAATCTGATTTTAACTATTCTATTAGTCAAAATAATTCATATCTGCTTTTTTTTCTCAAAAAATAGGTATAATGTCATTTTATTAGGTTTATTGACCATTAATTAAAAAAGAAAGTGTTGAAAAGAGGGACAAAAATGTTTTAAAAAGTGCCAAAAGCATGAAAAATCATCAAAAAAGTTAAAACAAAAATGCATTGTTCAATTTTGACCCAGAATTACAAGTTCATGGATGACGGTGAAGACAACACAAGAAAAAAAAATTCAGCCCAAATACCCACACATACATCAAGAATGATGTTTGATGATGTCTGTGAGATCATACTTCAGTGGAATGTACTTGCTATTATTGAAGTTTACAAAGTAGTATGGTGTATAATCAACAAGCTTTTCAGCATCCATGAAAATATTTGCTTGAGCTAGGTTGGGAACTTCTACTTCGTAAGCTAAATAATGATCATTCCACCCAACTGTAGAGAGAGGTTGGCATTCAAAACAATACACTGACACATTTAAAATATAAATGTTTTTCACAAGTGCAAACTCTGGATTATCATTGATGACATTAGAAATAACCAAAGATTTTCCACATGTATGCTTATTTCCATGTTGCATAATCCACTGTACTGAAACTATATGTTCAACGTGCTCTATTCCTAAGAAGTCTTTAATCTTTCCTTCTACATAGTGAACATTTTTCACCTCAGAGGCTGGGCCCATGTCAACTTCAAATTGGATGTTTCTCATGCACATTCTGACTACATTCATAAAGTTGGTTGTGCTTCATAAGAGACTTACAGATATTTTTAAAACTACTTTTCAAAGCCCACTGCTTAAAAAAGCAATGCTTTGACTCAAAGCGCATACACATATGCCTCACTGTAGGACCAAGTGCTTTAATCTGAGAAGGAAGATGCAGCAAGTAATGCTGTTTAAGTATAATATTTGCATTTGGAAACAGTTGTTTGAAATGTTTTAAATGTTGCTCTATTAAAAGCTTCAGCCTTGAAAGGGTTGACAGAGCAATAATAGGTGAAAACAGAATTTTGACTATCTCTAACAACTTAAGTAGCATTTGTGTGTAATCATTTTCTCCAATTTTGTCAATGAGAAATGGCAGGATCTTTAACAAAACCAGCATCTGCCCAACGGATTGTTTCAATTTATTGTCATTTGATGACAGTGTATTGACAGATATGGGGCAAAGCTTATCTCTTGCATCCACAGGAGAATAAGGGAAACAAATAATTGCACTGTTGAATGCGTCTAAGTCCATATGCCCTGAAAGCACAAGATGCTTTAAAACACATTTGATTTCATATGGGGCAACACCTTCAAGAATGACATGCATGATGTCCTGTGGGGTTTGATTGATTATATCAAAGTGAGGGAATTCTGTTAATTTGCTTCTCCTGTTTATGCCATGTGTCATTTTTAGATTGTCTTTCAGAAAGTCAGTATTTGCCTTTTCAATGTCATTGCATTGCCTGTTATGACATGCCATTGTCCTTTTAACAAACAAATCTTCATTAAATTGCTCCTGCATGTCTTCAAAGTTGCATTCGCAGTGCCTGCATTTACTGTAGGCAAATCCCACTCCTATCTTAAATCCAGCCACTTCATGCTGAGCTAGAGTGTCTCCGCACACAGACATAAGTGCTCCATAAATTGTCCTCTCACCATTTGCAGTGACAACCTGGACACCATCACACAGCTCAGTTAAGTCAAGGTTAATCCTCTCAAATATCTCATCAATACCACAATGGGAAATATCTTTTGATTTTACCATGGCAAGCAGACGAATGGCAGCAAGTCTTGATCTGTATTTTGGGTTGATGTTACCTAAGGTATAATAAATCAATAACAATTTGTTTTTGTTTGCCCGAGATCCAAGAGGATTGCATAGCTCAATTTCATCTGTATATAAAACCAACTGCAATGCTGTGGGAAATTTCAAAAACAGTGGGTGCGACTTAAAAATGTCTCCATCAATGAAATCATGAAAAAATCCATCCTTGCATGTCTGTGACCTCTCATCAATCATTGCAATTGTTCTTGGATGTGATAGCAGCTGCTCCAAACTTTTCACCAACGGTATACAATGAAAGCAATGGTCCTTAATGGTAAGAACTCTGGAGTCTCCATGTTTCACATAACATACTGTTTGTTTTGCGACAACAATCTCTGGTTCAACTGGTTCTAACAGTTCTTTGATTGTCTTATCCTGCAAATGGGTGGAAGCAATTTGACAGAAAGGGTCAACAAACTGGTCAAATATCCCCATTGCATCACTCTTTAGTTGATCCAGGTCCCTAGAATGTCTCTCAATCATGTTGCTCATTTGCTGTTTTAGGTGCTCCAATAATGCGGCCTGATATTGCTGGACTCCACTCACCATTTGGTTAACAGCTCTCTGGGGAGTAGAAAACAAAAAAATACTACATTATAAAATTCATATACATGCAAACTCACAGATACTTTTTAAAGTAACCCTTCAATTACATATTGTTAGTGACATGCAATGATCAAAAACTAAACTATCATGAAATAATAGAAAGAAGCATGTGGAGACACATTCTAATGTCAGGTGTTTCTCTGACATACCTTTAGCTGTCCACCTGTGATCGGATCAACCAAAATACCAGGTCTGAACAGTGGCTAAGTCATTCTACAGTTTAAGCTTATTGATTTTAACTACTAAAAATTAAATATAATTAATTGGAAAAGCAATGGTATAAATTACCTGTGTCAGTCGATGGGTTTCTCTGGCTTGAAGAAGAAATGCAGTTGCATGTTTAGAAAGGTCAACATTCATGCAACCCTCTCCATCTTCTTGAAATCCACTCTAAAAGAGATTAACAACAAACCTATCTATTAAAACAGGGAAAATATAAGGCATTTGTAAGTACCACCAGCAGACAATCTGACAACTACCTGGGTAAGCTAGCTAACTAGATTTCTTCCTATAAAAAGGTACAAGATGGGTGTATTTTTACTGATTGGTGTCTTTATTTTGAGTATGTAAAATAACAACAAAAACAACTAATAAAAACTAAACAAAACAGTACTACAAAAAAAATCAGAAAAAATCTGTACTTCATGAGTGTTAAGATTGACACACATACTAAATTGTATCCCTTCACTTGCTCTCTTGTCAATAAATTAACATTACTAAAGGCCTTTGAACTGAACTTGTATTCCAATAAGCTATAAGGAGATAACTTCCTGTCACACACTGTCATGAAGACGTGTCTCACCTGCCGGTTATAACTCTGTGAATGATAAGCTAATAATACACATATTGGAGCCTCTATGCTTGATTCAAACTGTTGAAATCTCAGTAGGCTACTTGTATTTGAGTTACTTGTTCGATTACTCGTTACTGACAAAAGTAGTGGAATTACAGTAACGCATTACTTTCAACACTGCTATTACTTAAAATTACAACCTGAGCCTGTCATTGACAAAAACAAACACGTGCTTGGATCAAGCACAGTTGACCTAAATAAATGTTCCGTTAAATTTTAGCTTGTGTAACGACTTACCGCTGGAATGACGATGCTTGAGCCCTCCGCTTCAACTACAGGGCTTGCATTAGTTTGGTCGTTTACGGCTGTCCTTTCACCTGCTCCAGGTAAACCATGGCGAGTCTGTCCTTCGTCCTCCACCGCTTCAACTGAAGATGATGCGCGTGTGTCCGCTTCACGTGATAGTAGAAGGAGTTATACACCCTGTACTCACTTGGACACCCATCAATCCCGCACACGACGCGAAAGTCAGGGCTGCGACTGTGCATGGTGTTAATGTGACTCAAAAGTTGTTTCAGAGTCAATGCCACAAATATGTAGCATATGAAGCAACGCCAAATCATGTTGGAAGGTGTCACAGGGAAGAGGACGGTAAACTGATCACAGGCACAAGTAGGTAGCTAGAGCAAGACTGCTGTAAAAACTCGTTACTATGGTTACACCCGCCAGCTAGGTGCTGCAAATGAGAATGTGGGCGTAAACTAACGTTATATGGGACCGACTTGGATTTGAACTAGGATTGACGTGTTCCATTGCAAGTAAATGAAAGCGCTGTATCCAGTGCTCATTCTTTGAAGTTCACATCGCACTCCTTTTGAATTTTATCGACGTTTCAATGTGTTTTCAGTGTTTATTGTGTATCGTTGCAGCCGAACAGAGACAGCAAGCTAACGTTAGCGGAGCTAACTAGCTAGCTAGCTAAGTCAGCTAGCTAACAGCATGGAAGAATTGGATGATGTCGCAGTGTCGATTTTAAGGGGTAATGTATGCAAATATTATTCTTTATCATATATGAACGTACGAATGCAGAGGCCTAATTGAAGCTAAAAAAAAGAAGCTAATTGCTTCCTGGTGCTGCTCCACATGTGACCCTACAGCAGCACTGTGGGCCTCAAACTCTTTCTCCCATTTGTCACATCACGCTCCTTCTGTCACCTGTTGAGTGAAGTGTTATGTGTGGTCTGTGAACTGTAGGAACTGAATTGTGCTTTGGGAATAATGTATATTATGTTGTGTTCAGACCAAAAGCAAAGTGAATTTTCGCTCCTGTTACTCGCGCCATTTTGTTCCCGCTAAATTCATAAACTGTGAAGACTAGCTAGTTGGTCAAACTAGTGACCAACTGGTGTGTGGCAGCTCTAGTTATACTAGTAACGTCTATATGACATACATCAGCAGCCAATGAGGTATCTACATTTCTATACTAAGCTGGTTATCACTAGCTACCTAATTTGAATGAAGTGTCAACTTCTAAGGCCGGCTACACACTGGCTGCGTGGCTGGCTGCGTGGCGTTTCTGTTGCGTGGCGGCTGGATTTTTTGATGCCTTTACACACCAGAAACCTGTCTGATGCACTGCTGCAAGCTTTGTCTGGACACATGTATGTTTCCCATTGATAAAATGAAATACCATGTTAAACATAAATAAAAACTGATCTGATTACAGCAAAGACAACGTCAGCAGTATTGACAGAAAAGTAGGCTACAGAATATTTCGTTTTGTATTGACAGGTGCAATATTTGAAAATCATTTTTTTTTTTTTTTTTTTTTTTTTAAGATTTATATCTGCATTTATACCAAAACCTAGAGGCTTTCAAACATCAACTCTAGGTATTGACATCAATGCAGTTATAAATGTAATTAAAAAAAAAAAGAAAAAAAAAAAGTTTTTCAAATATTGCACCGGTCAATGAAATATTCTGTAGCCTATTTTGCCGTCAATACTGCTGACGTTGTCTTTGCTGTAATCAGATCAGTATATATTTATGTTTAACATGAAGTAAACTACTGCTTTAGTGCAGTAAATTAATGGAAATACATACATGTGTACGGACAAGGCTAGCAGCTCCAGCGCCGCGTCAGACACGTTTCTGGTGTGTAAAGACAGAAAAATCCACGCAGCCGCCACGCAACAGAAATGCCACGCTCACGCGACGCAGCCAGTGTGTAGCCGGCCTAATAGTCTCATGAAGTTTAATTTCTAGGGCACGGTTTCATCTTGCTAGGTTTGTCTTCTAATGTTTTCATAGCTGCAAACATCACAGAGACAATGATGAGCACCCTGTCTCGTAAAGACTTGCGAGATCTTTTCCCAGGCCCAGAGAACTTTTTACGGAGAAAAGCGGTCTGGCGTGCCTGTCATGGTGCATCGGAGGAGGTCAGTTTCTCAGTTAAGTGGCCTAAACTAACCACCTATTTAAGTTGGGAGCAGCACATTGAGCTACTGATAACAACAGCACAGTGTTTTTGGAACAGGCATGGTAGTCTACATGTGTGTTCAGTTCAGTTAGGTGTTCAGTTAGTTGATGTAAGCGATTTCACCCATGAAATGGAATATTGCTTATTTATACATGTGCAGAGCTGTCAATGCTACATTGCATTTTGTGTTGTCACAAAAAACTAAAATGTTGCTTTTTGCAGTAGTTCATTATCTTTTATTTTACAGGAGTCTGGCCAAGAACACTCCAAATGATCGTGCAGTTCCTCCTTTAATGCATCACCCATGCGACAGACATCCACTCCTGTGAACGCAAGTCCTGCAAAGTACAAAACCCCTGAAAAGGTTGTGAAGTTATCCTTTCCAGAATATGTATTGCACACCGACACAGAACTTGAGCAAGTCCGACAACAGTACTTTGAGCTGTCAAAGAGAGGTGAACAGCGCAACTGCCAGATGTCAAAGGAGCTCAGATGCCGGCTCATTCGAAACACCATGACCAGTATGATTGCAATCCTGAGGGCAAAGGGGGATGGAGAATCACACAGATACCCATCAAAGCCAGAAATTACAGCAATGGCAAAGATAATAGTACTGTACTACCCCATGCTGCAGGACCAATGCCTCCATACATGGGTAAGTGAAATGCATCCAGTTGATGACTGTTTCATGTAGGACATTTTTAGTAGCGATTTGAAAAATGTATTAAATGTCTTGTGCAGGTCACTGTGTACACACAGCTATACAAAAGATTGCAAAATGTGAGATCCCCCCCAAAAAAGAACTCCAGATGGGAGACATTCAAAGAGGTGAGCTGTAACTAATGACTATTTTCATCAAAGATTCATATGTTAATCATTTTCAAGATTAATTTAATTGATCAGTTGTCTTGTCAATATAATGTCCAAGGTCATGTCCTCAAAAGTCTTGTTTGGTCCACAACCTTAAGATATTAATTTCACTGTCATAGAGGACTAAAGAAGCTAGACAATATTCACATTTGAGAAGCTTAAATCATATTTGGACATGAGAAAAAAAAAGAAGAAAAATTATCAATCATGTCAATGTCCTGGGTGATCTGTCTCTAGTGTTTCCTCACTTCCCGTTTTTAATGAGTGCTCTTATTTTAGTGTTTGACTACAAAGTAATTGCTTTGGATGTGTGTGGGGGATATTGCTTTTTATTACAAAGCACTTTGTGTTACATTTTGTTTGTATGAAAAGTGCTATACAAATAAAGTCAGATGGATTGATTTAGTAGTTGACAACTAATTGATTAAGTGACTAATCTTTGCAGCTCTACAAAGAAGCGCCGTCTTGAGCAGCCAACAGACACAGATGAAATGGATTCAAGTGACTCAACAATCATTCTAGATCGGTCCACAGAAGGAAGTGGCAGCCCAGGCTCAGACAGTAAAGAAAGTGAGTTAGAAGGTGAGTTTCAACTTTGCATTTACATATTTGCCCTTGTGAAGTATTTATATTTTAGATAAACTAATAAACCCACTTTATTGGTCAAGATGACAGTCCTGACATGACAGAAGTAAAAGGCTTTCAAATGTACATCAGGGGATAGGTATTTGCACTACATTTGTACTGTTTTATTATCATTTATTAACATTATTGTAGAAAAGTTTTAACAGAAATCTGGTATTGTATCATTTTGAACAGCTGGGTACAGCAGTACCTTTTTAGTATCAGTCTACTGTGCAACAATACTTCCTATAACCTTTCCAGTATATCAAATAATGTTATATATTTAAAACCCATGTGTCTCATTAGTGTCATTTTTGCTCTTTTTAATTGAATGTAATTTTGGCTTCCAAAATACCGAAATGATCCTTAAAGTACATTATCCTATCAGAAATATGTCTGTTATGTGTTGAAGGAAAAAGAAGATCCCAAAGCCTACCTGAAGAAGCACCATCTGCCCTCTCCAGTCCTGATGGTGAGTTTGTCCAACTGCCTCATGTGTGTAGTGGGGGTGTGCGCATCTTTGTAGGGGTGTACTTGTGTGCCTACATGCAATTGTATGTGATTGCATGACCATAAGAGTTTTGAGCAAATAGTTCTCATGCATTTATTATACAAAAAATGTCATACAACAACATGAGATGAACTTTTTTTAAACTGAGGCATATTAATTATGTATTTTTGTGTCTTACAGCTAACACGTCTGCAGATGTTGACAGTCCAGACACCTACAATCCAGCAACCTTGGCCAAGCACTACAAACTTTGTATAAAAGAAAAAATCCAAACCACCAGGATGTCTCTCATCTCTTGGATTTGGAATTTGTAGCCAGAAGAGCATTCATTGATTCAAATACCATTCGCGAGGAGGACAGACATGAGAAGGTTCTAGAAGCATATCCTTGTTTCAAGGATGTTGTACATGTAAGTCATTATTGACTGTGCATGATTTAAAACCGTGGTATCACACACAATGTTTAAAATACCAATTTTCTCTTAAATGATGTATTCAAATGTCTGTATTGGTATATTTGATATTTCATAGGTGATGGAGGAACTTCAACGCATTTTGGATAAGGATAATACCAACTTCATCGATGAACTGAAGGGAAGATGGCATGACTTCTGCAGTTTTTTGGTGTATGGAAAAAGGCACTGAAACCCCAATGGGAATGGACAAAGGTAAGGAATGCTGTTTTGGTGTTATTAGTGAATAGGGTTTAGGGTGGACCTTCAGGCATGTGAATTTGCTGAATGTTTTTTTTTATTATTATAATTATATTTTTTTTTTTATAAGCATTGTGTCTGTTGTATACCTTTTTGATCAGATTTGACCTTGTGCACTTTGTCAAAGTGTTTAAGTAATAAATCTTTTCCTGTACAGCTGAACAGGCTCTTGAGCTCCTACGTGTGCTGCCATCACTGTTCCCCTCCACGTCTGCTCCTCCAAAGAGGGTACGAAATGCCAGCGAGGCTCTGGTGCATGTCCTCGAGGTGAGCTGTGTAAAATGTTGCAGGATCATTTTGACTGCAGTATCGGAAAAAATTATAACTGAAGGTGCTGCCCCTGACGACTCCCAATGTATTTCCTATTCACATACTGTATGTTTTAAGCCTTCAAAGACACCTAAAAGATTTGTTTTTAGAAAGAGAATTTTCACTGGGTAGATGTCTTTGCTATGTCACGGTATGTACAAAAATGGGTGCATTACATGGTAGCAGGTTTTATCACTAATGATAACCAAGCAAGACTAGCCTAGCCTTGGTTATTAGTTCTTTTGGAAGGCTAGACGTGTGTAAACAGTAAATGCATTGGGGATAGTTAAAAACAGCACTTTCAGATGGAGCTTTCTCAGTACTGTTAACTTTTGTCAGAATTTTGCTTTGTAAAGTTATGTTTGTAAACAACCCCCTATGCATGATCCTGACAGAAGGATGTCTGTTATGTGTTACAGGAAACAGAAGACCCCAATTCCTACTTGAAGAAACGCCCTGTCTCCTGCCCAGTCCTGATAGTCAGTCCGTCCAACTGCCTCCTAGTGGTAGGACATGTGGCAATAACCAACTTTCCAAAAGACAAGCTTACCGAGAGTGCTTTATACCTTATGGCCTACTATTATACCCTACACCTGACTTATCCGAAGTGTGTTGCCACTCTGCTTTCAGTCATACAGACAGAGGTCCTCTTAGACAAAATCCATGAGAGAGATCTCACGTCGTCTTACAAGAAGAGCATGGCTGAGTGGAAAGCTTTTATTGGCCAATAAAACCAGTGGTCAGACATGGTGTAGGATAGCACTTCCTCTCTCCCTCCAAGGGTACTACAGTCCATGTTCACTGCTTTTGATTCTTGGTCGGATTTTGGCTAAGTTAGCCCAGTGTTAATTTGGGGTGCACGACAATATTAGCCAACATGCCGATATCCTGTGATGTTATATTTTTGTGTGTTTGCACAATTCAGTGCAGATTATGCTTAGTTTAAGTTTATTTTAACTTTTCAGTTAATATTAAGTTTAAACAACTAATTGTCCAGCAGATATAGTCACTAATTTAGGCACATCTACTGTGAAAGAGTAAATTGACTAAGCAGTTAGGTTGGGATAAAAGTGAACATAGCGCTATCGGTTATTGTCCAGTTGAGTTGTAAAATATTAACATATTGGATATCTGCAAAAAGTCCAGTATGCACCAGTATGGTGCATCCTTAATGATGGTGTTAACAATGGTTAATGGTGTATTGAGAGACTAGTTCATGTAAGCCCAGAACCTTTAATTTGAATGTTACATTATTAAGTATTTGTATTAAGAATGAATGTCACAGGTGGAGCAGTTTTAGTGTGCCTAGTTTGTCTATATGCCTTGAGAGTGCCTGTGCAAAGCACAGATTTGGTACGTGTATTGAGAGGTACATTGGTCAGATGTTTGGATCTGGCCTTAACTCACTCACATATTTGGCATGTTCTGCTATGTTTTCATATTTCAGTTCCATAAAAACTGTGAGCCAAAATGTTGAGGAAAATGATGCTGTTTCCCTTTTATGCAGTCCTCTGGGACTTTTTGCTGTTTAAATAAAACAGAAAGTTGGTTAAATGCAAGACTAGTTTTAATTTTTTCTGTCTTTATAAGAAGTAGTTAATATCTTGAATCTAGTAGGTGAATGTCTTGAATCTAGAACAGTATTACTTTTGTAGAGCTTACAATAAGGTAAATACACTTGAGATGATGACAGGATGTTAAATTACGGCTTATTATGGCAAAAGAGCACTGCCTAATATGAGTCAGGAATGCAAACTTCAAGACATTTTGTCTCAAAATGCCAGTTTCTAATCTTATTTCAAGTAGGTGATGGACTTAGATCTAGAACAGTGTAACAATTATAGAACTAAACATTAAATACACTTGAAACAAACAGGATGACAAAAAGAAGATGCTACTTTTGAGGAGAAAATACTATTTTTGAGCATCACAAGCTTATTATGAGACACAAAACCTCACAATACTAGTAAAATATAGCTAAAAATGAGTTTTCCCAGCTAATTTCAAGATCACTCTTATCTTGTAAGGCTTAAATATAATGTCTTATTTCAAGAAATCTTACCAAGAGAATTTTCACTTGTTCCATTGGCAGATTTTTTTGCTTATTACAAGCAGAAATATCTTGTATTAATTTTTTTTTGCTAATTTTTGGAGTGACCTTTTTGCCAGTGAACTTCTACACATACAGTACATCCAAACCGAATGTTCAACATTGTGATGACCCCTCCCACTCTGTGGTTGGCTCTTTCCCTGCAGGTGTTTAGGAGGCAGTCTGAGTGGCTGATCCTCCTGCTACACCTGAATCTACTCTACTCTTCCTGCCCTCTGATTCCAATTTACTGCTAGAGTTGCAGTTCAGATTCTCTTGTTCCTTACAGCCAGCAGGGTTTGTTTTTGGGTGGGGCTGTCTTTTGCATTTTGCACACACACACACACTTTATCCTATTTTTATAGTAATATTCAATTTGGGTTGAATACATGTTTTAATTCAATCCTTAACTATGTGTAGTCTCTTTTGTTGTGAATTCCAGCTAGCTCATGACAAACATTGATGTGGGAAGTACCAAGTAAATTCCAGTTGTGAAGGAGCTCAGAGCATGACTGCTGACCGCAAGGATTTGAGGTGATACACATCCTTGGGTGCAAGTATTTATTCGTTTTATCTGTAATATACCTGTAAAAGCGATTCTACTGTCGCAGACTAATTTCCAATATCTGAATGAAATCATGAGTCTTGCTAGAGTGGCAAGGCGGGTGGCGCTAGGGGAGGAATCGCCACCCGAGTCTAACTAACCGACAACGCCACCTGGGGACTTCCACCCCAAGAAATGTTTTCTACTTCAACAAGCACCCCAGTTATACAAAGGCTACACAGGTTCACTAACTGAAGCAAGACAGAGACATGGTTACAAAAGAAATATACATTTATTGATGGATAATTTATGACCGGAAGTGCCTGTAGAGAGGATGGTTAAAAATGAGGATGTTTAAATCAAATTGTGATATAAAATGTAGAAAAGTTTTTATTACACTAATTATATATATATATATATATATATATATATATATATATATATATATATATATATATATATATATATATATATATATATAGCAATCAGGTTAATTATTTTAAAACAAATACACTCCAAGTTATGGCTTAAATTATCAAAGGAAAAAAGGGGGGGAAAGTGGGCAGAGGCCAGCTGTGGAGAGACAGTCTACTAAGGGTGTGCCCACTGCAATCAATAGTCACTGCAAACCGGTGTTTCAGTTTAACGAGAGACCATGTTAACTGGCAACTGTCAGCCAAATGAGTCTTGTTGTAGTGACAACAGCTGTTGAAAACGGGAAGAGAATACGTAGCTGTCCGCGTGAATGCCTTTTTGTTAAGTTGTCATCAAAATGTTAAAACATAACAACGTTTACGTTAGCTCTCCGATTTGTCTTGGGAATCTTGTCTGAGGAAATTGTCAGTCCTGTTTTGAATGTGGCTTGCTGTTAAGGAAAACAGGAAGACAGAGTTGCTCTTCCTTTACAATGTTTATAAATCGTTTTATTGAATAGACCTATTAGTCTTCAGAGCTTGTTTAAGTAAACACATGTCACATAGAAAACTATTTAGCCCTTTTAAAAGTAGAAAATAAATTAACAACTTGGATTCGAACTCGTGGGAAAATATAAACGACTTAGCAGTCTAACGCACTGTGCCATCACATTGCATCGTTACCTTGTGGGTATGATATGAACTCAAACGTCACACAGTCTCTTAAAGTCAGGAGGCAGCCAGATGAAGTTGTGACCACACTGCATGCAAATAACTGACAAGTTACTCTTGCTCAGAAATTGTCTTGTATGTTTGTCGACGGTAAGCACATTGAAATAAAACTGAAACTCAAATGTCCATCTCTGATAAACCAAATAATAAATCAATAAATAAACAAACATGATTTCACGTGCACAAAAGGCTCCACAGTAAATGATGGTAAGTATAGCATTCAAATATCTCATACAGTGGGGCAAAAAAGTATTTAGTCAGCCACCAATTGTGCAAGTTCTCCCACTTAAAAAGATGAGAGAGGCCTGTAATTTTCATCATAGGTACACTTCAACTATGAGAGACAAAATGAGAAAAAAATCCAGAAAATCACATTGTAGGATTTTAAATGAATTTATTGGTAAATTATGGTGGAAAATAAGTATTTGGTCAATAACAAAAGTTAATCTCAATACTTTGTTATATACCCTTTGTTGGCAATGACAGAGGTCAAACGTTTTCTGTAAGTCTTCACAAGGTTTTCACACAGTGTTGATGGTATTTTGGCCCATTCCTCCATGCAGATCTTCTCTAGGGCAGTGATGTTTTGGGGCTGTCGCTGAGCAACACAGACTTTCAACTCCCTCCAAAGATTTTCTATGGGGTTGAGATCTGGAGACTGGCTAGGCCACTCCAGGACCTTGAAATGCTTCTTACGAAGCCACTCCTTTGTTGCCCAGGCGGTGTGTTTGGGATCATTGTCATGCCGAAAGACCCAGCCACGTTTCATCTTCAATGCCCTTGCTGATGGAAGGAGGTTTTCACTCAAAATCTCACGATACATGGCCCCATTCATTCTTTCCTTTACACGGATCAGTCGTCCTGGTCCCTTTGCAGAAAAAACGCCCCAAAGCATGGTGTTTCCACCCCCATGTTTCACAGTAGGTATGGTGTTCTTTGGATGCAACTCAGCATTCTTTCTCCTCCAAACACAACGAGTTGATTTTTTACCAAAAAGTTCTATTTTGGTTTCATCTGAACATATTACATTCTCCAAATCCTCTTCTGGATCATCCAAATGCTCTCTAGCAAACCTCAGACGGGCCTGGACATGTACTGCCTTAAGCAGGGGGACACGTCTGGCACTGCAGGATTTGAGTCCCTGGCGGTGTAGTGTGTTACTGATGGTAGCCTTTGTTACTTTGGTCCCAGCTCTCTGCAGGTCATTCACTAGGTCCCCCCGTGTGGTTCTGGGATTTTTGCTCACCGTTCTTGTGATCATTTTGACCCCACGGGGTGAGATCTTGCGTGGAACCCCGGAACGAGGGAGATTATCAGTGGTCTTGTATGTCTTCCATTTTCTTATAATTTCTCCCACAGTTGATTTCTTCACACCAAGCTGCTTACCTATTGCATATTCAGTCTTCCCAGCCTGGTGCAGGTCTAAAATTTTGTTTCTGGTGTCCTTTGACAGCTCTTTGGTCTTGACCATAGTGGAGTTTGGAGTGTGACTGTTTGAGGTTGTGGACAGGTGTCTTTTATACTGATAACAAGTTCAAACAGGTGCCATTACAGTATTTCTGAATTGCTAAAACACTAAACCACTTTATTGATTGAATCACACAGTTTGCAGAACGTTAAAACACTTCTCATGTGGTTAGACACAGGTACAAATCGGAATCACTCTTTGTGCAAAACTGTAAACACATTGTCATTCACAAAGCACTTCTAGCATTGTGGTGCACTTCAAATCAAAATGGCACAACATAGCCCCCAACAGTGAAATGCAAGCAACACACTGTTGTCATCGGTAACACACAAGCACTCAAAATTGAACACACCTGTTTCAAATCAGTAATGTGTTGCACCTAATGAGTAATCAGGATATAAAGCCATGTCAAATCCAAATGGCATGTGTGATTTTCACAATGGAGGGCAGGAGAGAAGGGGAAGATAGAGGAAGAGGAAGAAGAAGAAGAAGAAGAAGAAGAAGAAGAAGAAGAGGAAGAAGAAGAAGAAGAAGAAGAAGAAGAACACGAGCAATCATTTCCAATGAAATTAGAGCAACAATCATACACCATGTTCTGGTTCATGGAATGAGTATGAGGGAAGCAGGACTACATGTTCAACCAAATATAAGCAGATTCTCTGTGGCCTCCATTGTCAGGACATTCCGAGAAGAGAACAGGTAAGTGTACAATCATTTGTGGTCCCTCAAACTTACAGTACAGTATGTACAGTCATGGAACATCTCAGTAAATTACTGTAACATATCACTAAAAATTGGCCCTTTTCTTGCAGTGATATACTTGTATAATAGTATTTTATGTATTGTACATATTTGGTAACATTTCAATGCATTAGGCCTGTCTGTACAATTCTAACAAGAGGTTTTATTTGCTAGAATTGAAAGACTGCCACATGCCGGTGGAAGGAGAGGTATGTTCTCACAACAGCAGGAGACCATTATTGTCAATATGGTCCTTCAAAATAATCTTATTCGTCTCCCTGAAATACAACAGGGAGTTGAGGAAGACAACGTGAATTTTGAAGGAATCAACAGTGTGAGTCTCTCCCACAATTGACTGTGTCCTGAAATGCAACCTGATAAGTCTCAAACAAGCCTACAGAGTACCATTTGAGAGAAATTCTGAAAGGGTAAAAGAGCTACGATATCAATATGTACAAGTAAGTAATCATGTCCAGAGATTATACAGCACTATTGAGTTACTGTACATCTTTACTGTGTTGAATGTAATGCAGCACATGTATACAGAGGCATGAAGCCTGAAATGCTATGTCATTTATGTAACTTCAAAAATTATTTTTTGTTCATTTCTATAGAGAACGTTTCAACTGGATTCCATGGAGAGGCCTCATGAGTGCATCTTCTTGGATGAAACTGGCTTCAATCTCACCAAGAGGAGAAGGAGAGGCCGTAACATTATTGGTCAATGTGCTGTTGTAGAGTTGCCAGGGCAGCGTGGTGGCAACGTGACCATATGTGCTGCCATCAGCAGCTACGGGGTTATTCACCGCCATGTGACTGTAGGGCCTTACAACACTGCCCATCTTATAACCTTTCTGTATGCTCTACAGGAAGCACTACTGAGACGTGAACAGAAAGGTGATGAGCAGGCAGAGCATCCCATGTATGTGGTAATCTGGGACAATGAACTTTCACCGTGGTCCTAGAATTTGTGAGTGGTTTGAAAATAACCCACGTTTTATAAATGTGTGCCTCCCACCATACTCGCCCTTCCTTAATCCCACTGAAGATTTTTTTTTTTTTTTTTTTTTTTTCTTCTTCTCTGCATGGAGGTGGAAGGTCTATGACAGACATCCTTATGCACAGGAAAATCTCATTCAGTCAATGGATGCAGCATGTGACAACATTGGAGTCGAAGCGATTCAAGGTTGGATTCGGCATGCTAAAGGATTCTTTCCCCGTTGTTTAGCAAGGGACAGGATTGCCTGTGATGTTGATGAGGTCCTGTAGCCTGACCATGCCCAGAGGCATGATGCTGAGGCAGAATGTTTCCAAGACATTGCTTGCTATCGATCTGCTGCATATTTTGTTTGTGACTACATTTATGTGTGCAAGATTGTGCAAGTACTTCTTAATAAATATAATTTCCCCCTATTCTGCCCTGAGTGCAGTGTTTTGCATTTATCTCTGTAGTGTGTAATGACTGCTGTGTAGTGTTTATGCATTAGCTGGATATGTGTGTTATCTGAAAACAGTGTTTGGTTTTGGGTAAAGATAACATAGTTCTGAAGCAATTGTTTGATATAGCAAGACAAGTCAAAGGTTTTGACAGTGTAGCTTAAGTTTGGTGATTTGTGTTTTAAGGTTTTGAGAAAGCGAGAGAAACATTCAAAAAATGTGTTTTAGCAATTCAGAAATACTGTAATACAAGTAACGAGTGGAGGACATAGGAGCCTCTTAAAGAAGAAGTTACAGGTCTGTGAGAGCCAGAAATATTGCTTGTTTGTACATGACCAAATACTTATTTTCCAGAGGAATTTACCAATAAATTCATTAAAAATCCTACAATGTGATTTTTCTGGATTTTTTTTTTTCTTCTCATTTTATCTCTCATAGAAGTGTACCTATGATGAAAATTACAGGCCTCTCATCTTTTTAAGTGGGAGAACTTGCACAATTGGTGGCTGACTAAATACTTTTTTGCCCCACTGTACATCCTCTCTTTAAAACAGGAGGCAGCCAGATCAAGTTGTGACCACACTGTGTAGCCTTAAGCTACTAACATTAAGATACATTATATAGGCTATGTATGTTAGTAGCCTTAAGCTACTAAAATTAAGATACATCATATAGGCCATTTATGTTAGTGGATTCAAGCTTGAGGTTATAGGCTACTTAAAATGTGAAATACCACAAACCATTTATTTATAGGCTGGATATGAAATTGTTACACATGATTATGGATAATCACTTATAGAAAACATACAATATAAAGCCAGAAGTATATGCTAACCCAAACAACACACCTCTTTGTGATTATTGGCCATCTGCATGTAAATTGCAGGTGCAGATTATGTGAGCCCATCAAGCCAAGTTTGCAGTCAATTTACTAATTAGTACCATGAGTATATAAGGTTTTGCAGAAGTTACAACAGTGTTGGAAGTAGGGAGAAAAGTTTGTTTAAAAAAGACAGAATAGGGGAGAAAAAGAAAAAAAAATGGATCCAAAACTGGTCAAAGAAATTATGGACTTTAAAGTCCATAATCTATTCCCTTTGGGAATAACAAAACATCAGAGATACTCAGAGAAGAGCTTCGAATTTTGTACTTAAGGGTAAGTTCAAATGTCATATTTCATCAATCAAAATGATTTTTTCTGTTATAGTTAGAATAAATTGAGCTTTCTTTGACCAGATGGAGTTCTTTACTATAAATGCCGGAGACGGCAAGACAAGCAGGAGCATCTTGCAAAAGTTGTCACGTCAGCCTCCGACGCAGACAGCATTTTTCTTGAAATGCACAGCAGCAGCCTTGGGGCACATTGCGGGGTTGAAAAGACACAACACGCAATCATCAGCTGGTACTACTGGCCTGGAATGGAGGCTGATATCCGCAAAAGGGTAAGTTAAAAGGGTCACCCAAAATTACTTTTATTTACACGAAGGCCAACTGAACAAATCAATCTGTCAAATTGAAGCAATAATTAAATGGATTCTACACATGTTGTAAAAACTACTAAAAACTGGCTACTAGAACCAGAAATGTCTGACTTTTGAGATTAATTTACAACTCCAACATGAAGTGAACTATGATGTTGTATTTGACTTACTGTTTCTGCTTGACCAAATGCCTATGATATACATTAATTTGAATATTATTTGGTTTCAGATTGGTCAATGTCCTGATTGCCAGGCAAAGCGTGCCAGTCTCAAAGGAAAAAAAAAAAACAGTATAACCCAATAGAGGTGATGTTATTTGTTCAATGAATAGCCCATGCAGCTAAATGTGCTTACAAGCTTCCTGTACAGATCTTTGATTAGCCATATTTTAACTTTTAGGTAACAGAGCCATTTGAATTGGTGGGGATGGACCTTATGAAGCTGACTGTAACTGAGGGTGGTAATCAATACATTTGTGTAATGGTTGATTATTTCACAAAGTGGGCAGAGGCCTATCCTCTGAAGAATAAATCAGCAGAGGAGGTGACCAATTGGATTTTGGATACAAATTTGGTGTACCTCAGAGACTGCTTACAGACCAGTGGACAGAGTTCAAAAACCAGGTGAACACTCATGACAAACATTGCTTATTTCTTACTGAGCCATACTGTAAATGCTGACCTTTTTTCTGCAAAATTAAATTTAAGGTGAATGCCAGGCTCTGTAAAGCCCTTGGCATTCAATGGAGCTTCTGTTCCCCATACCACCCTCAAACAAATGGCTTGGTTGAGAAACTTAATGGCACCATCCAGAGGTCTGTGCATTGTTAAATTGGCCAATTTACACCTACACAGCATGAGTACTATGGACTAAATTAGGGACATAAAATGCCTGCTGTTATGTTATTCAATGCAAAAATGTTCAGGTCTCAACAAACTGGCCAGGAACACGCCAACACAATGGGACCAGTTCCTCCAGCTAGTCATGTTCAGACTCAGGACAAAAAAAAACAACTGACCACACAGTATAGTCCATATTTCCTACTGTTTGGAAGGGAGGCCAGATCCCCATCTGAGGTGCCAGAAGAGTATGCGGTACGTTGCTGTAATTGTTTTGGAGTAAGTGGTCATAATTATTTGGATAAATAGTTCAGAATATAACACCACGTGGTATGTTGGTACCTCAGTTGACCACAGAAAAAGTGGAGGAACTGATTCTGCGGGAGGTGGTGTTTGATGAGGGAAACGAGCATCGGCAAAAGCGTACCAGAAGGTGGAGAAAAATGTCCTGAGGAGTCAGAAAACCATAACTAAACACAAGCTGGAGCTAGGTTGTGAGGACAATTTTAAGGTGGGAGATCTTGTCCTCAAACAGAACATCAGACAGCATCTTATCTGTTGTGGTTGACACAACGGATAACCCAAAAGCATGTCAAAGTGATTGATACATTTGAAATGACAGCCATCTGGAATGGGACATCAAAGGGGATGAGAACGGTAATGATAACTATCAACAATAGTTGCTTTTACAAGGTGTTTGGTACAATTATGACATCTAAAACTAATTACTTGCAGCTTGATGTTACTGAGTGGGACATGTTGATTGGGGCTGTCTGCAAGGACAGGCATTGGACCCTCGTAACTGCACGCTAATCAATGCAATTCAGTTATAGTTACAACTCTGAGAATCTTGTACATTAAAGTATCTTATCTGTAAAAGGTCATTTATCCAAAGGAGGGCAGATCTATTTTTGTAGATCCATTTGGAGCCACTCCCGAACAAGTCACTCATTGTAGGAATGCAACAAGGTAAGCAAATTCAGGTTTTATTATCATGTCTTTTGTTAATGTTTCTGATGTGCTTATTATTTCTTTACTTTAGGGCATTCATGCGGGAAAAAAACAAAACATTAATATGTCAAGATGGAGGTGTGACACGGTGTCACATCCCCGTCAGGATTTCACATCCTGTGGAGTGTTGGTGTGCAAAGTAAGATTATGTACCCAGTATGTTTTAAAAAAAAAATAAAAATAAATTAAAAAATTTAATAGGGACACAAATAAAATTAACCTGTATTTTCAGGTGGCAGAGCTGCTCCTAAATGGAGCAACCATGGAATTTGATGTTGACGCGGCAGGCATCAACACCATGAGGCAAGAGATTTCCAGGAGACTTGTGGTGACTTTCAATAGTAATGCTGTGATGCTGTATGAAGAGGAATTCTGCTGACACTGATCTTGATTATAAAAAAGGTTTATTACATCAAGTTTTCAGCATCCCTTTAACAAACTCCTGCAGAGAGTTTGGAGAACGACCAACCCAATTCTTCCAATATGTCGCTCTGAAGTTCTGCAGTTAACACATGGTATACATACTGTGCATTACACTAACGTGATTGGGTCAGAACTGACCAATGATACCTTCTTTTTTGGCTCATCTCCAAATAAGGACTCTTCTGTCCAAAAGGGCTCTTCTGCTCATGTTAACAGCCTCCAGATGTCTCAGTAAAAGTAGGGCAAGGGTCAAAGGAATCCCTTACAAGAAAATCCTCAGTACAAATGTATACAAAGTCATGACCTGTTCAGATACCACATTCCCCCCTTCGAGACTTAATAAAGTCTCGGAAACTAAAAGAATAGGATTACCACAAATTAGCACCTCTCATTACATCAGGTTCCTTATAGCATAACCTTTTGGGGTATACACAAATAGATATACAGTATATCAGGATTCAATTTATGGAGTGTGAGAGCGAAAAACCCATCTGGCAGCTTTCTTTCAAAATAGCCATCAATCATTCACGATAGGAAAATTCTCTCACGGCCCCTCCGCCCTAGGCGACCACCTCAGTACTCCAGATCAATTAGAAAACAAATCTTTATCAATTTATGTAGAGCTATGGTTTGAGCCAATACATGTGAAAACCTCTGAAAGTGAAATAAAATCAAAAATGTCCAAATTCAGGCAGGTCAACCCTTCGGAGCTGAAAAAGGACTTTCTTCTCCCTGCCTAGACACCATTTCCCTAACCGTCAAAATAAAAGAAAAAACATCTGAGGTCCCCATATATTCACTCCATGACAGAAAACATCATTCTTCAAACAATTAATGCAAGAATATGATACAAAGTATGTCATGCAAACATGTATATATATCAGACAAACACAGGAATGTAGTCCACTACACCGCAGCTTCTCAGCAGTGTTGATTATCAATGCAGTATTGGTGTGATGAAACCTGAACACTTCCACACCATCCTAGTTCAGAGTTCTCAGTCCATTCATATTGTCCATGTTTGGTCCATATTTGTATCTGAACCCCTTCTGCACATTCCCCCATATGTTCTGGAAGAAAAGAAAACACTGACCAGTATCTTTTTTCAAAACTACACATGAAAATTAAAACATCACTTAAAAATAAAAATATGAATCAAGTATCAAAAATTGTATAACATGAATCACATTCCATTTCCCCCCTTTGATTAATAAGAAGACACTAAACATCCCAACAACCGGTAAAGAGGAAAAGTCGTACTCGGTGTCGCTGCTTCAGTCGATGTATTGACACTCTCAATTGTTTCTGAGGGCAAAGTGACAAATGTCCTCTGTGTATTAGTTACTCTCGAAGTGATTACTGTAGTATATTATTCCTGAACTCCTTTGTGACTGTAGGAACTTCATCATGCTCTAAATCTTTCCTCATAAGCGT
This sequence comes from Zingel zingel, assembly GCA_023566125.1. NCBI lineage: Eukaryota > Metazoa > Chordata > Actinopteri > Perciformes > Percidae > Zingel > Zingel zingel. Next base: position 31,520,005 of record CM042318.1, on the reverse strand, counting down.
CACTTTACGAGTCACATGACCTGCTATCCAATGATTTTGAAACGGAACAATTTGAAACTCCGGCTCTGAATAAGTAGACACATATTCCCCTTGATCCTCCAGCTGGGAATGATACACATAAAGACTGCAATCACCTTTAATCTTCAGTCTTCTCAGTTTATGTCCAACTATTATCAAAAGTATCATAGTCAATTGTCATGCTATTCGTCTGAGTCTTAATAAATAAATCCTTGGTAATCCTCACACTTAAAGGGTCTTCAGTAGATGAGATCATAGTATTCTCAAATTTCTTACTTTTAACAAGAACCATCAGTTAAAATATCATAAACAGCTTAAAATGTTCTTTACAACCGTGACTTCTACTCCTGTTTTAAAAGAAAACACTACACCTGTTAATCTCAGCTGCCAGAGACAGGAAGACTGCCTGTCCCGCGACACAGTTCACACTGTTTACGATTACCAATCCGACTTTATCTCCTAAAGTCACAAAACAGAAGGCTGAAGGAGGCCCTAAGTAACAACACTTCTGTCTCCTCAAGGTTTTATATGATTTCAGCTGTTTCTTCTAAATTTAGACAAACATTTAAAAGAATATAATTCATTTCATTGTCAAAGGTAATTTTTTTCATTACAGTGCTCTGGCATGTACTGCAAAGATGAACCAAGAAAACTATATGTATATTCCCTAAATCCTCTTAACTAACATTTACCCACTTTCTTTCATTAAGTATAAAAATACTTCCTCTGATTGAAAGACACCTCAAATCCTTTTATGGCTATTTTCTATGCTGAATGTCTTTCCACACAGAAGGACTACTATCACCTAGGACATTAACATCGAAGTTGAACCTAATCTCCTAACTTTGCTTTAACCATAATGAAACATTTTCCTCCCAACCTGATTCTTCAAACAGATTGTGCACCTTTAACAAATTAAATCAAACAAATCGACCAGATCATAAACATCCCTTCTTTAACACGTATGGATGTAGCCAATTGGTGATTGAGAAGACCAAATTTATTTTAAAAGCCAATCATTTTGTAGCATGTAATTACTCGTTTTCTACAAAGTACCACACAAAAGTCTCTCTTCACTGTTTGTTTACCAAATAGTAGGTGTAATAAATCTCCTTATGTTCAACATCCCCTTTTCCAACCCAATTTATTTGACATTCCTGTATAAACTGAACAAAGGCTGAAAAGTAGCATACTAGCATAAAGCAATGCAGCCACTTTGCCACATAATAAAATTATAACCATGCATATGTTAGCCAATACTGAATTTTCAATTGCCCAATGCAAGCACTCATTGAAATTTAAACTGATACTTAAACTAACATCTCAACATATCGGTGTAAACATATTGAACTGTGAAAATTATCCTAAACTCTTCACATTTAACATCTTTTACATTTTCATTCTGAACACAGGACAATCCAAGTCTACTTGCAAATGTAATTGTGCAAAACAATCGTTCCTCTCCATTAAGTTGTTCCTGTAATTAATAAACCAAAATTGTAATCACTATCAAGATTCAATGATTTGCACAGCTTCACTCTAGAGTCTTTGTAAATTATTTTACCCTTTAACATTTACAGACTTCAATAACACCACTGCAACTTATGCAGAATAGTGAAATTCAAATCAGATTTCTAGACCTCTATATAAATGACAAAAGATGCTGATCCATCATTGGGCTATAATAACTGATTTTCGTTCGCGAATCTGTACTTAGAGAGAATGACACGAACAGATGACTAGTACACTTTTAACAACAAATTAACCAATGCAAAAAACTTTGCATTTGACTAAAATATATCTCTGATTACAGCTTTTCTTATTTTTTTTTTGTTGTTTTTCCCCATTACCATCACCACTTTTTAATGCACTCCATATGGTCATAATGGCACTTGTAATACACCTTGCCTTTCTTTGTTGTTAAAGATAAAAGTGTGTTAACAAACTACATCCAAGAGCAGTTTACTGATGTTAATATCAGGCTATTTTTACTAATAGTCACACAATTGTTCTAAGCTTTTTTTTTTAAACAAAATTCTGAGAACAGCACTCTCAATCTGCTGTTTGTAACAACTTTACATCAATCCAATTCAAATTTGTACATGAGATCACTTCCCAATAAATGATCTAGGCAGCACTCAAATAATAGAAGCCTGTTCAAAAGTTGTCATTAGAGTCAAAGTCATTAGAGCACAAAAATAAAGCAGTGAAATGTTTCTTTAACATTTCCTGACACACCACCTGAAGTAACATATTTGTCACTAGTCTTGTTAGAAGCTGTCACAGGAAAGTCATTACAAATTTAACAGAATATATATCACCAGGTACTGACAAAATTTAAGGTTTTCATACCAAGTTGCTTAATTTAGATGCATGTCTCAACCCTTCATATAGGTGTATTCACATAGGAGTAACTCTATTTTAAAGTAGAAATAATTACTTGTTTAGAGTATGTGTTTTTTCAAAATGTGTGTTTGTCGGTACATTACCTCCTTTTCATGTGTCAATGCGTCAATGCGTCAATGCGTCGATGCGTCAGTGCGTCGATGCGTCAGAGCAAATCCAGTCTCTCTCACTCCCTCCTTCTCTGGTCTGCTGACATCAACGCTCTTCTATGGAGATCTGTACCAACTTGTGCTCAATTGTTAGATCTCTTTACAGCCCTGATGACACCCCCCTTTCAGGTCTTCTGGGCATCTCTAGAATCCTGGCTCCAGGCTCCTATAAGGGTTCACCAGTCCTCCAGATGACCTTTGGCACCTGTATTCGCCTCTGTAGTTTCCTCTGTAATTTCCTCCTGGTCTATTGCAATCACGGGCAAAGTGTCCATCCTGTCCACAATTAAAACACTCTGAAGAAGGCTGAAAATACGGATCATATCTTCTTCCTCTTCCTCTCCAGTTCTGTATCTGTCCAAAAACTGGCTGTGGATATAAAACAACTGGAATCACTAGTGGACGTTGTTGATTTGGTGAACACTGATTTTGCATAGGCAAAGCTTGCTTTTTCTCCTTCTTCCTATTCTCCACCAGTTGTATTTCATTGAGTTTTCTGGGAGTTTCTTGGTCTTGTTCTTTCTGCTCATTTCTATATAGCTCCACTTGATGGACTATATGATTTGTATAGACAGTTTTTTCCATGGTTCCAAGTCCAATCACTTCTGCCAGTTTACTCCTTACTGGTAGGGGCAGTCCCTTCTGTAACTTGGTTCGCAAAACTGACTTTTCCAGTTGACTTGCATCTGGATCATTTCCTGTAACATTCCTCCACACCTGATAAACTCTCGACACATAGGCTCTCGGGTTTTCTTCTTGTGCCAATGGTTCAATCAAAATGTTGTTTGGATCCACATTTGTCGGAAACTCATCTCTCAGCGCTCTCCACAGTCGACCTCTACTTGCAGCCAACAACTCCGGATCATACACAGAAGTCCCCATACATCGATTAAGTTCAGCTTTCTGTAGAATTTCTTCTATAGCCGGAATCCCAATGAGATTAGTCAAAAGTCTCTTAATATCTCCGATGGCATACTGTGTCCCTGTCGACATTTCTTCCAACTTTGCAATCCAAGGATGTGCTCCCTCTTGAAGAGTAGGCAACTTATCAAGAATATCTGACATCTCTGCGTTCTGTAAAGGTTTATACTCCAAATTCTGTCCTTGAATAATCACTGGAAGCATCTTCCCACTTGCTTTTCCTTTTCTTGAGCGCAATGTATATTTCTTCTCCACTTTCTGGGATCCTTTTTTCAGCAATTTGTCCCTCTGTATCTTCAGCTTCTCAAAGTATGACACGCATCGCTCCATGTCTCTTTCAATCTCTTCTATGCTAATCGCTGCGGGATGAAATCCTGTAGCTCCTCTACTCTCCAAATCTTCATCGCTGTCTCCATCTTCGCTCTTATCAGAGGTCTGATCTCTTGTATCTTTCTGTCTCTTCCATTTTTCATCACCTCTCTTTTCTGCTCTAGCCAGCACTCGTCTGATTGCAGGGTCATATCCTCCCATGATCTCTTCTGATCCACTCTGATCATCCTCATCGTCATCATCCTTCGTCTTTCTAAACCTCAGTCTGCTCTTAGTTTCCAGACGTTTTGTTTTCTTTTTACTTTTGGAGCTTGGATTCATCTTTATGGTCGTTTCTGCTTGTTCTCTCTCAATTATTAGTTCATCTGTGAATGTTTCACCAAAGTACTTTGTAGACATGTGTAACGTTGCTTCTTAATGTCAGTCTCTGATCATGCCCTAAAAACCATCTGGGTGTCCACTTCAAACACTCAATCATGGGCAGTTGTAAATCTGTCGCCCCTCCTTCTCTGCTGCTCCAGCTCCAAATGCTTTCTGGTGCAAGTATGTGGGGGATGGGGCCAAAGTTGCCTACAGAATGGAACGCTGAATGCTATGTCTGTTGGTTTGAACTGATGTTGTTCAGGATCTGGTACTGTCCATCACCGGTCTCGCAGCTTGTAGGGAGAGTGAGACAGGTCTGCTCTGACATCCACCGAGGCACACTAAATAAACACAAAACACAACACCTCCAAGAAGCATTACTTCTCTTTGATCATACTCATTTTAGTTTTCTTGATTCTAACCTATAACATCATTAATTCAAAAATGTTACTATCAAATTAATATTACCTAAGTAAGAAAAGTATCATAAAATATATACTTCAAGTACTAAAAGTAACAACACAGAAAACTGGAAATGATCACAGTAGTTCTATCAATCCACTAAGTATTTAAGCAGCTGATCATTTCAACTAGAAACATATGTTTGTTCTGCACAAATCCTAATTCATTTTTTTATTTATTTATGATATATCCGATCACAATAATATCTAAAAGCAATTCGTCTTGTAAATGACCATTAGTCATTCCTGAAAATTACATAATTTATCTCTTTCTCCTAAGTTTCGGTGCTTGTGATATAGCAGTTTTTTACTATTCTCATCTAGACGTTTACCCTCCTTTAGATTGTAATCCAAATGTTACAGTTGTCTCTGTAACAACAATATTAATATGAACTCCATTATCCTAATTCAAAAGTACATTTATCTCTTTCTTTATCATTCATCTCTTTCTGTCTTTCTGTCACTTTCACAACACTCTCTTTCTGTCTTTAACCAACTTAGTACACTCTTGTACCCTTAACTTCCCTTAAAGTCATACCCTTTTTTCTTCCCATTGTCTCATAAAACTTTCTTTTCCCTTTCTACAGCATACACTTACCATCTTCTTCTCTCAACTTTCCTGACTATCTTTTGTAATAATTGTTACCCATTTAATATACAAAGTATATGAATTAACTCAGTCTAATGTTTCATTAGGATTGGATTAACTCACTGTTTCTTCACAGGAATCAGATTCATTCGTTCTGTTTTCCACCTTCACAAATGTCACTCATTTCCTTGGCACAATACCGTGACCTCATGTGACAGTGGAGACCCTAGCAAAGTCAAAAACCTTATAAAATTATCAAATTTTGAATTTAGTTTATTCAAAGTAAAATCATTTTAGATGTCTCGCCACTCAAAACAAGTGGTCCAACATTTTAGAATGACAGAGGTGACAATCCTGAAGCCCATCCATCAGTCCTCTCATCTCTTACTTTCAATAGAGGTACAGAGGCTGGACTTTTCTTAATCCAGGGTGATCAATCACTGATATGGGTTCCAGCAAATCACTTATGCCAGCTATTAATCCCTTTCCTTTTTTTTTTCTTGTCTTTATTTTATTCTTCTTTTATCTTTTTCTTTTACTTTAATGGTTTCAGCAACTACACCAATTCTCCTCAGGAACTGACAAACTCAGTTCCAACTACCTCTTTAGTACTCATGTACAGATATAAATGAAAGATTAAAGATTCAATGTCTTGTTGAACATATTTGCTTCATACAAACTCATTCAACCTTGCATATTTATTAATTATTTATATCATCAACTACAATTAACCACATCTTTTTTTGAAAATACAGTTAACTATTTGAGTAATTACAATATATTTTCCCTATTTTTTTTAAACATACTTGTATTTACTTTCAAGATAATAACATTTTTATCGGTCAACATAACTCTCATTTATAAATGTAATGAATTTCAGTCCAATAGTTACATAGTCAAACAACTGTAACCAAAGATTTTCTGGGCTACACTCAAAGACTCCACCCTTCTCCTTCTAATCTTCTCTGCCTCTGCACCTAACAGCCCCCAGTGAAGCTGCAGCTCAAAGCAATTACAGCACCTCACACTCATCTCAAGCTGCACCTCTGCAAGACAAGTCTCCCCCTTTCTCATCTTCACAGCACAGATCTACAGGCTGCAGCACCCCAGTGCAGACAGGGAGTGGCTAAAACTTTTTGTGAAAACTTGAATTCCTAGAATTCTTGGACATGCGCAGATCGCAGATCGCACCCACAACTCAGTAAAACAGCAGCACGAGACAAGACGCACAAACTCACACAAAACATGCAACACAAACCCTGGTTTTGAAACTTCTTATTCTTACTATAGCCTAATCTATTTCCACGTCCTCCAAAGGAAGCTCATAGGTTGTTAGCAATTTTAAAAACGTTCTCCTCTAAAGAAGACTCATACCTTTTTAAACAAAGTCCTTCCTAAGAGGCTCATATCAGTTTAACACTTTTTTTTTTTTAAACGTTCTCTTCAAACAGAGACTCATAGTTTTAGCCATAATGAACAGAATATCTTTCCTCACAGATAACTAAGACTCCTGTTCTCAACCAAAACATATATATATCTAACATAGGATATCCTTATGACAAATCACGCATGCACAGCCACACACAGCAGAAACACCACTCTCCACGCACACACTCTCTCTGGATCCTTCATTCATACTATTTTCCCTAAAGGCCCGCTTCTCCGCCGCTCCTTTTCCTTCTATCCTGTATCATTTTTTGTGCTCGCTTTCTGTTACCTGAGTAGTAGATATCAATGGAAGGCTGCTTCGAACATAATTCGTCAACCATGAATCGAGTGTGAGCCTACAATGATTTTTATTCTACAAACTCTCAACATCTTGGAACTTCCTAGCTCCTGACGCGTCCTGGAACTTCCTAGCTCCTAACGCGTCCTCGAAAGCGCACCTAATGTCCTGGAACTTCCTAGCTCCAATGTGGACCTCAAAATCGCATCTAATGAATTTCCAGGATTTACTCGGCCCATCTAGAAGGCCCATCTGACACACCAACGTCCTCACCATGGCCTCAAGTTGTCAGTTTCTTTGAGGGCGTTATTCCTCATAAGCGGCGTCCTAAATAATCAGTTTTTCTTTTTCCTCTTATCCTCTTCTTCCTTTTTCTTCCTTAAGCCATCGCTTTATATTAAGCCTTTGCTTTATATTAAGCCTTTGCTTTATCATAAGCCTTCGCTTTATATTAAGCCTTCGCTTTATATTAAGCCTTTGCTTTATTTTCCTTTTATTGTTTTTATTTCTTTTATTTCCTCTTATTTCCTCTTCTTTCTCTATCTTCCCTTACTATGCTCATACTCTCCCCTGTTTGCGGTGATTACAACGCAAACAAATTTAGAACAGAACCTCCACCATACGGCAATCACAGCACAGCACACACAGGTTCGACACGGTGCAACCCCACAACGCCCACACAGAGACACACATACGAACTGACCAGCGCTCAAAGTTGTGAAAAAGCTCACCTCAGAAACCGGTCAATGAAGCGGGAGTCAGTCCGGCAGTGCCCCATGATGAGACGATGACAACAGGCCTGCAACACGTCGCACATCCTCGTCGCCATATTTGTGGTGACTTTCAATAGTAATGCTGTGATGCTGTATGAAGAGGAATTCTGCTGACACTGATCTTGATTATAAAAAAGGTTTATTACATCAAGTTTTCAGCATCCCTTTAACAAACTCCTGCAGAGAGTTTGGAGAACGACCAACCCAATTCTTCCAATATGTCGCTCTGAAGTTCTGCAGTTAACACATGGTATACATACTGTGCATTACACTAACGTGATTGGGTCAGAACTGACCAATGATACCTTCTTTTTTGGCTCATCTCCAAATAAGGACTCTTCTGTCCAAAAGGGCTCTTCTGCTCATGTTAACAGCCTCCAGATGTCTCAGTAAAAGTAGGGCAAGGGTCAAAGGAATCCCTTACAAGAAAATCCTCAGTACAAATGTATACAAAGTCATGACCTGTTCAGATACCACAGACTGATGGCTGATTCTGGTAAGCTTCAATTAATTGTATACCAACCTCTCTGAAACATTTGCTTATACGTAACTCATTGTGAAATTGGAATATCTTTTTAATAGACAACCTCAATGAACTCTGCCACTGTTGCGGGGAAATAAACACTTGGGAAAGTGACACCTTAGAGGCACCTGTGGACCATTGGGTAGGAACCTTTTAAAGTTATTTTCATGGATAGTGCATTATTTATTTAGACAAAAATCTAATTTATATATTTTCTTTAAATTGTGTTAGATTGAATGCACCCGATGGTTTCATTGGCTGTGTGTAGGACGTCCCAATATGGATGAGGACTTTTAGTGTCCTGCATGCACATCACCCTCATGAATGTTCATGACCTGACACTTACAACACCCACCACTGCAACTTGCATTGGTTGGCTGGCCCTCCTTACACACGTCGCTTAACTCACTGATACAACTCAATTACAAGTCCTTGCTAGTGTAATAGTTTGTCATGACCGTAACAGTGAATAGATGCCAATTTCTCAGTGCATGTTTATTTTACACTTTTAGCCAACTGGTACACAAGCCATACAAGTAACATGCGTAAATCTCTCAACGTACCACATACTACATTGACACTGTACCCATGCGCACATCTCATTAACCTTGAGTGTATTAGTGCGCGGCACTACAGCTAGGGAAAGCCCTGCTGTACCTAAGCTCACTGGTCACAATAGCTTTGTCCTACCGCAGCCTGAGCTCAAGCAGTTAAATCTCCTTGGTCACCCCTACAGACCACACCTCCTTTGGCCACCACTCAGCTGTAAATGACTGGAATGAACTACAAAAAACCCTGATGCTACATTTACACGTGGCCGCCGGCTATTTTCAGAAACTGACATTTCAAACATCGTGCACAGCTGTCAGTTTTCAGAAAAGTGTTCGTTTACATGTACCGTGTATATATGCCGTCAAGAGCATGCCAAACCTGTAGGTGGCAGTGTAACGAGAAGCTCAAGCACACGTTAGCCAATCAGAATCCTGAAAATAGCAACAACAGCAACGAATCACTTCCTCTCTCTTCTCTTCCTCACTTCCTCGGCTGCCTAAAAGTTTTCCAAAATCTCTACTTTGGCCAGAGTTTTTAGAAATAATAGTTTTCTGTGTTTAAAACAGGGTTTTCGTGTAAATGAGAGGCCAAACCGCAGGAAAATATCTGCGTCTTCACTTCGTGTAAACAGGGCATGAAACTCAAAACCCTTATCCCACTAACTGCACTCTGAAGCGAGCTGGAAAGATTATGGCCGATCCCTCCCACCCCGGACACAAACTCGTTGAGACCCTCCCCTCTGGCAGGAGGCTGAGGTCCATCAGGACCAAAACCTCACGTCACATGAACAGCTTTTTCCCCTCCGCCTCTAGCCTTATCAACAAGGCCTTAGAAACCACCCTGACTCTCTACCCCTGGCTCTTCATGCCACTGTTCACGCTCTGCTGTAATGCTCTTTATATTTTGTTTCTATTTTTAATTTAATACATACTCTGTACATATACTTATGTTTATACCTATACTTATATTGTTTAATATTCCATCTAGAGAATGTGTGACGTGCACCAACAACACCTAAACAAATTCCTTATGTGTTTTTTTTAAAAAAAAAAAAAAAAAAAAAAAAAAAGTACTTGGCAATAAAACTCTTTCTGATTAAAGTACGTCTGGCTGCGCTCCTGTCTGATCACTTTACGTGCCAACTGTCCATCTGTACTGTACTATTCTTATGTTACCACACTGCACATAGCTGTACATATCTGTCTATATGGTTCACTCAGTATATCCCTATTTATCCTTTTTTCTTATATATTTTGTTAAAACCCTGCGCATATATATATATATATATATATATATATATATATATATATATATATATATATATATATATATATATATTACTAGTACAATGTCACTGCTACTACTTTGCACATATCTGGACATGTTCATATTACATAGCCATTTTTATTCTATGCAACACCTGTCTGCACTTCTGGTTGGCCGCTAACTGCATTTCGCTGTCTTTGTACTTGTACTCTGCACAATGACAATAAAGTTGAATGTAATCGTTCATGCTGTCGAGCACAGAAACAAAATAAAAATCTGGTTTTCACTACACCTTGAAAACCCAGCACAGAGTTGTTTCCCCTCTACTCCTCTGGATGGAAACAAACTGTTGTTGGTTTTGTGGTTCTATTCTACGTGAATTCGCGAGATATCGGGGGTCCTTGTGACTACAGCTGTCAGTCATGGCCGCAGCCGTGCCGCAACAAATCCGGACCTAGTGGGTATTGACTTTCACCGTGGTCCTAGAATTTGTGAGTGGTTTGAAAATAACCCACGTTTTATAAATGTGTGCCTCCCACCATACTCGCCCTTCCTTAATCCCACTGAAGACTTTTTTTTATTTTTTATTTTTTTCTTCTTCTCTGCATGGAGGTGGAAGGTCTATGACAGAAATCCTTATGCACAGGAAAATCTCATTCAGTCAATGGATGCAGCATGTGACAACATTGGAGTCGAAGCGATTCAAGGTTGGATTCGGCATGCTAAAGGATTCTTTCCCCGTTGTTTAGCAAGGGACAGGATTGCCTGTGATGTTGATGAGGTCCTGTAGCCTGACCATGCCCAGAGGCATGATGCTGAGGCAGAATGTTTCCAAGACATTGCTTACTATCGATCTGCTGCATATTTTGTTTGTGACTACATTTATGTGTGCAAGATTGTGCAAGTACTTCTTAATAAATATAATTTCCCCCTATTCTGCCCTGAGTGCAGTGTTTTGCATTTATCTCTGTAGTGTGTAATGACTGCTGTGTAGTGTTTATGCATTAGCTGGATATGTGTGTTATCTGAAAACAGTGTTTGGTTTTGGGTAAAGATAACATAGTTCTGAAGCAATTGTTTGATATAGCAAGACAAGTCAAAGGTTTTGACAGTGTAGCTTAAGTTTGGTGATTTGTGTTTTAAGGTTTTGAGAAAGCGAGAGAAACATTCAAAAAATGTGTTTTAGCAATTCAGAAATACTGTAATACAAGTAACGAGTGGAGGACATAGGAGCCTCTTAAAGAAGAAGTTACAGGTCTGTGAGAGCCAGAAATATTGCTTGTTTGTACATGACCAAATACTTATTTTCCAGAGGAATTTACCAATAAATTCATTAAAAATCCTACAATGTGATTTTTCTGGATTTTTTTTTTTCTTCTCATTTTATCTCTCATAGAAGTGTACCTATGATGAAAATTACAGGCCTCTCATCTTTTTAAGTGGGAGAACTTGCACAATTGGTGGCTGACTAAATACTTTTTTGCCCCACTGTACATCCTCTCTTTAAAACAGGAGGCAGCCAGATCAAGTTGTGACCACACTGTGTAGCCTTAAGCTACTAACATTAAGATACATTATATAGGCTATGTATGTTAGTAGCCTTAAGCTACTAAAATTAAGATACATCATATAGGCCATTTATGTTAGTGGATTCAAGCTTGAGGTTATAGGCTACTTAAAATGTGAAATACCACAAACCATTTATTTATAGGCTGGATATGAAATTGTTACACATGATTATGGATAATCACTTATAGAAAACATACAATATAAAGCCAGAAGTATATGCTAACCCAAACAACACACCTCTTTGTGATTATTGGCCATCTGCATGTAAATTGCAGGTGCAGATTAGGTGAGCCCATCAAGCCAAGTTTGCAGTCAATTTACTAATTAGTACCATGAGTATATAAGGTTTTGCAGAAGTTACAACAGTGTTGGAAGTAGGGAGAAAAGTTTGTTTAAAAAAGACAGAATAGGGGAGAAAAAGAAAAAAAAAATGGATCCAAAACTGGTCAAAGAAATTATGGACTTTAAAGTCCATAATCTATTCCCTTTGGGAATAACAAAACATCAGAGATACTCAGAGAAGAGCTTCGAATTTTGTACTTAAGGGTAAGTTCAAATGTCATATTTCATCAATCAAAATGATTTTTTCTGTTATAGTTAGAATAAATTGAGCTTTCTTTGACCAGATGGAGTTCTTTACTATATATGCCGGAGACGGCAAGACAAGCAGGAGCATCTTGCAAAAGTTGTCACGTCAGCCTCCGACGCAGACAGCATTTTTCTTGAAATGCACAGCAGCAGCCTTGGGGCACATTGCGGGGTTGAAAAGACACAACACGCAATCATCAGCTGGTACTACTGGCCTGGAATGGAGGCTGATATCCGCAAAAGGGTAAGTTAAAAGGGTCACCCAAAATTACTTTTATTTACACGAAGGCCAACTGAACAAATCAATCTGTCAACTTGAAGCAATAATTAAATGGATTCTACACATGTTGTAAAAACTACTAAAAACTGGCTACTAGAACCAGAAATGTCTGACTTTGAGATTAATTTACAACTCCAACATGAAGTGAACTATGATGTTGTATTTGACTTACTGTTTCTGCTTGACCAAATGCCTATGATATACATTAATTTGAATATTATTTGGTTTCAGATTGGTCAATGTCCTGATTGCCAGGCAAAGCGTGCCAGTCTCAAAGGAAAAAAAAAAAACAGTATAACCCAATAGAGGTGATGTTATTTGTTCAATGAATAGCCCATGCAGCTAAATGTGCTTACAAGCTGCCTGTACAGATCTTTGATTAGCCATATTTTAACTTTTAGGTAACAGAGCCATTTGAATTGGTGGGGATGGACCTTATGAAGCTGACTGTAACTGAGGGTGGTAATCAATACATTTGTGTAATGGTTGATTATTTCACAAAGTGGGCAGAGGCCTATCCTCTGAAGAATAAATCAGCAGAGGAGGTGACCAATTGGATTTTGGATACAAATTTGGTGTACCTCAGAGACTGCTTACAGACCAGTGGACAGAGTTCAAAAACCAGGTGAACACTCATGACAAACATTGCTTATTTCTTACTGAGCCATACTGTAAATGCTGACCTTTTTTCTGCAAAATTAAATTTAAGGTGAATGCCAGGCTCTGTAAAGCCCTTGGCATTCAATGGAGCTTCTGTTCCCCATACCACCCTCAAACAAATGGCTTGGTTGAGAAACTTAATGGCACCATCCAGAGGTCTGTGCATTGTTAAATTGGCCAATTTACACCTACACAGCATGAGTACTATGGACTAAATTAGGGACATAAAATGCCTGCTGTTATGTTATTCAATGCAAAAATGTTCAGGTCTCAACAAACTGGCCAGGAACACGCCAACACAATGGGACCAGTTCCTCCAGCTAGTCATGTTCAGACTCAGGACAAAAAAAAACAACTGACCACACAGTATAGTCCATATTTCCTACTGTTTGGAAGGGAGGCCAGATCCCCATCTGAGGTGCCAGAAGAGTATGCGGTACGTTGCTGTAATTGTTTTGGAGTAAGTGGTCATAATTATTTGGATAAATAGTTCAGAATATAACACCACGTGGTATGTTGGTACCTCAGTTGACCACAGAAAAAGTGGAGGAACTGATTCTGCGGGAGGTGGTGTTTGATGAGGGAAACGAGCATCGGCAAAAGCGTACCAGAAGGTGGAGAAAAATGTCCTGAGGAGTCAGAAAACCATAACTAAACACAAGCTGGAGCTAGGTTGTGAGGACAATTTTAAGGTGGGAGATCTTGTCCTCAAACAGAACATCAGACAGCATCTTATCTGTTGTGGTTGACACAACGGATAACCCAAAAGCATGTCAAAGTGATTGATACATTTGAAATGACAGCCATCTGGAATGGGACATCAAAGGGGATGAGAACGGTAATGATAACTATCAACAATAGTTGCTTTTACAAGGTGTTTGGTACAATTATGACATCTAAAACTAATTACTTGCAGCTTGATGTTACTGAGTGGGACATGTTGATTGGGGCTGTCTGCAAGGACAGGCATTGGACCCTCGTAACTGCACGCTAATCAATGCAATTCAGTTATAGTTACAACTCTGAGAATCTTGTACATTAAAGTATCTTATCTGTAAAAGGTCATTTATCCAAAGGAGGGCAGATCTATTTTTGTAGATCCATTTGGAGCCACTCCCGAACAAGTCACTCATTGTAGGAATGCAACAAGGTAAGCAAATTCAGGTTTTATTATCATGTCTTTTGTTAATGTTTCTGATGTGCTTATTATTTCTTTACTTTAGGGCATTCATGCGGGAAAAAAACAAAACATTAATATGTCAAGATGGAGGTGTGACACGGTGTCACATCCCCGTCAGGATTTCACATCCTGTGGAGTGTTGGTGTGCAAAGTAAGATTATGTACCCAGTATGTTTTAAAAAAAAAATAAAAATAAATTAAAAAATTTAATAGGGACACAAATAAAATTAACCTGTATTTTCAGGTGGCAGAGCTGCTCCTAAATGGAGCAACCATGGAATTTGATGTTGACGCGGCAGGCATCAACACCATGAGGCAAGAGATTTCCAGGAGACTGATGGCTGATTCTGGTAAGCTTCAATTAATTGTATACCAACCTCTCTGAAACATTTGCTTATACGTAACTCATTGTGAAATTGGAATATCTTTTTAATAGACAACCTCAATGAACTCTGCCACTGTTGCGGGGAAATAAACACTTGGGAAAGTGACACCTTAGAGGCACCTGTGGACCATTGGGTAGGAACCTTTTAAAGTTATTTTCATGGATAGTGCATTATTTATTTAGACAAAAATCTAATTTATATATTTTCTTTAAATTGTGTTAGATTGAATGCACCCGATGGTTTCATTGGCTGTGTGTAGGACGTCCCAATATGGATGAGGACTTTTAGTGTCCTGCATGCACATCACCCTCATGAATGTTCATGACCTGACACTTACAACACCCACCACTGCAACTTTCATTGGTTGGCTGGCCCTCCTTACACACGTCGCTTAACTCACTGATACAACTCAATTACAAGTCCTTGCTAGTGTAATAGTTTGTCATGACCGTAACAGTGAATAGATGCCAATTTCTCAGTGCATGTTTATTTTACACTTTTAGCCAACTGGTACACAAGCCATACAAGTAACATGCGTAAATCTCTCAACGTACCACATACTACATTGACACTGTACCCATGCGCACATCTCATTAACCTTGAGTGTATTAGTGCGCGGCACTACAGCTAGGGAAAGCCCTGCTGTACCTAAGCTCACTGGTCACAATAGCTTTGTCCTACCGCAGCCTGAGCTCAAGCAGTTAAATCTCCTTGGTCACCCCTACAGCCCACACCTCCTTTGGCCACCACTCAGCTGTAAATGACTGGAATGAACTACAAAAAACCCTGATGCTACATTTACACGTGGCCGCCGGCTATTTTCAGAAACTGACATTTCAAACATCGTGCACAGCTGTCAGTTTTCAGAAAAGTGTTCGTTTACATGTACCGTGTATATATGCCGTCAAGAGCATGCCAAACCTGTAGGTGGCAGTGTAACGAGAAGCTCAAGCACACGTTAGCCAATCAGAATCCTGAAAATAGCAACAACAGCAACGAATCACTTCCTCTCTCTTCTCTTCCTCACTTCCTCGGCTGCCTAAAAGTTTTCCAAAATCTCTACTTTGGCCAGAGTTTTTAGAAATAATAGTTTTCTGTGTTTAAAACAGGGTTTTCGTGTAAATGAGAGGCCAAACCGCAGGAAAATATCTGCGTCTTCACTTCGTGTAAACAGGGCATGAAACTCAAAACCCTTATCCCACTAACTGCACTCTGAAGCGAGCTGGAAAGATTATGGCCGATCCCTCCCACCCCGGACACAAACTCGTTGAGACCCTCCCCTCTGGCAGGAGGCTGAGGTCCATCAGGACCAAAACCTCACGTCACATGAACAGCTTTTTCCCCTCCGCCTCTAGCCTTATCAACAAGGCCTTAGAAACCACCCTGACTCTCTACCCCTGGCTCTTCATGCCACTGTTCACGCTCTGCTGTAATGCTCTTTATATTTTGTTTCTATTTTTAATTTAATACATACTCTGTACATACACTTATGTTTATACCTATACTTATATTGTTTAATATTCCATCTAGAGAATGTGTGACGTGCACCAACAACACCTAAACAAATTCCTTGTGTTTTTTTTAAAAAAAAAAAAAAAAAAAAAAAAGTACTTGGCAATAAAACTCTTTCTGATTAAAGTACGTCTGGCTGCGCTCCTGTCTGATCACTTTACGTGCTAACTGTCCATCTGTACTGTACTATTCTTATGTTACCACACTCCACATAGCTGTACATATCTGTCTATATGGTTCACTCAGTATATCCCTATTTATCCTTTTTTCTTATATATTTTGTTAATACCCTGCGTATATATATATATATATATATATATATATATATATATATATATATATATATATATATATATATATATATATATATATATATATATATATATATATATATATATATATATATTTTTATATATATATATTTATATATATATATATATATATATATATATATATATATATATATATTTTTATATATATATATATATTTTTATATATATATATATATTTTTATATATATATATATATATTACTAGTACAATGTCACTGCTACTACTTTGCACATATCTGGACATGTTCATATTACATAGCCATTTTTATTCTATGCAACACCTGTCTGCACTTCTGGTTGGCCGCTAACTGCATTTCGCTGTCTTTGTACTTGTACTCTGCACAATGACAATAAAGTTGAATGTAATCGTTCATGCTGTCGAGCACAGAAACAAAATAAAAATCTGGTTTTCACTACACCTTGAAAACCCAGCACAGAGTTGTTTCCCCTCTACTCCTCTGGATGGAAACAAACTGTTGTTGGTTTTGTGGTTCTATTCTACGTGAATTCGCGAGATATCGGGGGTCCTTGTGACTACAGCTGTCAGTCATGGCCGCAGCCGTGCCGCAACAAATCCGGACCTAGTGGGTATTGACGGACGGCGGCGCACGCAGCCGTTACGCATCCAGTGGAAATTGCCGGTTACTGTTCTTGGCAAATGGCCCTCCACTTCCCAATTCTATGAATTTCTTTATTTATTGTGAAGCTAATGTGGGATCTTTTAACTTTAGGCAAGTATTACCACATCAACATTTTATAACAATTATCTGGTTTTAAATGGATTAATAACTGTTATTTGTGTTGGAAACCAGTAAAATAACAATGGTTTTATGTACATGGACGGTGTGGTCACAACTTGATCTGGCTGCCTCCTGTTTTAAAAGATGCGATATGAGATATTTTGTTGTAGAACCTGTGGCGCACGGAGTTTGTCCATTGTCTCGTTTTTCCCCCACAATGGCACGAGTTTGAATCCTGTGAAATCATGTTTGTTTATTTATTGATTTATTATTTGGTTTATCAGAGATGGACATCTGAGTTTCGGTTTTATTTCAATGTGCTTACCGTGGACAAACAAACAAGACGTGCATGTTGTGGGAATCAAACAAAATAAAAAATTTCTGAGCAAGAGCAACTTGTCAGTTATTTGCATGCAGTGTGGTCACAACTTGATCTGGCTGCCTCCTGATTTTAAGAGTCTCTGTCTGACGTTTGATTTCATATCATGCCATGCCCACAAGTTAACGATGCAATGTGATGGCACAGTGCGTTAGACTGCAGAGTTGTTTATATTTTCCCACAAGTTCGAATCCAAGTTGTTAATTTATTTTCTACTTTTAAAAGGGCTAAATAGTTTTCTACGTGACATGTGTTTACTTATTCAATAACACATTTTATAAACATTGTAACAGGAAGAGCAACGCGGTCTTCCCGTTTTCCTTAACAGCAAGCCACATTCAAAACACGACAAATCAGAGAGCTAACGTAAACGTCGTTATGTTTTAACATTTTGATGACATCTTAACAGAAATGCATTTACGCAGACAGCTACGTATTCTCTTCCCGTTTTCAACAGCTGTCGTCACTACGACAACAGACGCATTTGGCTGACGGTCGCCAGTTAACATGGTCTCTCGTTAAACCGAAACATTGGTTCACTGCAAATCGTGTCACCGTGCTGTTATCACTACAATCTGTGAAGGGAAACAAACTAATGTGCCTAGCCTCCACCACAAGCTGGCTACTAGCTCCACTGGAAAGTGAAATAACAATTTAACAAAATCAAGAAAACGATAAACCAGTTGATAACCTAAAATACAAGCAAACCAAACAGAGTGTCCTGGGGGCACTAACAAAGATGTACTGAAATGATTAAAATCCTAAATCTACAAAACAGCAGCTGACAACCTACAATTCAGATAGAAGATTACATTACAGTTTTTCTCAAATGCTAAAACACAAAAGCCAATCCTTTAAACCAAATGACCAGTTGTCTAAACACATTTACTAAATTTAGCCATCATTTTCCAATATCATAAACACATTTCACATGAAGACACAATTCACAAAACACAATCCTCCGTTCTCATAAATCTTAACACATTTTTCTTTGCTAAAACACAAGTTACAAAAGAACTCCGCTCATATTCTCAAATGAAAGCTCATGTGATGCAAAATGCTTGCCACAGTCAGCAATATTCGAACACAATGAACACACCTGGTGTCATTCATTACACACGACTCAAAATTGAAGACACCTGTTGCTAATGCTGTGACCAAGTGTATAAAGGGAAGTTCAGAGTGCACAGTTTGCTGAAGATTCCAAACAAACACAATGGATGAAGGCAGAGTCAGAGGAAGAGGAAGAGGAATTGGAATTGGAATTGGAATTGGAATTCGAGTTCGAGTCAGAGGAGGGAGAAGAGCTGGCCATGGAAGAAGAGGAGCAGGCCAACGAGGAAGACGAGTTCAAATCAGAGGAGGAAGAGGAGCAGGCCAACAAGGGAGAGGAGGAGGCCAACAAGGGAGAGGAGAAGGTCCAGGAGGGAGAGCAAGACAACCTCGCACCATCATCACGGACGAGATGCGAGCAACAGTCATTGACCATGTCATTGTCCATGGCATGACAATGGCTGAAGCAGGACTAAGAGTCCGTCCAAACCTGAGTAGTTTCACCGTGGCCACCATTATCAGGGCATTCAGACAACACAACAGGTATTGTACTCTATTACTTTCTTTGTCACAATACAATACAATACAGATTAATCAGATGACCGAACACTCAAATGTAAAAGTTAATTAAAGCTGCAAGCAGCGTTGGACGGGCCATCGCGCCTCTGCGCGCGTCGGGGTTACTGGTGGACGCCGCTCCTTGCAACCGTGCATTTGCAGACACTGCAAATCGTCACCAATGAAAAGGGAACTCCCTGCTGAGTTCAATGATACCTCACACAAGACTCTACCTTAAACGGGTCACCAGTTATGAAAGGGGCGTGGCTTAAGCATAGGGGGCAGGCCAAACCATAAGCAATAAAGTAGGAACTCTCTGCTGAGTTCAATGACACCTCACACAAGACTACCTTAAATGGTTCAAATGTTATGAAACGGGGCGTGGCCTGTGTACGTGGGCGTGGTTAAAGTATAGGGGGCAGCTCAGTATAACATGTAGACCACACATAAGTTTCATGTAAATCGGATGATGTTTGTCATATAAGGCTTATTTCCTGTTGCCAGCGGGGGGCGCTATGACCAAAAGTCAATATTTGCCTCTAGATGTCCTCAGGCCTGGACTCTTGTTGATTGTGGGAAATTTCAAGCAGATATGACAATGTACACTGTAGTTACAGCCACTTTCTCGTTCATCGATAAACACTCAAAATGGCCGCCACGCCACGTCCACACCGTTTGTCGAAAAGTTTTTCTTTTAATAACTTTTCATCTTTAAGGTGTTGAGATGGTACAGACCAAATTTGAAGTCCATTGGATGAAACCTCTAGGAGTTCGTTAAAGTATAGCACCTTGACTTTTAGGCCTACTTCCTGTTGCCACTAGGGGGCGCTATGCCTTTGAGGATATTTACCCAACAAAATTGACTCAGAGTTAGAGCTTTATGAATCCTGAAAAGTTTCGAGCCAATTGGACAAAATTGGATAAAATCTCTAGGAGAAGTTCGTTAAAGTATGACATGTGGAAATGGCCAAAATCACACTAATTTCGAATTTTCAACTCAAAATGGCGGACTTCCTGTTGGGTTTAGGGTATGGCTCCAATAACGTTTTTTGTACGTGTTGACATGTTACATATGTGTATCAAGTTTCGTGAGTCTTTTTTAAACGTACTGCAGGGGCTCAAATTGATTTCAAGGTTAAGCCCCTCAAAAAGGCATTAATTTGCCGTAATAATAATAATTCCTTCAGTTCCAATAGGGCCTTCGCCGCTGTCGGCGCTCAGGCCCTAATAACCTGCAAGTGAATAGAATTAATGTAGGCAAAGTTGAGTATTCATGGAGGTGCTGAGAGTGAGTTGCAGTGCTGGAAAATGATAGATGAGAGTGCTTTACACAATTAAATCAACTAGCATTTAATTATTTGTTAATTGAAACCAATGTGTATGGACTTGAAGAACATTTCAGAGAGCTTTAATGTGACAGTATGGTGTCACACAATCAGTTACATTAACACCCTTGTGTTGACTTCGGGTCATATTGGCCCGTTTAAAAAAAATAAAAAAATTATATCAGAAAATATTGGACGTAGAAATAAGCGCTGAAAAATTTTAAAATTTAAAATGTTGGAAAAAGCAAAAACAAATTGTGAAAAAAGGTGTCACAAATGTCAGAAAAAAAAGTGTTTTTTTTCAAGGTTGAAACGAAGACAACACAAGGGTTAAGTTTGGTTGTAATTTTCTAAATTACATGTACGGTACTCCACGATGTGGCAAGGCCGGCTCATGCTTTGGAAAGCTGACTGCTTCTATTGTCTATTGTTTCCGTGCTGATATGACACTTGCATTTGAGTGAATTGCATCTGGCCATTGTAACACACTTAATTGCTCTCTACAAGGGGCTCCAAATATCTAGAGGCTTCCTGGCATCCACATTATTCCCACACTTGACACTGTGTGTGTGTGTGTGTGTGTGTGTGTGTGTGTGTGTGTGTGTGTGTGTGTGTGTGTGTGTGTGTGTGTGTGTGTGTGTGTGTGTGTGTCCGTAGTGATGCCATATCATCCCAACAGAAGACTAAATAATTTGGGAGGGAGTTGAAGTGTTAGAGGGTTTTGGATTCCAAGGATCTAATTATTTCTTGTTTCTTTGAAGAGTTTTAGTCCTCTAGTTTGAGGTCAGTTGACAAATATTTATTGGCAGTGTGGTGCTCAGTGACAGAATCAGCACAGTTGCCATTATCAGATGTGTGATACACATGCCTACTGATAGGTTAAATCGGTTACCTGAGAACACAACTTCTTGAAATACAGGGTTGAGTAGGTCCAGTATCATATCAAACATACAGAAAAACTCTACAATCTTTGAATTGGCTAATGTACAGTGTCTCTTGTTTATCTTCAAAATCCTTGACAATTGCTTGATAAGACATGATACGACAAATGCAGGTTCAACTAGAAGGGCACTCTGAGAGTGTGTTCTTTCTTCACAAGTCTGCCCTTGTGCTCATTCTCATTTAGCGTTTAGCGAGTACTTTAGAGGTAAAACTTCAAATGTAATTTTCCGTTCTCACTGTGTGCATCTATCTTCTTGTTCCACTGTCAACTTCCCCTTCCATTATGTTGCATAAATCCTGGTAATTCAACAGTCACAGTTGCTATCCTTTTGTTGTTGTGAAATTTGAATACAACAGTAAGAATGGAAAAGAACATACAGTCGAAATGGAACATGTACTTTCTTATTCGTCTTGTATCCTCCTCTCTTCTGTCTCCTCTGCCACATCCTCTGCAACGTAACACTGCCTCCAACACTCTCATATTAACAGACAACTGTGTCTATTTTCAGGAGTGTTATGGACGTTTGGGGATATGTCGGTGTTGTGTTTTAATATCCCTGCTTGTCAGAATCAATCCAAATATCATCAGACCAAATGAAAAGTGTCAATGAGATGGGGAGAACTAAGAGCTTGTCTACAGCTGTCTGGGAGCTGTCCAAAAGAATTCGCTAAACTGTCCCGGGTCTCTCTCTCTCTCTCTCTCTCTCTCTCTCTCTCATGTTGCTCCTTGTCATTTTTGCCAAACTGTTTCTGGCCTTGTTTTACCTTTTCTTCCTATATGTGCTTGAGCCAACAGCTGAGCGGCTCAGAATGTTTCTGTTTTGCTTAGAAGAAGGCAAAAACAAACCAAAAACATCTCTGAAATTAAACACAGTGAACACCATTATTTGATTTTGACTATTACCCATTTTAATATCTATCTATCTACTAGCACCTGAGCTAATGAAGTTGGCAATATATATAATAATAAATTGTGAAAATAAAACAATACCTAGACCAGAGATATTTACACCTAGGGGACCACCAAATTATGTTTAAAAATGATGTCCAAAGTTTCTTTTTTCAAAAATTAAAATATGTCTGAAAAGATACATTACAATGAATCTAATAGCACAGATATAACTATACTATTTTAATAGCTCAGATAAACTGGCCTATTTGTGAAACATTGAACCTTACTATAGGTAAGGTAGCCACTATGGCAGCCATACAGTCAAGCCTAAGGATTAATTTCATACAGTACATGTAGTAGGGGGTCCCTACACTGTCTCTCGAACAGCTAAGGGGTCCATGGCCTTGACGTTGAAGACCCCTGACCTAGACAGTTCAATTCATAACTTAATACCTGGCAGCCCACAACTTCCCATTTGACTCATGAAACCTCCATGTTGAGGTTGTTATTACCAGAGAAATTACTGCATTGTTCAACTGTTAAAATGCTTAAAATGGTAAGTAGCGTGATGTTTTAGATCAGGGGTCTTCAACGTTTTTTAAGCCAAGGACCCATTGGCTGCAAGAGAGACAGAACAGGGACCCCCTACTACATATATTGTATAAAAAGTTGTATAATTAACTGGGCCTACAGTGGGAGCAATCCCGGAAGTGAAAGGTCGTGAATATACAGTATACTAGTGATAGGCTTACTGGCTTATAGGTAAGGTAGTCACTACAGTAGCCATCCACAGCTACAGTTAATCCTTAAGATCGACTGTGTCACATGTATGCTTAACAATAAAACATGATTTATAAAACCATGCCAACAAATATTTTAATAGCTCAGTATTCTATGAACTAAAAATGGGTATTGGCTCATGAATCCATGTTGAGATTATTTTCACCAGAGAAATGACTGCATTGTTCAACTGTTAAAATGACATGACAGGTAAGTAGCGTGATGTTCTAGATCAGGGGTCTTGAAGGTGACTTAGTATTAAGAGCAACAACGGTAGAGAGTAGTATGAAAATCTTTTAACATCTGGGTAGAATGTGATTGGATAACTATCCGATCTGCCCAAGACGCGTTAAGATACAAAGTGTTTATTTCTATTGTGATAACTGCTACCAGCAACCTTTTTTTCCTTCTTGGTCTTTCTCTTTGCTATTTTTCTCTCTGCAATAAAATCAAACAATTTTCTAATATATGTTTTTTGCCTTCTATACATTACATTTAATTTCTTTGACTCTTGGGAGCCACAAAAGACTCTAGCCCCACTCCCTCCTTTTAACATTCTCCCATTTTGAGTTGCAATAAAACTAAAATGCTCTCCTATTGTCCTCCCTTTCCAACGTCCTCTTTTAGTAAAACACTCCCGCTCTCTGATTCCCTCTTCATCATCTGCCCTGCCTGAATTGCAGCAGCAATAAAACGCTCTCCTAGTTTACTCTCTCCCTCAGTCTCTGACGCTCTCTTGACCAATCTATCACTGCAGCTTTCTGTTTTCTTCCTGAACGACAGAAGCAACAAAACAGTTGCTCTTATTTCCTGTGTCCTTAACGACAGTAGTGGTAAGTCATTTATTTTCCCTTATCTTAAATAACTTCTTTCCTGTCAACAACAACTATTGAAAAGTGCAAGTAGCTATTTCTTTTTTCACCCAACTTTTGTATTCATGAAAACGGCAGAATTTCAAAGTGGCTTGTTTGGTGCATATTTTTCCATGCAGCTCTCAGTGTCAACCCTCCTTCGCTACCAGATGGTTCTGACCCATGAGTAGCTGAAACGGGTAATTGCATTGTTTAAAAAATGAGTGGAATAATTACGTCTGGCATGACCAGATATTTTATAAATATCTCAAATAACACAAAACAACTAAATGGTGGTAGGTAATACTGCTTTAGTAAAAAAAAAATATTTCCTGGCTGACGATGGGAGCAGCAGGATGCAAAAAACGAAAATTACTGTTGCACTATTCTGGACATCTTGCCATGCCAACGTTGCAATAAAGGTTTTGGGGTTGACTTTTAATAGTAATGCTGTGATGCTGTATGAAGAGGAATCCGCCGACACTGTTCTTGATTATAAAAGGTTTTATTACAATTCAAGATTTTCAGCATCATTTTTAACAAACTATATATATATATATATATACAGATATAAAACTGTAATTTTTTTGTGAAGAATCAACAAGTGGGACACAATCATGAAGTGGAACGAAATTTATTGGATATTTCAAACTGTTTTAACAGAAACTGAAAAATTGGGCGTGCAAAATTATTCAGCCCCCTTAAGTTAATACTTTGTAGCCCCACCTTTTGCTGCGATTACAGCTGTAAGTCGCTTGGGGTATGTCTCTATCAGTTTTGCACATCGAGAGACTGAAATTTTTGCCCATTCCTCCTTGCAAAACAGCTTGAGCTCAGTGAGGTTGGATGGAGAGCATTTGTGAACAGCAGTTTTCAGTTCTTTCCACAGATTCTCGATTGGATTCAGGTCTGGACTTTGACTTGGCCATTCTAACACCTGGATATGTTTATTTGTGAACCATTCCATTGTAGATTTTGCTTTATGTTTTGGATCATTGTCTTGTTGGAAGACAAATCTCCGTCCCAGTCTCAGGTTTTTTGCAGACTCCATCAGGTTTTCTTCCAGAATGGTCCTGTATTTGGCTCCATCCATCTTCCCATCAATTTT